>CM044435.1:85515721-85541948 GCA_024363595.1 Xenopus borealis | reverse complement strand
TAGAAAATGGGACATGTCAGACGAGACGTTTATAAGCTGGTGTATCTACACCAGGGGAGAAACTGCTCATCTGCTTACATCTGCCCTGATATCACTGTGCATCTCAACAGCTGGAATGGATTTCCATGCCAAAAGCCACCCCATCTATATACCAACAGGTTGGTGCTGTGCCAGTGATGTCAGGGCAGATGGAAGCGAATCAGCATTTTCTCACCAGCATAGATTCTGACATCTTTCAGTTACTAGGGGTGCCTTTTTGCTGTCCCTAGTTAATTGCAGCCTATTACTTTCACCTTATCTTGTGGCTAAAACAGCTTTGGCTGTATCCTATATCTGTCAAAGCTCACAAGTTCCTGAATTCAAAATTGCAACCACATGACTTTCAGATTCGTCTGCCAGTAAAAACCCTTCCTGATTCTGATGTTGATGGGGAAATATCAGTTCTCGGGGGATGCAGTCTTATTACCAGCAACTACCTGTAGAAAACTTTATACTAGCTTTGATTGAATATGTGTATATTGAAAATATACCCTATAAGCCTCCATTTTTCTATAAAGAATAATGTCAAATATTCAAGTCTTCTATAATTTACCATGCCTCAGCAGAAACCTAAGTAGTCCTGAAAGCTTGCATTCTATAATGTAATAAGATAGCCAATAAAGGAACATATTCAATTTGATGAGAAAAAGGTCACGTGAAAACTCTATTGAAGTCTATGGGAAAAAACTGGAAAAAAGTTTTCTCTTCTCAAATTGAAAGTTAAGTTTTCATGCCCAAAATGTATCACTTCTTCCATATTTTCCTGTTGTGATGTGAAGATAATGCTGCACAACATTCTGCTACTCTGTTATTTGCATCATCAATTCCTTTTAGCTTGGTTACACTTCTGTGAATATTTTCTACTTCCATTTCTTTTGTAAAGTTATGCCCCCATATTGAAGACACCAAAGATAAGAAATTAAGAAAAACTTGCTTTGGTAAAGAAAAAAAGTTGAGCACGGGGACACTAGGTAAATCATTTAGGTAGTAAGAAAAAAGCAGATAGTTTTACTTCCAGTACAGGTACTGATAACCACTTATTTAGAAAAAGGTATGAAATTCACAAGAGCTATTTCCATAAATAAACTATTCATATTTTTGACTGATTGATTTTGCCTTGTTTTTTCCCTATAATAACAAGACAGTTCCTTGTTAAACAAACTTGATTGTTATAATTTTATCTTTTTCTTAGCAGCCTTAAAGGAACAGTAACACCAAAAAATGAAAGTGTTTTAAAGTAATGAAACGATGCGACGCGTCAAAAAACGTCCCTCGACGAGTTTCGCGAATTTTTCCGCCAATTCGCGAATTTCGCTGGAATTTTTCGGCGAAGCGAAACTGGGTAGATTCGCCCATCACTACTAACAAGGTTTTGATAGGGGGAAATGAATGTTAGCAAAAGTTCGTTATGAAATGCTCATACTGGCATGGAGTCTGGCGAAGCATTCGCAGGCGAAAATTAGCTACAGTATTTAGTAAATTTGCCCCGTGATGTCTACATGGCATATTTAAATTGTATTGAAGTTATTACATTCTTCTTCCTCTGTATCACCTCTGTAAGACTAAACTTGATAGCTTGTCTCATTTTGCTCTTCCTTATGTTATTTAACTTATTATGTAACTAGTAAAAAAAATTTTCTTGCCTGAAGTAAAAAATAAAATGTAGTTGGTACTGTATATTGCTGAAACTTCATTTTTGTAGTGATATTTGAGGCATTGTAGCTATTTGAATCAAAGTTCAAAGTACATAGTTGACAGCATTTGCAAATTATTTGAAAAACACTTTACTAATGTAGGTCACGTAAGATTAAAAAAGATGGTGCTACACCATCTATACATAAAATTCCAACTGGCAATGTTTATAGTTATTTGCATTATTATCATTACACTTATAAGTTATAGCTTACGGTTGACCTGGTTGTTTGTGGAGAGTATTACACTAGAAACATGATGCCATACAGATAAAGTCTTTGGAGATCCTGAGTAGTCTAGGAGATAGATCCTGGGGATTTACAATATACTATGGAGGTCCATGTGTGTCCCTTGGCCCTCCCTTATACAGTTGTCATGAATCAGCACCCAAAATCCAGAACCAATGCTTCTGCCTATAATAGCCGCCTTTCATCTCGGGAGGAGCCCTCGGATAATTGGATGCCGCCAGGTCTTAAAAAGAGAGGAGCCAAGCGAGTGTTCTGGATGAGCAGAGGGGAACAATCTTTAAACAAAGTCTTTTGGGCAGAAGATCACGGTTCAAGGGACAGACAAAAGCGTAGTCAAACAGGCTGGGTCGGTGCGGGCAGAATTCAAGCGAAGTCAGAGAGGCAAGGGTCACAACCGGGAAATTAATCAAGAGTGGTCAAACAGGCACGGGTCAGATTAGAATAGTCAGATAACAGGCCAAGGTCAGGATTATAGAAGTCAGGGAGGCAGGGGTCAAAACAGGAATCAGATTATCAGAAAAAGCACCCAGCAACTCACAAAGATGAACCAACAACGTTGGGGTCGCTGGGCTGGGTGGCTGATTTTACAAAATGTTTTCTCTGACTTTACACCAAAATTGTGCCCAGATGTTCCCAAAAATTGTCTGTTTGTCCTCTGTGAATGTTATTATAATTGTTATTAGGTCTAAAATACTAAGCAAATCCATATATAGGGTTCTGCCTGTATATAGTAAAGTCTACTTTGTCTGCACCTCATACAGTCATGTATAAATCACTTATTTCTTGTAGGGATAAGTGCTGATTTGTATGGAGCCAATGTGTATAACCACTACCACACATGCTGTGTGCTTCAAACAAAGGTTTAATTAACAAAGATCTGAAAAAACTTACACAGACCTCTGCAGGCAATTGAAAATCGGGGCAGACAGAAAACACAAGTCCTTGAAACATGCCGAAGGTCAATGGCGGTCGGCAGAAAAGCATAATGCTAAAACAGGCTGAAGGTCAGGACAGGCAGAGAACTTGTGGGGCCATGAAACAGGTCAGAACCAGAGGAAACAGGAACAGAGTCAGGATAACAACAGGAACAGGGTCAACAGATCAGGAACAGGATCAGGAGTACAGTTACAGAATCAAGAAATTATCTTCAGGAACTCAGGGTTTGGTGTTGACAGAAAAGCCAATGATCCAGCACTGAGGAGTCTGGGAAACAGCTTAAAAAGCACTTTAAAGAAGAAGGAAAGATGCTGAGGCAGTTTATTACCCAATTAAAAAGTAAAAAAAATAATTATATATATATATATATATATTTCTAAAAGTATATTTAATTATGAACTTACCCTTCTGTCTGGGAACTAGCATCACACCAAAAGGGTCATCTACAATGTGGAAGGTAGGGTTTAAACAGGGTTTAATTAAAACACCGTCCACTGGCCTGGTTCTTACTGCCTAACCTAAATCAGGAAGTAAGGACAGGGCTACCTGGTGCCATTTTTTTATCCAGCTTGAAGTGAAAAGCTTCACCCAAGTGGAGAAGTGCAAAAGTGCTCTCTGCATGAACACCAAGGTTTGCTCTTGCTCCCCTTATTGTTCTTGCTTCTTTCTTCTGCTGAGGTCATAGTACTAAGGAAGTTCTAAGATATGCATAACTAAATTGTAGTAACCATCATAATATGAGAAAAAAAGAGTGCTGTGCTGGCTACACTTGTACCCTAATTTACGCCACAGCATTTGGACTATCCCTACTAAGGTAATTTAATTTAATAACATGGAGTCACACTGACCCTATGTTCATTCAGATGTTATGTTATAGACCTTAGCCTGTCCCTACCAAGGTAAAATTATTAATCCAAGTCTGGTTAGCCTGCTTGCGTCTGACAAACTAGACATCTGGTCAAAGTCAGCTAGGAAGTTATCCTAATAAAAAGGATTGGTAAATGTGCTTCACAATGTTGGAAAAGCCCACAATTTTTGACAGCACATTAGGAGCTGAGGAGTACATATCTTTATTCATTTGTGAGTATGTTATTTTGCCTTGATGCCTATCTTTGTGGAATAGCATTAGCATTTGCTGCAGTGTATGGAAGTTTAGGTGAGGTTTCAAACCTACAAAACTTCTGCAAAACAGAATTTTATGTGTTAGGAAAAGTAGACAACATGTCTAGATCACCCCACATATTAGTCAGTCTAATGCTAAGGATACAGATAATGGCAGTCTTTATGCTGCATTGAGGAACTAGGGTCAATGCCTAAGGAAGCATATAATGACCAAATTTGATCAATGGTTTTAATATACTCGTGACTGTGATTAGATAACATATAGGGCCATATTTATTATGCTGTGTAAAATGAAATTTGCCAAAAAATTTTTAAAAAGCTTTGTAAAACTTGAGTGATTTTACACCAATGCAAACGCCAGATTTGCCGCTGTTATTTTATATTGCTTCTGGCAGAAGTCACTCTAAGAAAAAACACGCAAAATTGTAACTCCTTTTTTTTCTTCAAGCCTGGTGATGTGTGCTGTATTAGCCAACTGTTTATAAGCCTAATAAATATGGCCCTTAAAGTCTGAACATGTTTCATAAGCCAAATGCAGCTTTGATTGCCTCACTATGTAAATAGTTCATCGAAGTTTAAACAGTGGGCAATCAAATGGATCAAGGTGAGAAAACAGATTTGAACCTATACAGTGCTGAAAATTTATTTTAAAATACCCTAAAGAGCTTATAGGGAAGCAGGGTTTCCCCTGTAAAATGGTGTACATTTTTGATAAACCACAAGTACTTGTTGAAATGTCAAATATTGTCTTGAAGTCTTCTTTAAAGTGAGTCTGGTTGGAGACAAAGGAAGACAGGAGTGTGTTTGCACCCATTAGATCTTGTAATTTAAATGTCAGTGGTGTAGATGAATGAATTGTGGGTGCAAGAAGTAAACCTTGAAGCTTTATCTGGCATGCAATCAATGGGTTTGCAGGCATTGGGCCAGAATCAATTCAGGGAGAAAAAGTTTTACCTTGTGAAAACTCATGGACAAGATTAAATTTGAGATACAATTTAGTTCAATTCTAGTCTATTGAAGTCTCGGAGAAAAAACGGCAATTGAATTTAGAGTCTAATGCTGCATTAGAATCTATTATGCAATACAAAATACTAAAACTTAACCATTATTGACATTTTTTTAAATAATTTTCAAACTACTGCCTGATCGCTGATGGGAGATGGGAACATCATTTCTACATTATACTAAAAGTTAATGTAAATGTGAACTTCCCTTCTAAATGAATCCGCAGTTGGTATTACTAGTTAATTATTTTACTAGCTAATTTTCATGAGCTAGAATATTTTACGAGTCTATAGGTTAATAATAGTTTAATTCAATTTTTCTTGTCTGCTGGTATAGTTTCTAAAGGTATTTTGTTGAACAAAAGCTGTATTTCATTGTTCAGAAATATTACATTTTTCCTCTCTGATTATAACAAGGATTGAAAAGCATTTTTGCTTAGTATTTTCTTTTCCTCATTCTCTACTGTAACAAAGCCAGTGTTATGTGTCTTGGAGAGCCCTAGTACAAAAGGCTCAATCCAAGAAAATTGTCAACCTAATTGCCAACCAAACATGATAATAATTTGACATATATTAATTTATCAGAAGCTAACAGTATTTTACATTGAGAGCTGTGAATTCTGAAATCCCCTGTGTACTGGCAGTTACATTGAATAGTTTTTACAGTTTAGTGTCTCTTTAGCTGTGTAAACGTGCATTTTGTCCTGTTTAGCTTGAATGGCTGATCCCATTGCTACAAAGAACATTATTTATATAAACTGTAGTAGTGTTTTTGAAACAACATTTAAAATTCATATAAATTGCTAATTTTCCGGTGTCACTCTTCCTTTAATAAATGTCACTTAGACTATAAGCTCTATGGGGCAGTGTCTCATACTACATGGCTCTTAATCTCTGTGTATTTCTACTCTTTGTATTTATTGTATTATAATGCATGGCCTCCCTTTGTGTACTTTCTACATTGCAAAATTTAACAGAGCTGTTTATCCTTGTAGCGCTTTATAAATAAAGTTATACAACCATATAATATGGGCTCTGTTAATTGTGCTGTGTAAAAAGTGGAGTGAAACATAATTGGTAATTTTGCTCATCGCAACCAATCAGATGTTTGCTTTTGTTTTCTAGCTGTTATAATCTGATTGCTGATTGGTTGCAACATCACCAGTAATACTTCACTCCTCTTAAATGTACTACTCAAAGTACAGTGTTGATATAAGTACAGAAACACTGTACCGGGCCCCAGTGAGCTGAAAACTTTACGTAGCCAATACTTTAAAATAAAGTCTAGTTTATTTCATTTTCAAAATAATCACAAAGAATGTCCTTCTGTATTTTATGCCTCCTAGGAACATAGGCTCATAGGCTGAATAAAAAAAACTGTACACACACTTTAAAGGGATTGTTTAGTATAAAAATAAAAACTGGGTAAATAGATAGGCTGTGCAAAATAAAAAATATGTTTAATATAGTTGGTTAGCCAAAAATGTAATGTATAAATGCTGGAGTGACTGGATGTGTAATAGAATAGCCAGAACACTACTTACTGCTTTACAGCCCTCTTGCTTTCCACTGATAAGTTACTGCCTGGTAAATTGAGGGGTGGCCAAGTGGGTCATAACTGTTGAATCTGAGCTGAATGCTAAGGATCAATTGCAAAGTCATTGAACAGTTATGCCCCATGTGCCCCCCCTCAAGTTGCTGACTGCAAAGCAGGAAGTAGTGTTGTGGCTATTATGTTAGACATAAATGTCACTCCACCCTTTATAGATGACATTATATAACTATATAAGAAACATTTTTTATTTTGCACAGCCTATTAACACAGTTTTTATTTTCACACTGAACTGTTCCTTCAAGGAGTGGTACTTCTAAAAAGACTCTATGATATACAATTGGCTACATGTAATACTGATTATTGCAGAGTCTCTAATTCTTTCTTTTAACTTATGGCTAGTTTGTCCTACATATTGTTTTTGACACATACAAATAAATCACATGCCTAGTGTAGCAGTCTAGCATGCCTAGCGTAGCAGTATTTTCTAATTTGGGATTTCTTTTAGTTGGTTGTGGAGAAAAGACACTGTTTACATAACTATATTTTATGCAATGTCTAGAACCCCACAAATGTATTCATATTGTGGACAACCATGTGTTTTGTGGAACTTTCATATTTATAAGGCTTGGTGACCAGGGGCGATCCTGGGGCTGCTGCCACCCTCCTCTCCTGCTCGGTGATCAAAACATAAGCCTCTGATGGGGTCAAAGGTGGGCTGCATCACTAGTGCAATGAGAGCTACAGTGCTCTCTGCACTAGCAGAGCCAAAGTTCCATTTTTAAAAAATTGAAATTTGGCTCTTAAAATTACAGGAGGCAGCTTTTAGCCAACCCTAGTAACTGCCCGTCCACTGCCGCTTGAGGCAAGTTTCATGGCACCTTGCCTCATGGCAGGAGTGGCCCTGTTGGTGACAGTATATTTCCCAAAGTTTTTTTTTCCTTGTTACAAACCTACCTTCTTTTTCCAGCATCTTCCTAAGAGTCTGGTCTGGTGGTAAAATACATTCATTTTTGTTAAAGGGATTCTGTGTAGCTTTTTATTTCACATAGAGAAATACAAGAGGTCCTCTGCACTCAACCTATTATCACATTGAAACATGTTGTGCCTTAAGCTACTAAAAATGCCTTACCCTTTAAACAAAACAGGATTGTTTGTCCATATACTGCAATATATTTAAGTGGCCAACTATGTCAAATTCATCCCAAAACTGGTCAGTCCTACACTCAATTTGTATCTGAATGTTATTGCTTCATTATACATATCATAAAGGGACTAAGTTTTACCTGCAACTTACTTGCTGCTTTCAATGTAAAACTCCCACATTTGGTTGTCCTTTTATTAGACACCAGTTTTTTTTATTTATAAATTACACTGTTTACACTGCAAACAATTCACTCTACAAATAAATATAAATTTGCAGTCCTGAACCAACAAGTGTATTTTATATTAGTTGTAATATTGGTGCATAGGTGCCATCTCAGGTTATTTTGCCAGGTGATGTGCTTCAGAAAGAGCCAGCACTTCATGATGGAACTGCTTTCGGATAGGCTATTGTTTCTTCAAATCAATGGATTTGCAGAGGGACCTGGATTTATACTATGGAGCACTATTCTCATATCTACAAGGGAGCTATTATCTTGTGTCATGCAGCTGATATCTTATTACATTCTCATTGTTCTGCTGAAAGGCTTCTGGGGGGAAAGGAAGGTTTGTTATCATTCCAACTTGTGCATTGCAGCAGTAAAAAGAGTGAAGTTTATCAGAGCACAAGTCAAATGACTGAGGGTACCTGGAAACTGACATGTCTATTCCTATGTCAGATTTCAAAATTAAATATAAAAAAATCTGTTTGCTCATTTGAAAAACAGATTTTAATGCAGGAGTCTGCTGGATCAGCACTATTTATTGATACGTTTTGAAAAAAAATGTTTTCCCATGACAGAATCTCTTTGTTAAGAATAGATATAAAGTACATGTAACCCCCCCCCCCACACACACACACACACAAATGTAATCAGTGAACAGCCTTTTTGAAATTGTTACATAGCTCCATACTTCACGATGAGGATCACTTTACTGGGTCACGATCACAGTGAAACCAAATGAAGTGAAGCTTTATTGGCTGCTCATTGTACAGTAAGTTCATCAGAAGCTTCTGATGAAGTGACAATGAGTCACGAAACACGTTAAACTTGTTCCCCTGGTTGCTTTAATTGTTGTATTTTAAATGGATCAATAAAGCTTCAATTATTTTAGGGTTTCAATCTTTTTATTCATTTCAACATAAACCAGCTGATTTTCTTTTAGCAAGTTAATTGCAGGTTACAAAACAAAACATTTAAATATATTAAATGATATTAAATGATAATACACAGACTGCATTCATGCGATGTACAATCATCAAATAAAACATTATAAAAAAAAAAAGAAAATACATTAGAAAATACAATAAAACATCAAAATTAAAATTATTCGGCACGCTTCAATTATTTTATCAAAGTTTGGTCTCACTGTGGTCAAGACCTGGCAAAGTGATCTTCATTGTGAAGTTCAAATGTTAAGCATGCACTGCTTCTTCCTACGATTGACTTACCGTAAGTAAAGATACAAGACAAAACCTCAGAATCCTTTTTTGCCCTAATTTTTTACTTAGGGAGTTAATTATCAACAGTCGAGTTGTTTTTAACCCAAAAATTGTGCATTTTCAAGGGTATTTTGTAGTCAAAAGTCGAAGTTTGCATTTTTCAGGGTTTTTCTTTTTTAAATTGAATTGTTTTAGATTTATTATACCCTGAAGCTGAAAGTAGCAAAATACTCCAGCTTAAACCTGTTGAGGTCATGTGGAAGTCAGTGGTAGAGGTCCCTTCAACTATCTGAAGATGTTTGTAGCCTTCATGTTTTTTTTAGTGGGTTTCACTCTTTTTTCAGCAAAAACTCAGTATTGTTCACACATAGCAGCGCTATTTTAAAAGTTGCTCAGGCAATTTTGAGCGACTTTTAAAATCGTGCCACTGCGTGTGAACAAGCGACTTTACGCCTTTTCTCCCCATCTGGCCTTGCCCTTACAGAACTAGTAGCTGCCACCACTGTAGTGAGTAATTACGGACTTCCTATTGCGTTACACTAAAATAGCTGGTGTGTGTGGAGATTTTCTTCTAATGGGGTGTTGAAAAGATTTTATTTGTATATCTAATAACAATGCATTCAAATTGTTCTAAACATGATATATACAGTAGATTCCTTTATTTGTCACATACAAAGTTATAAAAGTACAACCTGTAGTGAAATGTACCCTAATCATTCCAAAACTGTGTAAGGTTTTTAAAATAACAATATACTTGCGCATAAAAAGAAATAGTGCAACAAAGACAGTGCAATGCATTAAACAATATATACTATAATATATAATAAATAAAATGTAGTACCATATTTTTCAAAAACACAGCTGAATTTTGCTTATAATATGAAAATAATCATGATCATGATACAGTACTTTAATGCAGAGCAGTGTTATACAATATGCATAAAAAAGAGGTGCCCTAAAAAAAAACTTCCCAGAATAAAGTAATATTTTCCCAGTGGTACCAGGTTGCTCAAAACCTGTTTGTTTCTTGCTGTGTTACACTAAAATGGCCTACGCATTTTGTTACATAAAAGGGGAATAATTTAAAAGCTTACATGCCAAGGATGTTCACGGATTCCATCTCTTGGGGCATTGTTCTGTTTCTGAGAAACACCTAGAGGAATACGCATTAAGATGAAAGGGGAGAATTTTTTTTTTTCTGGCTACTGTATGTCTACTCTATTAATGTAGAAATGTACAGCCTTTTATTCACATAACATCAGTACATACATGTCACAATGGTAGGCTTCAGAACTGGCAAAAAGGGCATATGCCATGCATCAAGTATTTGTTGGCATTTTAACTAGAGTTTATAGTACAAGTGGAATATCTATGGTTAATCAAAATAGATATTCTAGTAGTGCACTTATATAGCCCAAGCATTTAATAAAGTTAATTAATCTTCATTTTTAGGACATAGCAACACCAACCCCTTACACAGCAGCCTTTTTGCATATTGCTGGATTTGTTCTTGTCTGGCAAGAGACCCTCCCAAATTCACCAAGCCCCAAAAAGGCCTGATCCTACAAACCCCTTGATGAATTCACATGAGTGGTAAATAAAATACCATTTTAAATGGAAAAATCTGTATAAAACTTCACCAAGGGGCAGATTTATCAAAGGTCAAAGTGAAAATTTAAATTTCAACTTCAACTAGGGAATAGTAAAAATTTGATTAAAGTTTAAAAAAAAAATGTGCATTAGATTTTCGAAATGTATCATGTATTGTCCCTTAGAATTCAAATTATTATTACTATTAGCCACCTTAAAGCTGCCAAATTGCTGTTTTAGTGTGAGGAGCCCTCAGCAAGGGCCTTTTTTAAGGGGTATTTCAAATTTACCAGCGGCTACATTGCCGGTAAATTTGTAATACCGGCCCCGGCCTTGGCTGGTGTTTTACCGGCTAGGCCGGTAAAATACCGGCCGGGTAGCAACCCTATATATGATGTAACTATAGGGTGAGGGAGGGGAAATAGAATCAGGGAACATGGACTAAGCAAATGTTGCTGAACTGAATTGACACTCCTACTTTCAGATTCTAAATATGCTTGATCTTAGAAATGAGTGATAAGTGTTTTTATAACACAAATGTGATGCAGTTGGGTATAGATTTTATTGTACTAATTAATGTTATATATCAGTGAGAAAAATGGTATTGTTTATATTTCATGGCAGTTCTCCTTTGAAGCGGAATAGAACCCCCGGTGGTAAGTCCCTCCTCCACCCCTCCCTACCTCTCCCCCTAGCCTTTTCCCCCTAAGTCCCTACTTACCCCATCATGAGTTCCCCTCCAGCGATATTCTAAGGGGCCATCTTCTCTTCTGACGGTTTCTTCCTGGAGCTGACGGGGATGGGAATTCAATCGACGAACTCTGTGAACTATCGGCGCATGCGCAGTAGTACCGGCGTCCTACTGCGCATGCACAGAGAAGATGGCACCTTAGAACATGGCTGGAGGGGACCTGCTCGAATGGGTAAGTAGGGACTTTGGGGCAATAGACCGGGGGAGGGGTAGGCCGGGGGGGAGGAGGGAGGGGGGCCTACTGGGGGGGTGGGGGGTTTGACTAAGCGGGCCTGGGGGTTTCCTTCCCCTTTAAGGCATCTCACTGACTTTGTCCACTGCTGTCATCTCAATAATAAGCTCACTACTAGTTACTGCTTTTCCCATCATTAGCTGCTTCATATTCTTTGAATTTAAGAGGCAATGTCTATAGCAAACAATGATACCTATACCAATCACTCAGGAACTCATTTGCTATAGTGGTATGTTTTGCATTCTGAAGCATAGCATATAGCTGCAATCAAGGTAGGGTGTTTTGGCTGCCACCGTTTTTCCCTGAGAGGACCACAGTGGGCAAAACTCTGTGTGCAACAAGCTTGAAAAGCTGAGTTAGCAAAACTAGGATAAAGATAAAAGATAAAGATGCTTAGCGTTTTTGAACGTGTGGATTTTACAGTTAGAATAGACTTTTTCCAGCTTCAGAAAGATTTCATTAAGCTGGAATTGCACTTCATTTTGCCTTAGTCCTTTTTTCCAACTAAAAAATAAATTACAGCCAAAGCCAGAATTCCCATCTCATTCACTAAAATAGGCAAATTAAAGATATAAGATATGACTTTCAAGCTAAGAATAAAATAAATGAGATAGGACCTGTCTATAATGAATTAATTCAGTAGGGAATTCTAAGGAAATATATATTAGTTGCCCTATGGTTCTTACTGTCCCCTGAGAAATCTCCCATGGATTGAAGATATTGGTGAGGTTCTCTTTAAGACACTCAAGCAAAGCATTAAAATCCTGAGGTGAGGTAAAAAATAAGTAGCACCATTATTGGATACTTGATAATTAGACTGGGTGTGTCATGGCTTATTCCATTTTAGCAGCTGAAAGCCTTCTCTTGCCTTACTGAAATATGACCTTCTGCTTTTGGACCTCCATTTAAAAGTCTGCATAGATACGAAAGGAAGTTGGTGTTTAACAGGCCTTGTGTTGGTGTTTCAATGAGAAAATAATAGGGGTAATTTACAACTACACAGGGGAGTTGTGGTTGTAAAACATTAGGTGCGGTTGTTGAGTTAAAAAAAATGCTTGCACTTGTGTCTAAAGCCTCTCCTTGAACGTTTGTATAGTTGTACTCAGTACCACTATTTCTGCCCCTCCTCCTTTACAAATCACACAATGTGTATAGCTCCTGGATTGCCACATCGACCTGTGTCATCTGCAGCAAACTTGCAGTAAAATACCGGCCAGGTGGCAACACTACTTGCAACTGGCTTCAAAAAGCTAATAACTGATTGGTTGCTATAGGTAACTGCCCATGGGCAAATTTGCCCAGTGTTGATAAACCCATTGAGGTTGCAATGACATAGTAATCATGGGAAAAAAGGTGTATTGTGGCTAAAAACATAACAACGTGGTTGAAATTGCACATAGCTCAATGTATTTGAGCTTGTAATGAGCCTTAGGGGCAAATTCACTAAGATCCGAAAATTCGCCAGCATTGGCTTCGCTAGCGTTCGCCGCGCTTCGCCAGACAATTTTCGCCAGCGCTACGCAAATTCACTAAAGTACGAATTTATGCTCAGGTCGGCGAATGGTAGCGTAGTTGCGCTCGTGTTACTTCGCTAGGCAAAGCGCAGTTACGCTAGCGAAGCCTAATTTGCATACGGCGGGAACTTTAACGTATAATAGAAGTATATGTTACAGCCACTACATTCCACTACACAAGCCCAGGAAACCTTTAATAAATTAAATAAAGTTGTCATATTGCCCTACATGTGCCCCATATATAGTTGTGTTGCCATATGTTAGGAAATGTAGGGGGGAAGGAGGGTAACCCCCCCCAAAAAAATCGATCTTTTTCAGACTATCACCCTACAATGATAAAACACGCCAGCGTTTTTTTTTGTGACTTAGAAAAAATTTTACACTTTTTTTTTCCAACCTCTAATCTATTGTATTGAACTTCTCCTGGTCTGACCAGGCGAAGTAAAGTCTATCAAGTGGTAACGTTCAGGAAAATGTTCATCTTAGTGAATTTGCGAAATTACGATCCTTCGTCAGTGCGCAACTTCGCCTGGTGTAAGGGTGCAAAGTCACGCTGGCAAATTAGCGCTAGCATTAGACGCTTCACGCTTTAATGAATTTGGGCCTTAATGTTTCTTGCATTTTATAGTTTTGAAATGAAGGGACTAGGAGGTATCTCTTGATAGGGTTCAGATGGATTCTCTTACCAGCTAAAGAGGAGGGTACCTTGGCACACTCAAACTTGTCAGCCACATCAAATTAATTATGATCTGCTCCAGGGCATCACCCTCTACCTACTTGCTGAAATGGAAATGGAGCTTGTTACGGTGCATCCAGTTCTCTGTGTCATTTACAATTATTGTCAGTCTGATACAGTCCCTGAAGTTGCCACGGCTGCATATTGTAAGCATTTTCCGGGGTACTAAACCGTTGCACAATGTTTGGGAGCCCCCTTTAACTTATAGTAATTTAGGTTGTCTCCTCTGCTCTCTGAGCTGCACTAGCTTACTTCCTGGTTCTGGCTTTTTCAGCCTCAACAAATATTGCTCCAGTTATTCTCCATATGTGTTCTGTTCCGTAGAACATTCTGGAAAGATATGCCTTCCCTTTTGAGTTTTCCCAGCTATAGATACAAGCAGTCTGCTTCTACTATGTAGTCCCCAGAACTCTGTCATTCAAAGCAGAACACTATTGTGCACCATTGTATGTTGCTACTCCAGAAAGGGGCACATTTATTCAAATTCAAGTTTTTGCCTCAATACAAAATTATTGCAACAATTCCACAAACATGCATATTTCAAAGTCAATGTCCAAATTTATCATTTGAAAGAATCTCAAAAATGTAAAATTAAATATAATCTGATGAGTTTATATAGAAGTCGATGGGAGTTATATTTTTAACATTCAAGCCATTTTATATACAGTATATGTTTATAAATGGAACAATGTCATTTTAGACGACTGAGTTTTTCTAATTTGAATTTCATAATTGCAATTGAGAACAAAAATCTCAGCTTGGCCTAAGTGTGGTCGTGTGTGGGGGGGTGGAATTTAGTTCTTGAAAAACTAGAATTAACAAATTGGTCTCCCAGATTTGGCAAGTAGCTATTCAGTCTGGTCTGGTAGCTAGTGATGGATTTTCCCTAGCTTTCTGATTCACTTCTTTGTGAGGAGTGAAACATATATGCCAAGAAAAATGAGCAGCTGAGACTGTGCTTATTAAAAAACAATACTAACAAGAATATGGACAGTTTATTTTTAGGGACAGTGTGGTTCAGATAGGCACATCTCCATGTAGAATGTGTAGAAAATAAGGATAGTTTATGGGGTTTTTTGTGGTCCAACCTATTGAAATTTTCCTGGATTTTACACCATTTTTTTCCAGGTCCCCTGAAAAATGTAAAATGGTGTTTTTACTATTTTGATATTCCCTTTTAATTTCTTTCCCAGAATAACATACTCCATAATAGACCCATCTTTTCTAATTTATGTAATTAAATGTTCTCAGCATACTTAGCAAATTGTCTCAGTTTGTAACCAAATGGTGGAAAATACACTTTTCTGCCTTGTCTGTAATTCCCTGCATCACAACTTAGTCTCTCTCTCTATGCCACTGCTGAAGGACATGGCAAAGGCAATTACCACTACAAACCCTGTAAAAGATTTTGAAAAATAGCAGTATTTTCAGAGTGGTACAGCCAGTGTAGAATAGTTAGGTTTGCCCAGATAGGTTTTAGGTATTTTAGATATTTAAGGGGTAATGCAGTTTGTGTACCAGGTCTAGTAACTTATAGCAACCACTGTAACACCTGTTTACTGGCGTAAACTTTGTGAATCGCATCACCAAAAAATATTCATTACAGATTCCCTGGGATTGTTGCAACAAACAAAGCAGCAGGTACTATAGGTGAGCTCTTTCATTCAACAGTAAACATATTAAACATATTAATTGCATCTGGTTGGACTGGTTTGGGAAGAACATTATGTAACAGTGAAATAAAGCTGCCCAGTATCAAGCCAAGAATATTTTAATGGGTGTGTTTCACACCTCTGGGAATTACCCTGTTTTTTCTTAATATAATTTTGATTTTCAGGAATCATAAAGAGCTAAAAGTTTCAGGACAGCCAGCAATAGGGATTTTATCTATGAAATGGCTTGAAGGTATTTCCCTTATTTGAATTCACTTTTATTTTGCTGTCCCTTTTTAGAGGTTTTTGAATCCACAACTAAAATGTTTGCTCACTCACCTCCCCACACTGGTTGCTACTTCACTGCCCCCACCCTCTTCAACAGGAGGAGGGGCAGAGGGCCAGGGATACAGGGGCCCAACATGGGTCAGCTTCCTTGGTAGTCCCCCACCATTCTGCGCAGAAGGCTGTATTTAAGCCCCCTCGTTGACTAGTCTTAGTTTTGGGGGGCATAGGGAGTGAAGTATATGTGTGCTTATATGGTGAAATTTTGTTTTGGGATAATACTAATATAAGGCTTTCCCTTGCAGAAGTTAAAATTATATATGAAGCAGTTGGTTAATGTTCAATATTCTTAGCATAATATCTATACCTAGAAAGGAGAACATATTTGCACGAAGTAAATTCAATTTACAAAGAAAAGAGGGAAAAAAAGTACCAAACACTTTCATAATCTAAATTTTTGTGTTATATGTAACCAAACAGGTATAGAACAGGTATTTGTTAAAACACAACCTCCCAAAAACTATTGGGCACTAACATTTGTGTATCACACAACATATAGGTTTTTTTTCACTTAAGTAAGAAAGAAAAGTCTTGGTGCACAGATAGTAACACTCCAGTTTGCAGCCTTATTGAAAAATCTATTCAGTAACGTCTATTTGAAAGCTTGGAACAGTCAGAAGGCAAAATGCAATATAAATAAATATAAAAATGGCAGATTTAGATAAGGTGCAGATTTCCCATCAAATTTTTTTGGAGGCATTTTCAGTCTAAAATGGACCAAATAGGTCAGTTTTCGATCGAATTTAAATAGTTTGAATCATTTGAATGCATCGTTCGATTTGAACGATTTTAACCAAAATTCTTTGAATTCCTAAATAAAAATTCAGAACAGGTTTTAGGAGGTCCCCCATAGGCTAAAATGGCAATTTGGCAGTTTTAAGGTGGCGAAGTGTCAAATTCGAAGGATTTTAAAGAGACAGTACTTTGAAATTTGAATTTTTTCAATTTGAATAAAATTTTGGGATATTCGATAGTCGAAGTAGGCAGAAATTACGTCGACATTCGAATTTAATTTTTTTTTATTTCATTTGAAAATTCACTTTGACCCTTAGTAAATGTGCACCTAACTGAAAAGTTGCTTAGCATTGACCATTCTATAACAAACTAAAAATGAACTTGCCGCTGGCTTGCCTGCTAAGGCTAAGGCCAGATGAGGCAGAAATCATCCCTCAGAAACCTGCTCTTGTGTTGTTTTTCTGCCAAAATCCCTTTACTATTGATTTTAAATTCTGACCTCCGAACTGCTGTCTAATAGCATGAGTAATTAAGTTCTAGCAAATCAGTGAGAAAAAGTTCTCATGGTGTTTCACGTGAAAACTCATGGACGAGATTCAGTTTGAAATTCAATTCAGATAAAACTTATCTTGCTGTTAATCACATGGAAACTCTATTGGGGATAAAACTGGAACTAAAATTGAATTTGGAGATCTATGCAAGAGACATGAAGATATCAATGCAAGCAGTGTACAAAAACAGGTAACTGCATCGGCAGGATATAAAGAAAGGAGAGGCATTATTGGTTACTTAAAGAGATACTGACTAGGGATGCACCGAATCCACTATTTTGGATTCGGCCGAACCCCCGAGTCCTTTGCAAAAGATTCGAGCGAACACTGAACCGATTTCGTGTGATTTCCCTCCCCACCCCTAATTTGCATATGCAAATTAGGATTCGGTTTGGCTGGGAAGAACTCTTTTTTACATATATCTTAATATAGCATTTGAAAGCTACTTATAACTTTTCCATACAGTATTTGCACAATGCTTTTACATTACCTGTCTGATCCCCCATCTTCCTGTATGAGGGGGCTGCCATATTTGTGCAGTAGGAGTCTGTTAGCATTAGAAACTGTAACTAACAGGCTGAGATGGGACAGTCAGGTTGGCAAAACAGTCAGGTTTAGGAAATTCAACTAACCTCTCAGCAAAAAATGATCAACATGACCTGTAGGTAACTTTTGATGTACATTCATACAATAGAACCCCCATTTTACGTTTTTCAGGGGACCATAAAAAAATGGTGTAAAATCACCGAAATGTATTATGCATAATATATAGGTGGGACCACAAAACAACAATGTAAAATGAGGGAAAACTTAAAATCAGGGGATGTAAAATGGGGGTTCTACTGTACTTTAAAAAATAGTTGTTTTAGTGTCAGTATCACTTTAAGAATATTGTACTTGGGAAGCAGAGAAGGGGTAAGAGTTACAATACTTCATCATAGCAAAGTACATTTAGTACCAGTGTGTCCTCACTATATTACAAATAAAAAAGCATTTATATATAATTCCCTGTTTGTCTCTCAAGAACTGTGGATAGAGAACAGCCTCCTCCTTGCTGGTGCAGTATGTGTAATATATGAGAGTAATTAAAGGGAATTAACTTAGCTTTATGAATTAGTCATGTGTAATACAGATTATGCTCACACTACTTTCCTGTTACATTCCAAATTTAAAATTTGTTCAAAACTTATATACCTTGAAAAAGGTCCCAATAGGGACTGAATCATCATTATTACTTGCAATTATTTGATGCAAAAAGACCCCTGGTGCTGGTGTTTTCTTTTTCTATGTGTGTGTGTGTGTGTGTTTGTATAACCCTACACCTGTCAGGGTGTCTACCCTTTCTTTTGTTTTTTTTTCTTAGCCTACCCATTAATTACATTCCTTCTGCATTAAAAGGAGAAAGAAAGATTGGCTACTGTACTTTGTTACTGATAAATATGTTACTCTTCCTAAATGCCCCTCTGTTATTTCAGTTTTTTTTCAGCTGCTTACATTATTTGCAAATGATCATTATGAATGCCAAATAGGCTTGTACAGGATAGCTTTGATTTGCCAATTATGTGAAGTCCAGGTGATCTCTTGCTTGCAATACATACAAACTGCCAATAAGCTGGTACAGGAATGGAATTATGGATCAGTACCTCAGCCTCCTGACAAATGCACATGTGAAACAGACTAGACCAAAAGTAAACATTTATGATAAATATCAGTCTGCACAGCAAATATGAGAAGGATGCATTCTTTTTACGAAATTCTTGATGTGTGGTCATTCATTTGTTCATTAAATAGTGTGGAAAAGCAGAGAGGGCTGTTGAAATAAATATGTTAAAGTTACTTTTGTCTGGCACAAGCTTTGGACACTTTTAAAGCATGGGATACATATTATTAGTTGTAGAATACATTTAAGTTAAGACCTATATTTGTCTATACACTACAAAAGAGATACTGTATGTAATACTCTCCTATAACGTATGGTATCCCAAAACCCAGAACAAACCCAAGGTCCCTGTCTTGGCTCATGCTTCTGCCTCTAATAAATGCCTTTCACTTCAGGAGGAGCCCTCCACTACTTGGATGCTACCAGGTCTTAAAGTGAGATGACCAAGGGAGGAGTTCTGGCAGGAAAAAGAGAGAATAGTCGTGGTCAGTATCAATCAGTGCAGTACAGGAACAGGAACCAGCACAGTACAGAGTGGGGATTCAGTGGACTGGTTAATAATAGGCACGGTTCGGTTCAGGCAGCGATAAAGTAAAGGTCAAAAACAGGCAAAGGTCAGAAACATAATCAGACACGAATCATACCCAGGAACTATGAGGAAATAGACCTATGTTGGGCAATGAGTGCAGAGTAGAGGGTTATATAGCCAGACTAATGGCTTACGCAGATTACCTGTGGCCAGATTTGCATTTGGCAACAGGTGAAACAAGCCATGCCTACTTGCAATTACAAGGATAGCGATAGGAGTGAACCAAGGCCTTCGCTGTCTGCTCACATAGAGCAGCACAGAAACACCAGGTCCCTGGTTCATCTCCAGGCAGGATGTTACATCTCCGTTCACCAGTAATCAACTATTTTTAGTATTCTTCAACAGTCTTGGGCTAGCAGCCAGCCACTGGGGTGAAACTGATACTGTTATACTGGACTCATAAATGTACCTGTAAAGCCAAGTCAATGTATATATTGAATGTGCCCAGAAAGGCAACAAATATACATGGTGGCTTGCAAGAGTTACTGCTGTGGGGGTCTCTTGTCACTCTATGAAATGTTGACCTTGCCTCCTTTCCACTAAAATGAAGAGATACTGCTTACAGAATTCTCCTGCCTTTGTTGTAAGGATACTAATTAACACACTTCATGCCAGATCTCAGTAATTGCCCATGTTTAGAGTTGCCTGCATAATAGAAAACGCCACCAGTGATTTTCTGCTGACAGTTTTTTTTTTTTAAATATTCCTTACAAAAGAGCTTCACCTCTTCCATTCGAAGCTGCTCCACCCTGTCTCCATTGCAGTTTCCTGGATGAGTGCCACAGAAGTGAATCAGTCACTGGCTGCTAGAATTAGGATGCTAAAGTATACAATGCAGGTACTGTGCTCAGGTATATGACTATCCAGAGCCTCAGTGCTAGTTGTTTGTCAGTCATGATAGAAACAGGACAGATTTGCAGCAGGACTTGAGGGCTCTCAGTGATGTGCAGCTTCAGTATATTCTTTTTGAAAACCTTAGGAATATTAGCACTCCCAAAATATATGCTTTGCAATTTATAGAGTTCCACTAAATAGAAGCGATATGTCACTTCATACTACATACTTTGCTTTTAGAGAACTTTTTTTAAATAGAATTGCCAAACCTTTAGTTGGACAAAACTGGTAGAACAGCAGACTAAACATTAGTACACCACTATCTGTCAGGGGCTTAAAGTGATACTTGCACTAAAAATGAATTTTAACATATGTATGTTCATTATATAACGATCGTAGGATTTATTCGATTGGTCGAATGTGCAAATTTGGCTTATTCGACCATCAAATAGCAAACGATCGAATGATCAAATATGCGATCATTCGATCATCGAAGGACTTAAGATTTTAACATTATTTGACTGCCTATTCGCCAGATTGAACCTACCGAATTGTAATAGAAGCCTATGGGAGCCCTTTAGCTTCTGAGGCTAAATCCTGATCGAATAGGATTCGTATGATCGAATAATTCATTCGAATGATCGAACGATCGTTATTCGATCGTCGAATGATCGAAGATCGAAGAAAAGGGTAGCCTAAAACTATTCGATTAGCATTCGACAATCAAATGCTAATCAAATATCGAGGAAAAACGAATAGATTTTAGGTGAATTTAGTAAATCTGCCCCTAAATGTTACCTATAGGTCATGTTGATCATTTTTTGCTGAGAGGTTTGTTTTTGTATATAATTGTTAGTTGGATTTCCTAAGCCTGACTCTCTGACACTCTGATTTTGCCAACCTGGCTGTCCCATCTCAGCCTGTTAGTTACAGTTTCTGCACAAATATGGCAGCCCCCTCATAAAGGAACACGGGGGCTCAGACAGGTAATGTAAAAGCATCAGGCAAATACTTTATGGCAAAGTTAGAAGTAGCTTTCAAAGCCAATATTATAATGGATGTAAAAACGAGTTTAATTTCAGGTGTCAGTATCTTTTTAACTGTTGCACAAATTAGCTCACAAGCAAAGGTCAGTAAGTGAGTAGACCAGAATGTCACATGCCCACATTTATACATAGTCTGTGCTTGATATGTAGGCAGGGCCGAAACTAACTGTAGGCAGAAGAGGCAGCTGCCTAGGGCGAAATTATTGGGGGGCGCTGGGCAGCTACCTCTAAAATTGTCTTCTGCCTACCCCTAGTCCATGTTCACACCCTCCCCTTTCTTCCCTCTGTCACCCACCCCCTCCATAGTTCTTTCCACCCTCCTGTCACCCTCTCCTTCGTCACTCTCCCCTCCATCGCTCACCCCTCCCTTTCCTCCCCTCTGTCGCTCTCCCCTTCATTGCTGTTAGATGCCTGGCCTGGAACTGCATGTAGATCTTATTTTTATTTTTTTATACTGTCATAAAGATGTCAAACTTATGGGGGCAGAATTTTGGTGATTTTTTTCCCACACCCCACCATATCTAGATCACATTCAACTAGACCAGACTGCAACACCCACCCCCACTTCAGCCAGGACCTTGGTGTAAATATTTTAAATCTCTGTTCATGCTCATTTCCGCATGCGAAAGGTCTGGGCCCGTCAACCTGCAAAACCGACACAATGGTATTAGAAGGCTGTAAAAACTCATAAATCACTATTTCCTGGAGTTCCTCTGTCCACAAGGCTTTACCCTTTTTTACATGACCCTCGTGGGGATTTCTTGTCATTCTTTGAAAGGTTGGCCTTGCCTCCCTTCCACTAAAATAAAGAGATATTGCTCTTTCTGAATTCTCCTGCCTTTGTAGTAAGGGTACTAATGAACACACTGCATGCCAGAGCTCAGTAATTAGCCAAGTTTAGAGTTGCCTGCATAATAGAAAATGCCACCAGTGATTTTCTGTACCAAGTTTTGTCATTGAAAGCCATAAGATTTGAACTAAACAGCTTTGGTTAAACAGCATGAAAGATGTTATTTTACATGTACTTGATAGTAATAGTGTGTTTAATCATTTTCATTTTTAGACAATGCTGCTCTCTAAATATATATTTACTGTAAGCTATTTTAAAGGAATTGCAGAGTATATAAATAAAAATGCGATTAACAGATAGGTTGTGCAAATTAAAAAAGTTTTCAACACAATTGCCTAAAAATGTAATGTAAAAAAGCTGGAGTGGCTGGATGACTAATATAATAACTGGAACACTACTTCCTACTTTTCACCTCTCTTGGTTTCCACTGATTGGTTACCAGGCAGTAACCAATCCGTAACTTGAGGGGGACCACATGGGCCATAACTGTTGCTTTTGAATCTGAGCTGCATGCTAAGGATCAGTTGCAAACTCACTGAATAATTATGTCCCTCTTAAATTCATTGAATAACTCAGTTAGAGAGCTGAAAAGCAGAATGTTCTGCTATATTAGACATCTGCTCACTCCAGCCTTTATAGATAACATTATTGGCTAGTTAACTGTATTAGAAACATTTTTTATTTTGCACAGCAGAGCTCATGGGCTCCATCTTCAGTATCTTAGGATGCCCTTTTTTTCCTTCGGCAATCTCCAGAGCTTTCCAGACACCAGGCTGACCCCAACTGCACATGAAAACATGAGGAATCTGAAGACGGCGCCCATGAACTCTGCACTGCACTACTCTGCATAAATATATCAATGATAATGTGATAATGCCAGGGACACTCTTTTTAAGTAAGTTACTATGGAGGGAGAACCGGGGGGGGGGGGGACAGAGAGAAAGGGATGGGGTTCTCTTTTAAGGATTAATATTTGTGCTCAAATGATCATTTGTGGGGGTGGAAGGGCAAAGTTGAGGTATATATACTGTATATACAGTATGTATGCTATCACCTGCACTTTATTACATAGTTCATTTTTGTCAATTTTTCTTCTTTATGCAGTTGTTACTATTACCAGAAGCCTCTGCTTCCCAGTATCATTGTTATTATGTATTTATTCATAATTTAATACATGCAAACATTAACAATACACCTGGGGGCAGATTTAGCAAGGGTTGAAGTGAAAATTCGAATGTAAAAGATGGGTATTTTGAATATCAAATAGACCTAAATTCTATTCAAATTGAGAAAAATTCGATTTGAATTTAAAAATTGTATCACCTTAAACCTGCAGAATTGCTGTTTTAGTGTATGGGGGACCTCCTAGAACCTTTTAGGAGTGTTTTTGAAAACTTTTGAAACATTTTTTGGTGAAAATCATTTGAATTGTTCCGATTCGCATGATTTTTATTCGATCGAAAACGGACCTATTTGATCAAAAACAGTCCGTTTTCAAGCAAAAAAACATGGTTAAAAAATTAGATGGTAGAAGTTTTTTCACGTAGAAGTTTGACCCTTCATAAATCTGCCCCCTATTAGCTGCCAGCCCAATGCTGTGGCACCATTATTTATGTTGGCTTTATGGCATTAAGAAGATAGCAGTTGGGCAGCTTCTCACTATAGGCTTCTCACTAAGTAAAGGCTATCAGGTTTATACTGATCCAAGGAAAACTACATACAATATACATCATGTATGAGCTGTAATATGCAAGTTATTTGATTTAATGTCTGCCCCAACATGTGCCTGGTTTTGACACTACATTTCTGTTTGAGTCCACAGTTCTTCATAAAATTTTTGTTATTTATTGCCATTCAAGCAGAAGGCTATCTACGTTATTTTCTAAAACTGTTTTGCTTCTCAAAACTTTCCCTTATGTATTACACAAATAATGCAAGAATGGGTAAATGGATAGATCACCTTAAAAGTAACATTTAGGGGGTCCATGACCTCATCTTATCCCGTTTAGACTACTACAATCTCCTCCTAACTGGTCTTCCTGACTCCCATCTCTCTCCCCTCCAATCAGTCTAAGTGGGAAATTCATCAAAGAGTGAAGTTAAGAGTGACGTTCCGCCACTAGAGGGAAATTGCACAGCTCTCCATTCATTTCTATGGGATTTTGATAGGCGTATTCATCAAAAGGTGAACTTTCACTTCACCCATTGATGAATACGCCTTGCAAAATCCCATAGAAATGAAAGGAGAGCTGTTCAATTTCCCTCTAGTGGCGGAACTTCACTCTTTGATGAATCTTCCCCTATAACGCTGCTAGGATCCTTCTGCTTTCTCCTATAAGGGGACCTGCTCAACCCCAACTAAAATCCTTAGCGTGGCTGCCTGTTAAGCAAAGGATAGCATATAAAATCCTTCTACTAACATTCAAAGCCCTTCACTCCTCTGCTCCTCACTACATTTCCTCTCTTTTTTTGCTATACGTTCCTGGTCGTCTTCTCCACCCTTCTCAGAGCCACCTTCTATTCACACCATCCACATCCACTGCCACGTCTCATCTCAAACCCTTATATCTTGCTGCTCCCTAACTCTGGAATTCCATCCCTGAATTCCTCTGTAAGGAATACTCGCTCTTTTCAAGGAAAAATTAAGAGCCTACCTTATAGAGCACTAAAACATTAGCCTAGTTTGTGCCTACTGACCTCCTTCCCACTATGTCTCTTACCACTTAGCACTTAACCTCTTTTTTTTTTTGTAACATATTTTTATTAAGTGTAAAGTTTTCCAGAGATGAAAAGTTAGACATTCCATGCTTGTATTACATTGCTTACAGAAAGTATGTAATAAGGATCTGATGTATGTGATACTTAAATGCTTTATATTGTGTCTTTCTTTAACGCATTTATCACACTGGAATTCTGATAACATAACTTAACAGAACAGAGATAAACATAAAACAATGCTGTTCAATATACATTGAGAGAATCTTTCTTAATAACCTATTGTAATTTATTATACCAACCAACAAGTTTACCTACTAAGCACTTAACCTCTTTGTCCTATGACCTGTATATATTTATTATTTGATTGGTCTCCCCCATGTATAATTTTATATAAATTGTACTTTTATGCACTGTACAGCGCTGCAGCTCCTTAACAGCGCTTTACAAATAAAGTTATACAGTACAATGCAAAGGGTTGAAGTGAAAATTCAAATAAATTCCAATAAATTCGAATTTAAAAAATTAAAATTTCAAAGTAATTTTTGGGCACTTCAACTATCGAATGGAAAGAAAATTTGATTCGAATTGAAAAAATTCAACTATTCGAATATCGAAATTTATCATACACTGTTCAACTTCAACTAAAACACTTTGCCATCTTAAACCCGCCAAATTGCTGTTTTAGCCTATGGGGGACCTCCTATAACCTATATGGAGTCTTCTGGTGGACTTTGAAAAGTCAAAGTTTTTATAACTCCAGAGTACATTTTAAGCAAAAAAACGTTACGCACATACACCTATATGCCCCGGAGCAGTAACCCAGGGCAACCAATAAGATGCTTGCATTTAGGCGACTAGTAAATTCTATCTGCTGATTGGATGCTATGGGTTATTGCCCCTGGGCAAACTTTGTGGCTTTTATTACATTACCCCAATAGACTCCAATGGGTGAAAAAATGTGTTGTGCGTCAAAACAAATTGTAGAAATTTTGTAGACAAAATTTCAATGCATTTCGGTGAAACAGATCAAATTCAAAATAGGATATATTCTCCATGTTCAAAATTAATCCTGAAGCATATAACATTTTTAAAATAATACAAAGGCTTAATTTTGAACAAAATATTGTTGCATTTGTAGTTTTCAATACCCATGGCTTTTAAAGGAGAACTAAACCCCTAGGTGCAAAAACCCTCAGCCCATCCCCTGCCGAGGTCCCCCTCCCCCTGTCCTACCTCCCCCCCCC
>CM044435.1:85483386-85514461 GCA_024363595.1 Xenopus borealis | reverse complement strand
ATTCAGAAGTAAGTTCAAAAAGAGCTTGGATTTGACCACATTCTGAGCCAAACCCTCCAAATATTTACTAATATCAAATTGTATAAAATAATATAAAGTAATCATCTTGCACTATTACTTGTATATAGTCACACATCTTGAAATCTATGAAAAAAATATCAAGTCGTTTATATTCTGTTCTTAGCAATTTCCATAAACTGAAATAAAAATCTGTTCTTAGCAATTTCCATGAAAACACACAGCTACCCACCAGCAAGCAATATGAAACATATTGCACTTACATTTTAAAAACTGTAGGACAATATTATCTATGGGAATGAGTGAAGGCCAATCAGAAGAACTCGAATGACCGGATTATGAGCTGCAATGTTTGCAAACACAAGGTTGTTTATCTGAACAAATACATTTGAGCTACAAGGAAAACTGCAAGCAGGAAAACTAACAGGCATTCAAAAATACAGGGAACTTATAGATTTCTGCATAGTATTAAACTGTAAAGCATATAATACCAGTCTTGCCTGAAAAATGGAAACGGAGATATAGCTTGGTGTGAGCTCTCTAAGACTAAGCCTACCTAAAAATTTCAGGATAACAAAACTTTGAATCAAAAACCTAGCTGTCTGCTTGTGTAGAGCAGTGGCATAGTAAACTATAGGTCCCTGGTACAATTGCAGGCAGGACGTTACAATGGTTTATTGATATACCTAGAGACTATTTATCACAATATACCTCTTTAGGATTGCCTACTAAATCTATTTTTTTTTTACACAAAATGTGTGTGCATGTACTGTCCCTACAATGGTGTGTTTCATCTGTCATCTTTAATACTGCCAGAACACTATACTGATATGTTCATTACAAAAAGGCATAATTAAAAAAGTCCATAAATATTCAAATATTTCCCTACTAGGTTACTACTTTTTTTTTTTACTTAAACTCATACACGGTCTGACTTATTTAATATTGAAATCAAAGAAACTGACCTGATGTTTTAGTTCAATGTCACTATAGTTGTACAAGTTTATCACTTTTTTTTGTCTGATGATTTGAAAGCGGCCCCTAACCTTTCTGTCTTACCCCTTGGTGACAAGTGCCAATGGTGATGTGTGTCTGTCACATGTGCACCCCATGGGGGTGACAGCATACATGTAGCAAAGGGATTAATAGCTATTACAGACAGAGGGGAATAGGTGACCTTGTGGCAAAGACACAGACAGAACTGAGGTGTATTCTGAGACAGTCTGCAGGGACAGTTATATCCAAGCCAAGCTGTGTCCTTTAGCTTGTTCACATTTGCAAAATGAAATCTGACAGACACAGATGTCTACAAACTCTTTTTTTTACACACAACACAGTTACACGGTATAGATATGTAGTAAGCTGTGGAATTCGTTTTTTTCAATAACACAATAATACACAGGAGGCTGCATACATTGTGCCAAGAGGAGCAACACACAGGGTTACATCAAGTTTAAGTTCTCAGTAAGCACTGCCACTTTTTGTATTGAGATTTTGCCATGGCATCACCCACAATGCTATCGATGTAAGAACTGTCAGATTTTGGTTGGATACCTCAACTACTGTGTTACTATTTGTTTTATATCACAATAGGTAGGGATAGCTTTAAATCAATAACAGCTTAAGAGCCACAGACTTGATTTTCCTGACATAAATGAAAAATTTCTGTTAGTTATTACACAGTGGTATTATTCGTCTCTGCATTAGGGAATGTATATGTGACTGCCTGTCCTGCTTTGCTGAATTAAGCTCTTAATCCATAGTAGCCACACGGCCTATTCACTAAATTTAAGTACAACTAAACACATGGTGAAATTAGGTACGTGCCTTAGGCACAGTCAGATGTATCTCCTATTTGTGTGCACCCCTAAAATAGAATCCAAAAGGAAGAGCACACATAGAGGCAGATTTACTTAAAGGTGAAGTGGCTAATGCTAGCAACAATTCACTAGCGCTGCCACCCGCAGGGACATCGCTGATATACTAACAAGCGCAGTCGGCAATTCGCTAGCAAAAGAGACCAGCATTAGCAGTGATTCACACTCTATTGCCAGTCAACTTTTTGCTCTGGCAAATGGTTGTTACTCCAATTTCACAAAAATTTGGATTTTACTGAACGTTACCTCTTTCTCCAGAGTTGCCTTCACCACCTCAGACCAGGCAAAGTGCTATAAAGTAGCTAAATCTTCTGCCACATCATATCCTGTGAGCCAAAAATACATCAAAGTCCAAAAAAACACGGACAACTTTTCCTTTTTTCCAGTGTGATTGCCTGCAAAACTCCTGACTTAAAACATTTTTTGGGTAATCGGTTTTCCCCATAAATTTTTAAAATATGGAACATTAATTTTACAGTGGGCACCTGTGTAGGGCATTTTAATAACTCTATTGTTTTTATTAAGGTTCACTGGACATGTGTTTTAAAAAGTGGAATTTGTAAGTATTTTATAGTTACATAATTACATAGTTAAATTGAGTTGAAAAAAGACAAAGTCCATCAAGTTCAACCCCTCCAAATTAAAACCCAGCATACGCACACACATACACACACACCCCTACACCTTTTCACACAAACCATATATGCCCATAGCTATACTAAGTCTAACATTTAACATAAAAACTTCCATACATACATACATACATTTCCCGCCGTATGCAAATTGAGTAGAAAATTTTGTTTTATGGTGTTTTTAACATTTATTAAAGCAACATTATACTATATTTTGCTTTATATTTTCATTACATTACTTGGTGGATGATAGGAGGGAACTCCAAGAAATCTTGAAATAGCCTGGTGTAAATGGTGATTTTCATGGAAGCAGCCCCCCTTCTTTCCAGTAGTGGAATGGCACAGTATTGGTATAAGATAATTATACCTCTTTCTATCTAATTCACCCATAATGCATGCTGATGCATTTACCTACTTATTCTCTTGGCATACATAACCAGGCTGCATCTTGGCTCTCTTCTTACCTTTCTAACCGATCATTCACTATCTCCTATGCTAACAAAACTTCATCTCCAGTTCCACTTAATGTGGGGGTGCCGCAAGGCTCTGTACTTGGTCTGTTGTTGTTCTCCCTGTACACTCTGTCTTTGGGAGATCTCATCCGATCATATGGCTTTATCATCTGTATTCTGATGATACCCAAATATATTTTTCCATCCCTTCATTAACAGCTGAAACAGAGGCTGAAATCTCTAACTGCCTCCTAGCTATCTCAAATTTGATGAACCAGCACCACCTCAAACTCAACCTAACAAAAACTGAACTAATCATCTTTCCACCTAAGCCTGGTCCTACTCCCCTTTTTACTATCTCTATCTCTATTGAGGCATGCTCATTAACCCTATCAACTCTGCACACTGTCTGGGGGTAATCTTTGATTCCGCTCTCTCCTTCTCTGATCATATTAACACCATGTCAAATCACGTCAAAACCTGTCACTTTTTATTACGCAATATTGCCAAAATCCGTCCCATCCTTTCACCTGCTATGGCCAAGATGCTCCATGCATGCTCTCATCCTAACCAGACTAGATTACTGTAACCTTCTAGTAACTGGCCTCCCTAACTCCCACATCTACAGTATTTATACATATATACATCCCACATCTACAGAATTATCCTCATCTCATCCAGAACGGTACAGGCTCCTCCGATACTGAAGTCTTTATCATGGCTTCCTATAAAACAAAGAATAACTTATAAACGCCTCCGCATAACCTTCAAAACCCTTCGTTCCTCTGAACCTCATCTCTTGTTTCTCTATTTGATCCTTGCCAAAACATAGGCTCCTCTCAGAGCAACTGCTTGGTTGTACTCCCCCTACTACTGCTGTTTCCCATGTCAAACCCTTCTCTCTTTCGGCTCGTTATATATGGAATGCCATTCCTGAATTTCTATTGAGAGAATCCTACTTCAGTGTTGTTAAAACAAAACTCAAAACTACCTCTGGGAGGACCTGGATAACACCTGAACTGGGGACTGGCACTTATATAACAGTGTAGCAAATGGTAACCTACAGCACTTTAATACCCCTCTGAATTGTGTCTGTATGTTACCCTCCCATTTAGATTGTCCAGCCTTGTGTCTCCTTGACACTGAGCACCTAATCCTTATTGTAATTATATTTTATATTTATGTGAATTGTATTTCTAATAATGCACTTATTGTTACTTTTTACTTCAATGACCCCTTGTATTGTTTTGCTGTACAGTGCTTTGCCCACAAGGAGTGCTATAAAATATACATACATCCTTAATCTTAAATTTTGATTGGTCCCTTGGCTGTTGAGTGCTGAATACATTTCAAAACACAGCAATAACTACTCATGTGTAAGCACACTACATGTTTCGGGCAGTGCCCTTTGTCAAGTGTATACACTTGACAAAGGGCACTGCCCGAAACATGTAGTGTGCTTACACTGCTAAATAAAAAACACTGCAGTTAAAAAACACTGCCTTGGAGCTGCTTTTGATTCATTTATTTTTGGAGAATTGCCTTCTATGCAGAGATGAGCAGAAGCCTATATACAGTATATGGTGGCAGTGGATGTGATGTACTTTTATTTGAAACAGTACCACACAGATTGTGATTGATTAAGTTAAAGGGGTTGTTCACCTTCAAACAAGGGAAATTTGTGCTCACCTCTAATTTTTAAAACCATTAGGCGGGGTGTAATGAGGCTGTGATCACAAAATACATGGAGACAAATACAAGAGATCCTCTGCACTCAACCCATCATCAATATATTTAAGACATTGAGACATTTTGTGCATACAGCTACTAAAAAATGCCCTACCCTTTAAACAAAACAGGAATTGTTTTCCATATATTGCAATATATTTAAGCTGGCCAACTACGTCAAAGTCATCCCATACGTGGCCAGTCCTACTCTCAAATTGCATCTGATTCATTAAGAATTCTATTACCTCATTATACATTTTACTAACTTTTTATTAAGTTTTACCTGCAACTTACTTGCTGTTTTCAAAGTAAAACTTCCAGACTTGGTTGCCCTTTTATTAGACACCAGTGGGATCACCTGACTATAGTTGGGAGGGGTGGGTAATTGTTCAACTTCAAACAACTAGTTGTTTTCAGATAGATCACCAGAAATAATAAATTTTTCCAAAAACTTTCTATTTGTGACCATTTTTCCAATACTGAAGTGTAAAGAGTCATTTTTCATTTTCTGAAGCAGCTCTGATAGGGGGGGGTCGCCGACCCTGTAAACTGCTGTAAACTGATGCATTTAGTTGATACATTTCTTATCTTTGTTCCTGCTGAGCAGAATCCTTGAGTTTTATTACAGGCAGCTCCACAGAAGCTGCTGAGAAATCAACTAAATGTTACAAAATTGTAACAGTTTAGAGTCTGCACCTGAAGCTGCCAGACACCAACATTCAATTTTAATCTTAGATTTCGGAAAAACATAAATAATAGTACAGTAAAGATCTGTGCCTCCAAAGTTGCCTCAGTACCGCTCCGTCATCTTTTCTACTAAATCACTGCACATGCTCTTTGCTGCGGTCAGTTAATGAGTTTAGGGACTGACTCAAAATATACAGTAGACAATATAGAATAGTACATGTGCTGCTGCTGTGCCCAACAATTTTGTGCACCCCAGTATGCGCTGCATGTAACAAAGAGATTTTGAATATATGTGGATATATTTCCCCCATTGTCTTCAATAGAAACTCATCATCATTTACTTGGCAAATTTTTTCATGGAAATGTTAGAATTTTTTCTTAATTTCAACTAGTCACATTTTTTGCAGCATTTTTTAAAAGAATATCATTCAAATCATGAAAGAAAGAGAAGTCAGCATAAATGCAGTCACTCACCAAAGAATGTTTTAAGGAAATAACTTTAGAATATGACTTTGATCCACTAAACCCTAAATAAAGCCTAGGGCAAATGCCCTGTATTGTGAGGCCTACTAAAGACCCATTCTAAAGCTATACTTGATCAAGGTCTTCCACAAATCTAGGCCTGGGCATAAGTGGCTGAGCTGGCATCAGAGTAGCTTGACAGAAAAGAAAACCTTGGGCAAAACATGGTTCCTATATTAAGTTGGACACACCGGTGTACAGGTGGCAGACACAATAATGGAACTTTATTGAAAATAACCTGTTTAGTGTTTTCTATTTTATTATATCAATGGTGAATGAATACGTGTTTGCACATAAATGTAAGTGTTTTTGACCTAGCTTGATAAAAAACGATATTCTGTAGGGGTCATTTATAAAGTTTGTGCAGCGCATATTTATTTGCAATTGGTTGTATTGCCCATGCTTTTTCCTGAACACTAATATATTGCACTGCTCTGCCTGTCTTTCCGGTTTTTGTGAATTTGCATTGTGAATGCATTTTCACAAATGGCTTGTAATTGAGACGGGTGTTTGCGTGAGTGTGCCCACTGTGAAAGGTTGTTGTGCGCAAAAATAGTATTGACAGTAACATATTTTCAATTTGCAAAACTGTTTTGCAAATATTTTCTCCACCACCAAAGTTGTGGTGTAATTCAAAAGCGTGCCCATATATAGTAACAATTTTTGACATATTTAAAAAGCTCTTATAGATATTTACATTACGAAGAAAAAAAAACATTTGTCAATTCTGTATGCACACACTTATTCAGCTTTATAAATGTAACTATGCGCAGGTCAAATATATTCACTGTATGAACCAATGCCTGCACAAAGTTTATAAATGAGCCCCTGTGTTTCCAGAGAAACCGTGGGCAAGACTCTGAAAGCATTTAATAATGATAGGAATACAGTGGGGCTCATTTATAAAGTTTGCGCAGGGCAGAACGATTCGCACAGCGAATTTTTTTGCACTGCAAATGTCCATAAGAGCTTTTTTAAATATGGGGAAAAACGCATAATGCGAATACTCTGCACTTGAGTTACATCACAACTTTGATGGTGGATAAAATAATCTCAAAACAGTTTTGCAAATTGCAATTTTACATTACTGTCAACACTATTTCCGTGCGCAACAACCTCGCATAGTGGGCGAACTGAAACAAACACAGCTCATTTGCGAAAATGCGTTTGCAGTTGTGATGGGCACATTTTTTCGCCTTGTTTCGCCACAAAAATGATGTCCACAGACTTGAATGGCGCCGAGCATAAAAAAAACGCATCTCAAAAACAGCTTTAATGGGCGTCTGCGACATTTTGTCCACAGCTAATTTTTGTGAAGTGAAATGAGTCAAATTTTCCCATCCCTAGTTTGTTATAGCAGTCCATTCAAATATAAAGGTAGTATTTTGTCATGGAAATAGAGGTGGTCATTTAGTGAGACTCTGGATGTCGGTCCGTAAGAGCTTAGGGGTGTAAAAGTCCTTAGTGCTTATTTAAAAAGCAATTGTGTAGGTATGGATAAAAAATAAAAAATTAATGCATACCTACCAACAGTCCCGATTTCGGCTGACAGCTGAGCCTGCAGTCCCGTGATTCTGTAATTTCCTGCACTGACACCAAAAAGAGATACAAAGTTGCACTTAGATACATTTGTAACAATTTAAAATACACAAAGATACAATTGTAACTATTTAAGATAAGCAGGTCCCTTGGGAGAACTGAACTGCACTCACCAGGTCTTTTTGTCCCTCTTTCTATTTTTCAAATGTTGGGAGCTATGTGAATGATTCAAGTCAAGGGGTGAGATGGATGCAGGAGAGGGATGTCTACATGCATCTCCCCGCCCACATGTAGGGTTTACTGGTCTAGCCAGTAAAAACCTGCCAAGGCCAGAGCCAGTATTATAAATGTACTGGTAATGCAGTTACTGTTAAATTTGTAATATCCTTGAGCTGAGCCCCCAATGCATCCCAATTGTATTACTATATTCTCTGATCTGCTCCATAACTCACCCTTTGCCTGTCTGCACGCCATCACCATTTCAGGTAATTCTCTATAGAAATAAACAGCATTGAAGAGGAAATTAGTAAATGAATCTTGCTAGTCTGTGTGACTTTTATTACTATAGCAGGTAGGTGGGAAGGTGAATTAACAACTGCGCATTTTAACAGATTTGCTTTGCTTTCCTGTGTCTAGTTTTAGATATCTGATCCCCATGTTTCTCTATGAGGGGGCTGCAATATTTATGCAGCAGTAGTCCATTATCATTAGATACTCTAGCTGTAGGTTGAGAAGGGACAGTCAGGTTGGCAAAACAATCAGGTTTAGAAATTTCAAGTAACATGTTATTTAAAAACAGCAGGCCTATGAAAAATGATAAACTTGACCTATAATGTACATTAATATTTTGAAGAGTAGTTTTTAATGGAAATATCACTTTAAGTGGATTTATCTTTTCTTAAATTAACTGCATTCTGGTATTACAAATCCTGAAAAATAAAGAAATAGACAGAGCAGAGCCTTCTATAATCATGGAAGAATATGCCTGCAATGTTAGAAGTAAATTCTTCTGATAATATTTCATAAATACAAATCCAGAAAACTAAGGCTATTACTGCTTTTTAGAAAAGCATGAAAACCTGTGTTCTGTTGCACATTGCAATTTGATTACAGTTCGCCTTTAAATTTTCTAGAATTTCTTTGCACAAGCCGCGTTTTCTAGAATTTCTTTGCACTAGCTGGGGCTAGTGGCTGAGAAGAATGTCAGGTTATTTTATAAATTAGTTGTGCAGATGAAAGGGCGAGGAAAGGAATGGTGCTTGGGCAGTGTACAGATAAAAGCATAAGAAATTCTGAGGGTTCCTGCAGGCAAGTGGGTTTTTTTCTTAGATTTTCTATGCATTTGTGGACACATACTGTAAGATAAACATGAAACCAGTTATTATCCTAAGCATGCCCACTGGATTTTTTCACTGATCTTTAAGTTTTTAAACTTTGCCTGACAGTTATGAAGGTGAAAAATGTGATTCAGTGCAGCTTCTGTTACTCCTCTAAGAGAGTAAATTGCTAGTAGATTACAAGACTTACATGCTAACAGATACAATGCACAAAAATGACCAGATAAAACAGGTATATTTTCTCAAAATGGCCAAAATGTATTAGTATGAATAATGTGGACTCTCTGCAGACTTTACTTACACAGAAACTTGTTTCCTTACCTTAGCACTATATACAACATTTGTATTTCCATATGTATTCTAGTTTTCACAACAAATGTTGAACGGAAAATAGGTATAGATTGCAAACTTAAGGGTTTTCATGAATTATTGAATATATACTGTAAGCCTTCACTGGAATCTCATGTCCCCAGGAAAGGTGGTTATGTCCACATTTTATTAAAGTCAAAATGACTGGGCTGACAAAATGCATAATAGAATATTTATTGGCATTGTTCATTATAAAGTGCTGTAGTTAAATAACAACATTTAGTTACACAGATAAATACACAAGGGTATATAGGCAGCCCTTACAATATGCTTCATTTACAAATGCATTGGTATTGTGCAAAGTGCAGTTTTCAGACACAAATCTCCAAATTTTTAGTTATACTGCAGTGAATCTCTCAGAATTCCACTGTAACTGTGGCTGCTTGCCAAGTTGATGCCAATACAGTTTGTGCACAGTGCAACGATATGGACAAAATATACTGCCATATTGGTAAATCTCTCAGAAATTGCTGCCCATGCAATTTCCCCTGTTTGTGTTGCAATAGAGTCACATCTGGAGTGTAGCATTAAAAATTATATTAGTATCCTATGTGCATGCCACTCATCAGTTAAAGGTATTGAGGCAACCCTTTAAGTGAACTCTGGAATTACCACCTTTTATCCAGGCTTGTAATGGTTCCAGGGTTCCCTGGCACTCATGTGTGCACTTGCATTTTATTTATCAGAGCAGGCTGGATGGGTGTATTACAACTCCCAGCAACAGACACAAGTTGCCAGGAGCATATATGGCCATCAATGCACACTTGAGCTTGAAAACAAGACTTTTGTTTGTTTTGTTACTACACATGACATATTTATCAGTGTTTTGCAATGTATTTTTATCTGCATCTGGCATAATATACTTAGGCTGATCTTGGTTCCAAATCCTCATATTTGGAATGAAATTAGCTCAAGAGTGTATGTTTGGCATGAGTTGCTTGTCAGCACCTTTTGGCACGCAAGTTTTACCTAAAAACTGGAGTTTTATCATTGGCAGACGCTGCAAGGTTCGGTCAGACACTTTTTAAAAAGAACAGTTTAGTGTAAAAATAAAAAACTGGGTAGATAGGCTGTGCAAAACAAAAAATGTTTCTGATTAGTTAGCCAAAAATGTAATGTATAAAAGCTGGAGTGAGCGGATGTCTAGCATAATAGCCAGAACACTACTCTCTAACTCTGAGTTAGTCAGTGACTTGAAGGGGGCCACATGGGACGTAATTGTTCAGTGAGTTTGCAATTAGTTCTCAGCATTCAGATCAGATTCAAAAGCAACAGTTATGACCCATGTGGCCCCCCTTCAAGTCTCTGATTGGTTACTGCCTTTATCCATTTTTTATTTTTATTCTGAACTATTCCGTAAAGCACCAGATTCCTGTCATGCAATGGCCCGTGACAACACAATATTTTGGGGGATCTTATTGGATGATATTGCTGTATACTGTTTTTCAATTTGGATGGGATAATTGATGACAGCTGAATCTCAGCTTTTTCACACAAGACTTCAAATACTCTTGGTCTCCTTCGAAAAAAATGTCTATAAGTGGTTATAGATGCCTGGAATGTGAATGTCCCTCAGATTCACTAAAGGGCAAATTGTTGCCAGCGACTACTTTGCACACTTCGCACCACTTTACCAGGTGCAGATTAGTTACCACTACACTAATTCACTAAAAGGCGACGTTGCGTCCTGGGTGCTGAATGCTGGTGACTTTTTTGCTAGCATTCACTTGTGCCTAGTGAAAATTCGCCAGTAATCTTACGCTTAGGTCAATTTGAATAGGGAGGCACATAAAAGTTCAGACTTTTTAAGGCAATCCCACTTTAAAAATAGAAAAGTTGCCTGTATTTTTTAAACTTTGACTTTCTGGGTTACAAGATCTGATGTCACAGATTGAGGAAAATGTAGCTTCATTTCAGCAGTTCGCCTGGTCTGAGGTGGCGAAGAAATCTCTGGCGAAATAGGTAACATTCAATAAAATCCGCAATTTAGTGAATTCGCTGAGCTTTGAACATTAACCAAAGGGAAAAGTCACCTGGCAATAGAGTGAGAATGAACGAAAGCGTTGGTCTCTTTTAGTGAATTGTTGTCTGCTCCTTTTAGTGAATTGGCGATGTCCCTGTGGATGGGATTTCTGGCGAAAAGTCACTAGTGTTAGCCACTTGACCCTTAAGTAAATCTGTCCCATAGAGACGTTGAACAGGAGGCTGCTGTGTGACCACAGGCATTAGACACGTTGCTTGCACCTTGCAGGGCAATGTTTTATGGACTAAACCTGCCAGGAAAGTTAGATGTTTGTCACATTTGTGGTTGATATGTACAGAGTTTTATGGTGTGGAATTCCCCTGTGAAATCCCTCGCCTGGCCTTAAATGTACCCGAAATCAGCATGAGCCATAATAACAGTGTAATGTGCTGCTTTAGAGCAGTCAGGTCAAAAGTGTTCGCCTTTAAAGCTGTGAGCAGCACAATGAGGTTCTCCCATTTCCCTTTGCTACAAGTTCCACATTCTCCCATTTCTCTGTGTATTTGGCCTCGCCTGGCTTTTATTGCGCCTAACAGACAAAAAGTCTCCCCGCTTCAGTCTCTATCATTCTGCTCTGCTTCCTCATTTAAGTCTCTAACCGATCCATCTGCGTGTGCCACTCTTCCTCTATGTGTGAATCCCGACGTCTATGTCAACGTTCCCGCCCCTACAACTCCCCACCTCTACCCTCACTCACTGCCTGCTGCTGCCGCTGTCACACGGTGGCCACGTGTAAGGCGTGTCCAAGATGGAGGGGGTGTGTCGGGTTGGACATTGTGGCGGTATTGATTGGTCGCTGTGGCGGCTGTGGGACTTGCCTGCTGTCAGTTTTGCGGGCGTTACCTGAATAGGGTCACATGGACTCTCATATGGCAGCTACTGGAGGGGCATGCGGCAGAGTGGAGCTGGCAGCTGGCGAGCTTGGACTGTAGGGGCACTCCGGGGGCACAGCGGGTCTACAATGTATTATGTGATCGCCGCCATGAAAGGTGAGCTTTGTGTGGTAGTAGCGTAGAGCAAGCAGTGAGCTTGGCACGGGTATGTGTAGCACCGACAGAGGAAGGGGAGTCTGTAACAAGTGCTGTCTGAGGTTGAGCGCTGGGGATTTGTAGCGTTGCATTGGCTTTAACATACCCATCAGTCTCGTTTGTGTTTGGACGTTTGGTGGGCTTTCTGTGCGACTCCACTTCATCCATATTGTGGTACAGGACGTTAACGGGGTAGGGGTGCCATCTCCATGTTCCAGTGTCCATAGGTCAGGGCTGTCTAGCCTGAGGCCCTGCAACTCCTAGTATCCACCAACTCCCAGTATCCGCTAACTCTACCACTAGCTGACCTCTAACTGTTCTTGGACTTCAACTCCCAACATTCCCCAAAGGCTTCAGCTGTCACAGGGGTCGGGGACTTTTTGCAAACAGCTGGAGGGAGCAGGCTGGCCGCACCTGACATAAATTGTTCCCATTTACCAACCACCCTCAGTTTCCTTTTCCAACGGGAATCAAATGGCGAGGATGAAGTAAATAGTGTTAAAAGTAGTGCATAAAGTAGGAGGAAAGTGTAAGAGAACTGATGACACTGCGGTGCCTGCTAATATTTGTTTCAGCATTTATAAATGTACAAATAGACATCATACCTATGAACTGCCTTCTCCACTTTGTGTGCTTGGATTATCAGCAGCACTCCAGTACAGACTGCACCGCCGTCACAATAACTTTCTTTATATCAATAAAGCCAAGGGAAAACCCATTTGCCAATTCAACGTTATATCATCCCTTAGCAACCAGGGTAAATTGCTCCCAGAGTAACAGCTTTTCCCAAAACTGCTGAGCCACTAGATTAGACTACATAGAGGGCTCCGGTAGAAAAGCAACCTTCTATATTACAATTAAATTACTTCTGTGACTCTTGCACAGAGGGAATTTTTCTTAGAGTCACAGGCCTGTTCTTATGTTGTAGTGAGACATGTGCTTTGTCCATGTGCCTGTACATGTGTGTGCTTATAAATGGCTTGCTGTTAGCATCAACAGACCTGCTAATTATGTATTTCATAACATCTAAGCAAACCACTTTGTATGTAGCTCACATCTAATTGCTGTTACTAACCCCTTGTTTGCCAGAAATCGCTAGTATTAGTCATTCTAAAATATTCTTATAGGCCACATTTTTATAGCACCTGTTATCTCATGCACAGTATATTTAATGTGCCATTTAAGAAAAAAAGGACATTATTCTGTACCCTTGAGGTTTTTGTTTTTTGGCTAAAAGGATTGTACCGAGTCTGAGATACATCAAACAAAACACAAGCATCTCAGCTTATGTAATTATTTTTAATTACTGTAGTGCTTGGTCTGTCTGAGATTTGGCATCAGTAAATCAGACGATCAAACTTTTTCTTTTCAAGCCTTGAAATGGCGACCGGAAAACATAGGCACAGAAATGGTCGTGCAATTTTTGTTAAGGTTGCTATCGTTATTTAAAGTTTTCTAAATGTCGCTTGACCCAATTTGTGCTTTTTTTAATATATGTAGATAACCATTTACTCATGAAAACTTTTCTCAGTCTATATATGACATTGTAGTACTCACCTCAAAGTGAACTTTGGAGTGGATTTAATTTTCTTAGCAGGCAGTGCTATTACAATAAGCACACTTATATATTGAATAACAGTTTGTAATGTGGTAAAATGGAAGCGATGGGGGGGAAAGCAATTTAACAGCTGCCAGGGGAGATTTATTAAATCTCAAATTTTTGTGGTCTAGTTTTTAAAGGGGAGAACTCATATTTAGAGGAAAATAAATATTATACCCCCCAAAAAATCTGAATCCAGAAATACTCCATCTCAAACCTGTCGAGGCCATGTAGAAGTCAGCGGTAGATGTCCCTGAAAATGTTTCTTGACATAGTGATAACCCAATAAATTTGAGTTGTTGCGGGGGGACAATTCTATAAAGTTGACTTTTGAGGGCGTCAATTAGAAAAAGTTGTGCAATTCAGATTGCTGCACAGATTTGTCGCAATGTATTTTCATGTCAACTTTTTCAAGAAGAATTATTGAGAAATGAGTTATATTCGTGGATGGGAGTTAGGTCAACTTTGTTTTAATAAAAAAGAGATAAACTTGAGTTGTAGTAAATATCCCCCTTACTGTTGGTTTAATATATCCCAATTAAAGTAGTGCTATATTTAGATTATGATGATGTCTTGAACTTAAAGCCCTCATAAAAATAAGGCAATAATCTGAAAGTAGCATCAACATTACAGATACAATGGATAAGGCTGTAGCATAAACACTGAATGATAAATGTTTTAACCAAACAAAACAGCACAAATGTTACTGCAATTAGATGAAACAATATGACAATATTATCCATACTACCATGGTGGTTAATGAAAAATTCATTGTACAGGGCAGTGCCTATATTTACAGCACTGCACAGGGCCCATGTAACAAGTTTACTATTACAGCATTGCCCTGTAATCATTAACACCTGACTATTGGGATTTCCGCACTGATTCATATGGGATAATAGATGCATTCCCCTGTATTCTGTTATACACTTTAAAATTTAGAGCAGAACATGATTTTAATTGCCTATGATTACGTATCGCAAGATACGAAACGCGTTAGGACGCTAACTTTTAACTTAATGGAATAAAGCTGATATTTTACCTCACCGTCTGGCTGCAGGAGTGCGTGCATTCTTTTGACTATATGATTTTAATTGTAAAAGTAAACTTATGATAAATTCTGTTTATTTGTTAACGATGACTCGAGGACTGTAAATAAGTCCTGAAACTGTTGAAAACAATTCCAATTGGCACCAGATATACACATACATTCAGCTGTATACAGCTGAAGCTGTGTAATGTATTAGCAAGTGTGTAACTGAAAGTGAAATTCTCGTGTAAATCCGGTGTTGAGAGCTTGAAAACGAGATGTAGAAACAGACACTTTTTACATCACTTTTTACAGTGACTGAAGTTGTTCCATCGCCTGTGCTACACCAGGTCTGTGGTGCTGAAGGGTAATGGTATATATATATATATATATATATATATATATATATATATATGTGTGTGCATAAGCCATTATTTCATATTGCCTTTTACACCATTTTATGACATAATCACATTTTATACACCTACCTGACCTGAGGATAAGGTCATGCAAAATATTTTGCTCTTTTAAAGTAAATGTTTCAAGTCTTTGACAGACACTAAAAACTATTCTTCAACATATGTCTTTCTATCTGCTCTGTACTACAGCTCCAGGACTCCCAAGGCTGGTGTAAAAGGCTGGAATTGGGAGTTGTAGGTCACACAGATGCTGGACAGTCACAAATTCTGCAGATTCTGTTATTATACAGCACTATAATCATTGTCAGAGTCCTTCACTTTATTGTAGTTCAGTGGCTTTGAGATAATCATGTGATGTTTAGTGGCTGTGAAATATTTGGACACTAAAAAAAGGTCAGTATGTAGAGACAGGAATACCCCTAAACCTATGGGTGTGTAGGAAAATCTAATTTGTTCAGAAACTGACTTCTATTTCTTAGGACTGAGACAACTAAAATGAGAAGAAATTTGCCACTCAATGCTGGGTCAGGTGGATAAGTGTGTCAGAAGTCTTGTTTATGTAACCTTGTTCCACAAACTCTCTCTCACACACACATATATATGTATACGCATATATATATATATTTTTTTCTCAGTGTTTGTTAATGTGTTTTGTTTCCTGTGTGGGCTGTAGATGGGGTAATGACAGAAAATGTTAAACTCTCAGCCTCAGAGCAGTTTCATTGAAAAAATAAATTTATTAGTATGTTGTACCCATATAAACTGCTATTTCCTGTCACTGATTGAATGATTATTTTAACAAATATTATAATGGTAACACATGCCGCAAAGTTTGTATGTGTATGTTCTTGAAACCGCTGCTGCTTATTCAGAAATACCTTACTCTGATTTGATTTAACTTTTGCGAAAATTAAAATGTAATATAAGCATTATCATACTGAAACCTTGTAGATACAACCAATTAAAAATTCTGTATAATTTAATTCTGTATAGTTTCTGAAATAATTAAGTTTATCGTCACTATCACTCTCTCAGCATCTGTGTCTCTTCATTCTGTCTTCGTGTAGCAGTTGGGTGTCAGATTTTCATTCACAGTTATAGCCAATATATTTTATAAGGGGTCTCCCTTTCCAGCAGATGTTTTAGAGCTAGTTCAGATAACTGATTCCACTACAAACAAAATCTAACAAGACAACTGACCTTGGCACACATTCTGTATGTGATTTCTGGTGAGTTTAATGGAGTGAGCTCTAATGCATCTTCTTGGCAAAAGGAGCCGCCTTACAAGATATATTAGATATAACTGTCATATTTTCTTAATATAGTCTTTTAAACCTATTAAACATAATTAAATGATTCAATTCTACCCATTCTGAGTAACACAGGTTACATAATGATTTCTTCTGTGGGTAGTAGCAACAGCAAGAAGGTAAGGTAATATTGTTCTCATGTATGGACCACGATTGTAAAAGGGTCAAAATAGAGCAAACTATATTTTTACCCTTTGAAATGAATACTCCATAAATCCTTAACAAACTGTGGTGAGCTCTGTTTCACTGCTGTCTCACTCACAATTACTGGCCTTTAAAGATATATTCACACTACAGACATATTCTGACTGATAAATAGGCAATTTCAAAGTATTTTTGTCCTTTCAGTTTTGTGTACGTAAACTTGTAAAACAGCATTTGAATGAGATTTCTGTGTGCTCTTTATTACAGTATCATATAGATGAATTACATCTAATTTTCTTTGACTGATAAGGGTCAGCCCAAAGCTTTAAGCTGCAAACCTGTCAGACCTTTACACATAGATAATAAAGTTATACTATATTCCAACTAGTTGGTTCAAAATCTGCAAAGTCAAGGCCTGAAAGCTAAAATATTTCATATGGTCCCTGGCTATAAGGTGTTATTTGTCTATATGAGAAAACTGACTATGTAAATGTTTTAAGGTGTTAGGAACTAGATATAAGGGTTTCACATTTGTATGTTCTTTGTAAACATTGAATTCTGACATTTTTACTATTTATTGCAATTATTATACTGATGGAAAGCGTTTATTCATGTGTGAACATATAGAACTTATTATTAAGTAGTGAAAGGGTTAGGGGGATTCACAGAGTTGTTTTTCAGACAAGATACAAGCTATTGCTGTAAGAGACGTAATACCTGTATACCAGAAAGCTTAAACTTATTCTGTTTGTTGAAATATTTGCAGATAGGGAAAATTTCCTGTTTTATTTTTTCCAATTTTTATTGACATGAATACTATCCAGCCAATTGTTACTGGCAAACTATACTATGTAAAGGACTGAATATAAAATAGTGATGGTTTTCCAGTACTCACTAGATAACCATGCGTATCAAAAATATATACAATATTTTTTTTAATATATATATATACTGGTTTGGGATCCATTATCTGGAAACCTGTTATCCAGAAAGATCAGAATAACGGAAAGCCCGTCTTCCATAGACCATTTTATCCCAATAATACACATTTTTTAAAATTATTTCCTTTTTCTCTGTAATAATAAAACAGTACCTTGTACTCAATCCCATCTAAAATATAATTAATCCTTATTGGAAGCAAGAACAGCCTATTGGGTTTATTTAATGTTTATATGCAAATATCCATTATCTGGAATGCCCCAGGTCCTGAGCATCTGGATAACAGGTCCAATATTGTTCATATAATAATTTGTTGTGTTCGGGAGATTGTAACAAGCTGTTATGGAAAAAACATTTAAAACGTGTATATTTCTTTTATACGCATGGACCAATCTTTGCTGTAGGAAACCATCAAAATGTAACTAAGCTCATTAAACAGCCACAAAAAGTGCTGTTCATGTTATTTTAGGTCTTATTGTATCCAGAGATGATGTTTGGAGCACTCTAATCTGATAGCTCATTCTTAGCTATAGGAAGGTACTGTTGATTCTGAAGTGCTTGGGACTGGGCAGATAGAAGCATTTTCAAACCCCAGATTTGGGGTATTTATAGAGTATATATTATAGAATTATATTAGTAATTGTAATATTTAGGCATTTGCACTGTTGATGGATTTTTAACTGCCAGCATACTGACAGAAAAAGGGAGTTGCACTTCAGCATAAAGGTTCCACAAATCATGTGAAAAATCAATGGCACTTTAGAAAATCCACCTTGAAGGGTTGTACATATTGTAAGCAACTTTCCCTAGTATGCATTCTTATTGCATGCTAACCAGTCCTCTGGCAGAAATGCAGCACATTTACCTTATTTAATAGCCACTCTTCCCATGGGCACAGCTGTAACTCAGCCTACTGAATAAGTTTTCTGCCAATTCTTGAGATCATGTACACTTGCCACGGGGCACTTAACTACATCTCTAGACAAATCTCATTCTCATGATGATGGGGCAAAACCAGTTTCTGTGGCATTACTCATTCCCTCTTGGAACCAAAATACATATCATGCCTCCACCCTGATTCAGCTTCAGCTACACAGGTATAAGACTTTAGCCTTGCCAAGTATCATAAAGTATGAACTGTGCAAATTATAGTGCTGCCTTTGATGTTATTTTTCCAAGTTATGTAATTTGCCCTGACATGCTCTAGAGTCTAGACAATACTATGGGGCAAATTTATCAAGGGTCGAATTGAAAAATTTGATTTATAAATTAGAATTTAGAGCTAATTTTATTGAACTTCAACTAGGGAATAGTCCAAATTCGAATCAAATTTGAAAAACATGAATATCGAAGTTTATCATGTACTGTCTCTTTAAAAATTTGACTATTTTCCATCTAAAACCTGCCAAATTACTGTTTTAGCCTATTGGCGATCTCCTAGAAGGGTATTTTTTGTAAAATCCTTTGAATCTAATAAATCTATCATGACCTGAATTTGGTTCAAATGATAGAATTCAGCCGATTTACCCAAAGTTAAAAATATTTAAAAAAATTAATTTCCATTGGTCTTTTTTATATGAATTTCAAGTTGATGGGAGTTTGAAATAATTCCCATAACCTTGAAATTCGACCCTTGATAGATCTGCCACTATATGTTCTACTGGATACAAATTGTCATTCAGCCTGACGGAATGAAAGCATACCCATCTGCATATGTCCTGAATCTGATATTTACATGGCAAGAAATGAGTAGCAAGGATCATCATCATAATCAACAGTCTTCTCTATTTTTAATACTGCATTATATTTATATTAGGCTGATTGTGAAAATTGATAGGTTAGGCTCTGGCACTCCATAAGATCTGCTGGCAAATATTTGTATACAGTGAAAGTACCCTGATTTCTAAGTTTTCCCGCATTTTACATTTTTTATTTGAGGTTCCACCAATTTGTAATGCATTTCAATGGGTGCATAGCCTTGATTTTGAGTAATGTTTTCCCAGATTTTACATACAAATTTTGTCCTGATGTACCCAAAAACTATGAATGTTATTATTTGTGAAATAAAGAAATTTAGAATACTAGCCAGATGTATATTTTGCCATTGTTCTCCCTGTAAATTGTCAATTCCAATAAGTCTGCCCCTTATACAGTCTTGCACCAAGCACTTATGGCTTTAGGTTGTGTATGTGTCTGACAGAGGCCTTGCACATGCCTCCCCATAGTGTAACATTAACACTGCAATGCTTAATTCTTGTTATTAACACAGTAAATATTTTATCTCAAAGTAAAACAGACTCTTGTGCTTATATCCTTTCTGTACATGAAGTAAAAGTTACTTTATCATATTTCCAAGATTTTACATTTTCCTGTATTTTACATGGTCCCCTGTATATAATGGTACAAGTTATATTAGCAAGTTAGAACCCAATTAGGTCAGTTATCTTTGCCTCCTCTATCTGATAAATTACATGGGTGACAGTATTCTGTGTGTGCATTAAATTTATAAGTGTATGCCAAAGTGGTTAGCATTGCTGCATGGTTGTGGTGTTGCTTTCAGCCAGGTCTGCATGAAGTTTGAATGTTCCGCCTGTGCCTAGTAGGATCCCCCATGTTCTGGTTGTTTTCCAAACTTCAAATCGTATTGGTAGCATAACTGATTGATGAAATTGACAATGGTATGTGTGAGCATGATAGAGAAGTTAGACTAGGTAAGGGACCAATGTGAATGGTGAAAAACAACACTTGAGAATAGTTTAGCTGCTAAAGTGAAGCTATGTCATTTTCTGAAATGTCGTTAAAGTTAATATAACTTGTAAATTTTGAGAATTGTTGAATTTAAAGGGAGATAAGGCAGAGTTGACCCATATCGTTTTCAAAATTATTTGTGCATGCATTTTTAACATGTACTAGTAAGGATATCCCTTGTATACATAGATGTCATAATAGGGTACAAAACTTGCACCCAGGCCTGTGCAACCCTATCCTATCTATATTACTGATTATATATATGTAAATATAAGTATATGAACTCCTTACTACCATCTCTCCCAGCAAGTGTAATGCTGCAAGCCTTGTTGCCAAGAGCAGGGTGGGTCAATGCATCTGTGCAGCTTTGGGTGCTGTAACAACTGATTTTGGTAAAACTTCTCAAACCATAATAGTGCTTGTTTGGTAGCCACCTCATAAATCAGATGCAATTAAACTACAATTTCAGCATTTAATAAAAATCAGTCGAGTTGCAAGGAGGCGTCTTAAGAATTTAAGTCTGCAATCCATGCATTTGCTGATTACTAATGCACTTTACCATATCATACAATTTGATCATGCTGTCAGAAATTGCTATCTTCAAACCATTATTAGCTTTACAAAAATATTGCCAAATTATTTTTTCCCCATTTAACCAAAATTCCTTGATTGTCGGGAAATTTCTAGCTAAGTGACACATTTGTTGAGTTTGTGTCTGTCCATCAAAATATGTTCAGCCGCTTTGTTTTGGAGTCAGATGAAGGGTCACAAAAAAGCTGAGACGGGAAAATAGAACTTGAAAATAATTAGGAATAATTATGGTTCAAAATTATTTTTGACGATGAATAAAGACCCATTCCTGGCAATTTTAAGACTGTAGGCAGTGTATTATCACATGGTTAATAGAATAAGGTATTTAAATTCGGCAACCAGATTATTATCCCATTGGTTACAAGCAGTTAGTTAATCCAAACATATGTTAAAGGGATGTCTAAGCAAGTAGGAAGTAGGAAATTGGAGTTGCATGATTGCCAAATTCACAAAAACCTTCGGTAAGTAATCTGGTGCTTTTTTTATGTAAAAATAAACATTTTGGAGTAGAGTGGAGTGAAAAATGGAATTGAGATGATTTTGAATTTCTCGTTTAAACAAAGTGCTAGTTTTTTGTAACTCATTTGTCCTATTTCTACTTTTGCTAATTCCCACCTTGGAGGGAATTCACACACATGGTGTTATCCTAAATTGATGTTATAGTGAAGTAAATGGTTTGTTTATGCCTGAAAATTGTCAAAAATCACCAGATTCACTACTATCCTATGTCTAAATTTGATGTTATTGACAGAAGTATAATGTATTTAATGACAAATATCTTATTTGTTGGAATTTGTTTGATTCTTAAATGGTACCCCAGATTTACAAATGTGGTTCTAGGATCACCAAGTTAATGCAAATAAATGCTGTATTTAGGGTTGCCACCGCTTGGCCCAGTTCATGCCGAGCAGTGGGTGGGGCCATGATGCAATGGGGGTGTGTTTTGACATCAGGGGTGGGGTTATGATGTGGCAATCAGGGATTGGCCAATCACCACATGAATCATAGGGACACCTATCCAGGTTTTGCTCATTTGAAAAACTGGGCAGGCAGTTTTGACACTGGCAGCTCTTTACAAAAACGGAGCTGTATTGGAGTGAGGCTTTTGTGATTTTGACAATTTTACTCCATTCATCTTTTTTTATGCTAGTTTTACTCCACATTAACAACATTTCCTGCAGCATCTGGACTCCTTTCTAATCCATCTTGCTGCATGTGGATACTCTAGTCTTTTTATATATGTAAAGGCATTTCTACAGCATTAGTTTTATTTGTAAAACCTAAAGGGAAACTTGGACTAGAAATAACAGGCTAGGCAACAAATACTCTTATATAGATGCATACACTCATAGGATTGCTATGTACAAAAAATGGCCACGTGTTTTTGTTATGCTTAATTAATTTGTCTCTGTTTAAACTATTCATTGGTTTAAAAAATAGGTCATACATGGAAAGACATTATATAACTTTAAATACTCTATAAAAATAACAATTCTAAAAACTGCTTATTTTCGTGGGACATAAGAACTAATTTGACATATTCTTTTCAAGGTTTGTGGCCAGTCTTGCAAAATCACAATTCTATTTTATAAGCCATGTTATTACAAGGCTTAAATATATATTGTTGTATTTGTATAAATCAAGAGCAATTTGGGGTATCTGGAGTTGGAGTCGGAGTCCCTAAATATGTTTTAACTCCTAATGACTTTAAATACAAGCATTGAAAAATAATCAAACCAGGTTTAATAGCTTCTATGAAGGAGGATATACTTTAGTTCATTTTGGATTGCATTTAACAGCTATTCTACAGCTAAATGCCAGGTTCAGTTAATATAAGTTGTTTTAGGTTTTCCAGTTGTGTGTGGTGTAGTTTTGTTTTAGAATTACCAAAGCATGTGGTTTATTTTTTTTGAGCTTTGGCTCAACGTAGAAATTACATTAGGAACAATAATACAAAAAACTGATCTAAAGTGATTAACATATAATAATACTGTTAGCATGCACTGGTAGAAGCTGTGCGTTTGCTTCAGAAAAGACTACTATATAGACGAGCTGCTGTGTAGCCATGGGTGCAGCCATTCAAGCTGCTGGAAAAAAAGGAGAAAAGGCACGTGATACATAGCAGATAAGCCCTTTTATCTGCCATGTAACCTTTGCCATTTCTCTTTTTACCCAGCAGCTTGAATGGCTGCCCCCCCAGGGCCACAAAGCAGCTTGTTTGTATAAGCTATAGAAGTCTTTCTTTCTGAAGCAAACACCAATTTACCAGTGCAGAGCAATAGTGCATTTTACTTTGATACACTTTTGATTTTTGGTATTACTGTTGCTTTAAAAACAGTGGGAGTTGCAGTCACCATAAACTGAGGATTCAGAGTCAAAGGATTTATGTAAGGACTCCACAGCCCTTTTATAAATGCAGACGCCTTCATGACACCTTCATGCTGTTCTAGTTTGCTATAGAAGTGTTAGTTACTGGTTGAATGCAGTATGAAGTGTAAAATCCTTTTTTGTTGTTGTCCCTTCTTATGAGAATGACATTTTACTTTAAAAATGTTACTATGCTTTTATGTATATTTAGTATCTGAAAAATACTGTCAGTTTCCCATGCCATCTGATTTGCTCTAACATATCTGATATAATATAGGTGTTGTATTCATTTATTCTTCGGGTGACTAATCTCCCCAAAAAGCCTTCCTGCTGGCTAGAATCTAAATCACTGGCAAGATGGCACTCTGAGCGCTTCGTTTTCTGAAGTCGCCTGAAGTTTCCTCGTATGACCCGAGTGCCTTCTAGCTGGCTGGAAGGCTTTTTGGGGAGATTAGTCGCCCAAAGAAGTGGCGATTTGTCACCGGCGACTAAATCTCCCCGAATCTTCTCGTCTGTCTCTGCTAGGGTTGCCACCTGTTCTTGAAAAAAATAACGGCCTTCCTATATATTCATCTTTTTTTCCTATTAATAACATTGGGATCAACCATGAAAAATACCGGCCAGGTGGCAACCGTAGTCTCTGCCCTTATAAGACTGATATTCTGATTATTGCTGCTACCTACCCAGCAAAAGACAGTAAATGCTTCTTTCTGTAATCTCTCTTCTGCAGTTCAGTACTGCAGAGCCTATTGATGGTCACTAGAGTGGAATACAAGGGGTGAATGTAAAGAATGACGTTGTAAAGGGCAATTTATTCATGTCTAGGAAACAGTTGGTTTGAAATGCAAACAAGTTTGTTTCCACTACCTGACAGAATTCATGGGGAAATTATTTCCCACCTGTTAAATGGAAAAACAGTAAGTGTTCACTCAGGCAAATGAAAACAATTTTCTTTTGAACATTATAGAGTGTTCTCAAAAACGGGTATAGGGATCTATAGGAGTAACAGATTCCTATAGCTTTAAAACCCCACCCTGTTAGTTACTAGGCAGAAGCCTGTAGTTATTGGCCAGGTAGCACTGTTACCGCATCCTGCCTTACACTGTATAGTGCTAGGAAGGGAGGGGAAGCTTCCTCTTCCAGCAGGGTGTGCCCAGGGGGGACCTAGGTACAGAAAGGCCTTTACTCTGAGGTAACCCCAAAGGGACTGGACACCTTAAGTGGGTACCGGGCAACCCCGTGAATGAGGTATAGCTAGCCTAGGGGAGTTTGGTGATAGAAGAGTGAGACAGAAAAGTTGTAGCAACATGAGCAGTTGTAGCTCCACCGATGATTGATAGAAGGCTATCAAGGCTTCTGGCGAGTGAAACTAAATCCTGTACATGTCTGTGTGACATCTGTGCTCCTGCTATTTGCTCAACTCCTTCATGAGTAAACCTGTCTCTGACATAATAAAAGTTTGTTTGAGTTCGCACCAAGAACCTCCTGGCACCCAACATTTTTGTAAGTTGCATGCACAGTGTCTGGTTGTTGTAGTTGCACTACACTGTAGAGGGAAGGCCTGGGATCCTGAAGAGAGAGTCCAATGTAACCCATGCTGTGGTGTGGATAGCCCAGATTAATGTTACACGGGTATAGTGTACTTCTCCTTAACAGCTAGGCTTCTACCATATCAACTCAGAAAACACCTACTAAAGAATTAATTTGTTTCGTTCTCCACTGATTTTACTAGGACTATCATGTTACCTTTACATTCTTACAGGGGATAGGTTACCTTTAAGTTAACTACAGTAATACTATGTTATATTATTAACATCTTTTTTCCAGTTGATCTTCATTATTTATTCATTACGAGATCCAAACAAAAGAGCTGCAGAACAAAAAGCCAAATAATTTAAAAGTCACATAAAAGACCAACTGTAAATTGCCTATAACTATCTATATAATAAAAAAAGTTAATTCAAAAGTGAGCTACCCCTTTAAGTGGTACTTACTTATCCTGTGCCATATAGCCGTTTTTCAATTTCCGCTATTGCTACCCAGCAGATTGTTTATATGAACTATAGTAGTCTTTCTGAAGCAAACATATCAGTATTAACAGCGCAGGGCAACACTACATGATATTTTCATTACTTTAAAACACTTACATTTTTTGGTGTTACTGTTCCTTTAGGAGCACTGGCAGGACCAGCCAGACCTGCATAGAAGTGTTCCCTGAATAAGCACTAAGGAGAGCACATTGCTCTATCACTTCTGTCTGGGCTCTGCTGCAGAGACATAAAATGCATGTATATTATTTAGTGAAAATTATATTGTATTGGAGTGACAGCGTGGAGTGACAGCCAGTAGTTCTAACTTCTCTTATCAGTCAGCTCTTCCATGACATGAATTGTAATGAATCCCTGACATCAATCATGGGGACAAAAAGAATGCTGGCAAACAGAAGGTCATAGTTTCATGGTCAGTGATCTCTGGTCTGTGTGTTTCTTGCCACACACGGCATAGTGCGCATGCATTTGCCATGGGATTGGGATACAGTATTTGTTTTGTAATATATACATACGTGTGTGTGTGTGTGTGTGTGAAAGAATCTTTATGCTATGTGTCAGAAAGGATACTGCTCTAACCCCTTCTACATACTAAACAACAGAGGTGTTTTTTTGTGATTGTTAACATCTTCCTGCATTTAAACACTGTGTATCACACTATGATGGTCTAAGAGTAAAAAATGTAATAGTAATCAATCATAATTACACATAATGTTGCCTAAAGTGTGGAGACAAAAAAGCATAGTAATAAGTAATTTCCTCCAGAACACAATTTGGTGCTGTTAGCTACTTTGAAAAACCTTATGGGATGGAGGTGGAAGGAGATCTGTACAAGTACATTTATTTTTTTTTGGCTATCCTTTTTTTCTGCTTATTAAGTTTTCAGATGTAACATTCCTGTTGGGTTGTAACCAGTGTTCACTCTAAATCTTTCTCGGCTAAATGTGCCAAAAAAAAAAAACTCTTTAGTGCGCACATTTTAAACTTGTGTGCGCAGTTTTTAAAGGGGAACTATAGCGAAGATGAAAATTTAATATAAGTTTCGACATACTGAAATACTAAAGTTTTTGAAATATAAGCACTAAAACATGATGTACAGTTTCTGAAATAATCACGTTTATCTTCACTATCCCTCTCTCAGCATCTGTTTCTCTTCATTTGCTTTTGATCATTAGCACACGTCAAATTCAAACCTCTCTAACCTGTAAAAGGTTAGAGAGCTGCAAAGCAGGAAGTAGTGTTCTGGCTATTATGTTAGACATCCAGTCACTTCAGCCTTTATACATTACATTTCTGGCTAACTATGAAAACATTTATTATTTTTGTACAACCTATTTCCACAGTTTAATTTTTATACTTAACTGTTTCTTTAAATTGCTGGGCTAGATTTCTGACTTCAAAAATATAATTAGAATTGATAGTTTAGAATGCTGAAATGTGCTTCATATTAATGCATATGTATAACATATATAGTTACTGAGGGAGAGCCCGAGAGTGTAATCTGGCCTCAAACCATAATATAGAGACATCAAAAAATGAAAGTATAAAAATATATTGCTGTGTTGCCCTGCACTGTAAAACTAATGTGTTTGCTTCAGAAACACTACTATTGCTTATATAAATAAGCTGCTATATAGCAATGGAGGCAGCCATTCAAAGTAGAAAAGGCTCAAGTTACACAGCAGATAAGCTCTGTAGAGCATAATGATGCAAACTGTTATTCACTATTTAACCTGTGCCATATAGCTTTTTTTCAATTTCTGCCATTGCTACACAGCAACTTATTTATATGAACTATAGTAGTGTTTCTGAAGCAAACAGGTCAGTTGTACCAGTACAGGTCAACACTACATGATATTGTCATTAATTTAAAACACTTTCATTTTTTGGTTACTGTTTCTTTAAAGAAAATGAATAGAATATAGAGTGATGTTGATATAGGAAATAACTGATGTATCCATTAGGGTAATCCTCCATCCAGTGATGACCTGGTAAATTCAATTTATAATTCTCAGAGAACACTCCTCTGAACTGTACTGATATATTTGTCTTGTTTTCCTGCTGGAATGTAACCATGAAGGTGTTTTGTAATACAGAAAATGAAAAGGGGAACATAGGGAAAGAGGGGGGGATGAAGAGTAAAGGAATACAAAATGTGGAACCAATAAAAGGCACTCTATCATTATCAAATAATTAAACATTTTTAACACTGTTGTGTCATTATTAATATCAAGCCATCCCTGTCAGAGTTTCTTAAATATCCCTGAGCAGCCAGGAGCCAGATAGACTGGTTTAGTTAGTGGAAGAACTGGAAGAACAATCTTTAACATATTTTAAAGGCATAAAGAACTTGTGCAAAACAAAGTTAATTGAGCCTGTATTCAAGTGTTTTACAATATGAGAGACCTGATTATGTTAAATTGTTACAATTACTTATTTGCTTATCTTAAATTGTTACAAAAGTATCTTAAGTGCACCTGGGCTCTGCGCCAAAAGCCAATTCAGCTAGAAACATTGTATCTTTTTCTGGCTGTGCAGTGCAGGAGATCAAAGAAAAAGTTAGTAATAATCCCAGAATGCAGGTTGAGCTGTGAAAAACAGGACAGTTGGGAGGTATGCTATTGAAATGCCAGGGCCTATGTTATATACCAGTCTAGTTCTGCTGTGAATATGTGTTTGCATTTAAACACACATGCCAAAACATGTTTGCCACCAAGTGCTGGAATAAAATGTTAGATATGTAAAATAAAACCAGAGCATAGTAAGCAAATAATGGTGACGACTATTTGCATATATCCTTTATTAGCAGTCTATCAATGCTGAATTGTATCCTCTGGAATACAATGCGCAATATGCGTGTGCCTTCTTGAGCTTATCTATAGTGTTCCGTGTACCAGTTTGCGAGCTGTGCCTACTTTAATACACAAGGCACTTTGTGATTAATTAAAGAGCAATTTCAATATATATACTGTAAAATAGGTCATTTTGGGGGCTCTAAAATTAATTTGCTCTGGATTCCAGTAACATTCTATTACACCAGGACTGGACTGAGAATCAAAAAAGGCCCTGGCATTTCAGGTACACAGAGGACCAATCAGCCCACATAGAGGCCCAAAGAGCCCCTACCAGCCCACTAAATACTGACTTTCTATGGGACCTTAAAGCAGCCCCTCTGGCATTTGCCAGAACCCACAGATTTCCAGTCCAGGCCTGTTGCCAGTCCGGGACTTTGTTACACCACTGTTACTTTGAATAGGCAATAAGTACAGTTCCCATGTGCTGCCTCTGCATCTCCTCTTGTATTGCAATCCCAAGTTTTCCCCTGTTTGAATACAATTTTTAAAAATGGCTGAAATCTTGGCACCTCAGGTATCAGGTGCAAAATATAGCACATGGTTGCAGCATGCAAAATTGTGCTGGAATTATGCAAATGCATTTAAAGGAGAAGGAAACATCTTTATAATCAGGGATGCCAAATGTTAGACACCACCAAGTAATGCATGTACTTACCTGAAACCCTGGGCCAGTGCACCTATTAGGAGAATGCTAAACCGGCCCAGGATTCTTCCAGCGAGGACCACGATGCAATTGTCATCTGGCTTCTTTTTTCTCGCGGATGCACATGTGCAGTAGTATGCAATGCCGAACTTACTAAAAAAGTCAACTATTTCGTTCTACTGCACATGCAGAAGAAGTAAACTGATCACTCTGTGCTTGCTGGAAGAATCCTTTTGCAGTTTTCTCATAATAGATGCACCAGCCCAGGGTTTTAGGTAAGTACATGCGATCGCTTGGGGGTGTCTAACTTTTGGCACCCCCAAGTAAAAAGACCTTTCCTTCTCTTTTCATAAATTCCTTTCATGTTAACAGGTAGCTGACTAACGTGGACTGTATATATACTTGGGCCACATCTTCTTCATCCAACTCTGAAGTATTCTTTTCCTGGATTTTGTCACATTTTTGTTGGCTGGAGTTTGCTTTTATAGTTTGTCTCTTCAGTATTTTTCTGGATTTAAAAAAGGAAAGAGGTTTGAGTTTGGAAGAGGGCAGTAATGGTAGTAGGTGGGGTCGGGCCCTGGTGCGGGCCGTGCAACCACCCCCCCCCCATCCATGACAAATTTCTGTGCCGCTGCAGCCAACTCCAGCTGGCTGCAGTGGGTGCAAGACTACCGGGGGGGCCTGCGGGGGTGCGGGCCCTGGCCCAATTGCACCCCCTGCTCTCCCGGTAGTTACACCCCTGTAAGAGGGTAAGCTCAGTGGCTTAGGGGTCAATTGTTTTTGAGTATTATCACCATCATCCTGTTTAGTGGAGCTTTTTTTGCCCCATGGGGATTTAATCTTTCTTAAGGTTACTACAAACTCTTATTTTTAACACTCTATATTGACACAGTCAAGGATAGTTTCATATGTCCTGGCACTAGATACAAACATAGCGTCTTTAAGCATTTAAGGTCCGATAACTTTTGTCCAGAAACGTTTATACCTTATCATAAACGTAAGCTACTTGTAGCTATGGAGATCATTCGTGAATCTCTTAAACACCCACAGAATTAAAAGAACAATATTGTGCAAATAAATTCTTTATGAATACTGAAACAAAATAAATCATTCTTAAATCTGTCTTTATTTGTTTTCAAATATAAGGAAAGGACCAGGGTACACAAAAGAGGAAGGGGGAGAGATAACCGTAATAGTACACTACAGTACTTGTGGAAGTATTGTGATGGAGAATGGAGAGACAAAGAAAAAATCAGGTGAGTGGAAGTATGTCATAATAGTAGGGAAAGGCATTATGGAACAATTGGGGTAATGTAAAGAAAGGCACAAGGTTTGCCCAGGTCTAAGGCACAAAGTTTGCCCAGGTCTAGTCACCCATAGCAACCACTTAGAGGCTTGCCTTGAAACAGGTTACCAATAATTGCTACCTGCTGGTTGCGATCACCTTTTGCAAACTGTGTATCTATTTTTGCATTACAACCAATATTCCTTACTAAAGGACTGGAAAGATACCATACAACAAAGAACATTATACAAATCCATTTTTAGCAATTATATTGTTCAAAAAGGTGGTTAATACTCTTATGGGCAGATTTATCAAAGTGTGAAAACAGAAAACAATACACACTTTCTATTCATTCCTATGGGATTTTTACAAATGTATTTATCAAATGCTGAATTTTAACCTACACCCATAGATAAATATACTTAAAAAAATCCCACAAGAATTACTAGAGATTGGGCGAGTTCTTCTGTGGTGAGCTGTTTTAAATAGATTTTCTATTTTGAGTTTTTGATGATGGGGTGCTGTAACACTTTCTTGAAGGCAGTGTAGTCACCTATCAGTGTAGAAAGTTGATAATAAATAGTTTCCTGTATCTGGAGTTGCATCAGTAGCATCACTTGAATGGGCGAGTGCTCCCCCTCCCCCCGCAAGACTGTAATATTGCATACACAATGGCCCACGCCCCATGTCCCCCAGCCTCCTCCCACCACATTCACTGGGTCAGTTATGTGGTTGTTTTCTAGTAAATCTGGAAGGGAGGGTTTATAGCTATTGTGTCTATCGAGTCTTTCATCTGAATAGACTGTATGGGTCATAGCAAAGAATAGGAAATAATGCATTGTGAGCGAGGGGAGGGACTACTGACTAACATGATGACTGCCAAG
>CM044435.1:85458180-85476047 GCA_024363595.1 Xenopus borealis | reverse complement strand
AATGGGCTATAGACTAACACTATAGGGTTACCCTCTGAAACTATAGCCCCTCCCTCCACTGAGCCCCCCTTTTTCTCTTTAAGGTGACTGAACATCATCTTGTGTAGGTCGTCACCAACTGATCAGTATAGGTATAATGGGTGTATTTAAGAAACAGAAATGAAACAGTTTTTAGAACCAATGTTGTATTATGTACTGTTGTCTCAATGTTACAAATGCTTAAATAAAAACATTTAAAAAAAATAAACAAGGGTTCCAACTCCCAGCATTTCTGGATAGACTGTACTACTGGAAGATGAAGTTGATAACAGCTAGAGGGTAGTAGAGTTGATATGTTTCACATTTGAAAACCCAAATAAATCTTGTATTTCTTTTCAAAAGGAGGTATTTGGCATTGATATGTGACACAAGTGTTTGTATACTTTCTCACCGTAAAACATTTTTTTCCTAACACTTGCTCTAATATATGATCAGAAAGATAAAGATTGCTCATAAATACTAAAGTAACACAGTATTTTAAAATGTAATATATTGCAGTTGGGCCCCTTTCCAAATTAATAATTAATAAATACTATGAGGAAATAATTCATAATTAATTTCATGCATTTTTGAAGCTATTTCAGATTTCTGTCTCCTTGATAAATTTTCCCTATGTTATTTAACTTAACTTTATTTAGTTATTCCAAGAATGGATATAAATTTTGGTTTTGATTTAAAACTCTAACTTTTACATTTAGGGTGTTATTTATTAAAATAATAAATGACAGCAAAGTCAAGAAAACTCCCTTCCACAAATTATCAATAATTTTTCTTGAAAAAGCCTCAGCAACAAAGCGTTGCACCAAAATAGAGTGTCAGTTTGTATCGTATGATTGGTACTCCAGAAACTCGACTGTGAAAACTTTACTTTTTCTGATTATCGGATGAACCCCCCCCCCCCCCCCCCGACTTTATCAGACTATCCAGAGCAGATCACAATTTCAAGAAACAACTTCAGGAACATCTGCCAGCGACTTCTACATGACCTTGACAGTTTTAAGGTGGAGTATTTTCGGATTCAAATTTGTAGCAGATTTGGGGTATAACAAACATTTAACAATTCAAGTTTTTTTTCTATGTAAGGTTTCCCCTTAAACCAGATGAATTAGAGGTTTAATAAATGGGCCCCTTATTCACCATACCAATTATGTACTGAACCACTATTTGTTAGTTATCAATCTGTTACTGATATCTAAAAAGAGTAATTATGCAAACAATACTCTATGAGGGTGATACATGAATTGCTGAGTTGAGATAAAATGCGCAAATATGAATATACTTGTGAATTAGTGATGTGCGGTCAGAAAAACGCAACCCACACCTTTTCCTTACCCACCAAACCTTAACCCACACCTTACCCTAACCCTCTAATGTTGTTCGGTTTGTAGGATCCAAACCCAACCCATAGCCACATCTTTTTGCTATGTGGGCTATTCCTGTAAGTATACCTGGTTCCAAGACAGGGAATCTTAGGGAGCAGTGAAGGATTGTACTTCCCCAGTCTGATCCACAACCAACCCTAACCTAGAATGGGCAGCCAAATTTCAACCTGAGCATTCCCATCAGGTAGTCAATCTTTACATCACCATCAAGAATATTTGTTGGAACCTTGAGTAGTCACGTTTTTATTAAAGACTAAAACCAATAAAAGTTGCAAGGAATACTTTGTCCATCTGTACCTGTACTCACCTGTATCTTAAGGATTTTAACAGAATATATTTCTCTGCTGTTAGTTTTCACAGTATTGTCAGTCTAGTAACATAATGTAGGCTCTGTTCATCATCATCATCATTAATAATTTAAAGAAAAGTGATTGTGTCCTCTTAAAAATAGTAATGCATAATATTCAGGATTCCTAGCATTTTGCTCAGGATGTGGATGAATCCAACATGTCCTGCTGAACTGATTGCAAACCTTTACAGTAATGTGGCTTTAAAGTTCTGAACAATTGAACATGACAATTTTATGTTCAACCCTGTTGCAATATTTTCAGATTTGTATATTTAAATGAGGATCATGGTGCGGTTTCGTGTGTAGCCAAATCTTTGTGGAGGATTCGGTGTTCAGCAAAGTAAACAAAATTATGGATTCATTGCATCCTTATTTAAAGCCTTTATTAGACTATGACACAGTAAAAAAAAAATTATAGTTTATTAGCAAACTATATGACAGGTGGAGCTTGTCCTTGAAATCCTATGGTTGCATTTTTCCAGTTGCTTACTAACAATTGTTGCTGTGACATCTCTTATGTTTTGTTTTCTACTAATCTCTTTTCTCTTTTGCCCAGTGGTACCAAATGGTTACAGTGTCTAGTGCACTGTGGATGAGCAACAGTATATATAGGTTTGACAATTGTGATTGGCTTGTATGAGAAACTGAATTGCTCTACTCTTTTCTGGTCTTTCTTTTCTGACAGCAATATGTGATGCATATATTGTTTACTAGTGTTTTAATTATTTTGTATTATAAGTGTATTTATAAATATACGTTGTTGATAAGAGTGCCATTGGACAAAAACCGTAATGTGAAATTGGCTGGGTTTTCTGTCACTGAATTCTATTCCAGGCTGCTGGTTTCTTGTTGTCAGACATCATTCAAACCCATTGTGTTTTGAGATGTTTGTACCTGATTCTACAGTTTTAGGTCAGTGTGTGGCAATCTGTTGCATATAATTGGGCAGCTGCATCAGAATTTTGCTATTTAAATGGATAAAACAGGGCCCCTCACATAAATATAACATGAGTGATAGTGGTACAGCTATATTATAACATACATATCCAAGCAGTATAAATAGGGAAATGGTTTATTTTGCCTAGCTTATGCTTGCCTTTGTATTAAAGTAGACAAAATAATGCATTAAGTTTAGCTAGCAGAATAATTTCCAACTAAACTGTTCATTTTTTTTTTTTTTACCTATGTTATTTTTATAAGAAGGGGTGTCAACAAGCATGCAGATGTACTCTAGGGCTTCACATTGCATGGCTCATTTTAATTATCTAAAATCTTATGATTACAAGCAGCTATATTCTAAATAGGAGCCCTGGGGGAGCAGGAGACAGTGAGAAACGCATGTAGATCTTTGGCTTTGTTCTTCTTGTGCAACTTGATAATTAACTCTGTGCTTTACTCTCATTCTACAGCTCAAATTGAAATAATTCCATGCAAAATCTGTGGAGACAAATCTTCAGGGATTCATTATGGGGTCATCACATGTGAGGGTTGCAAGGTACAGTACATGGCGAAAACATATCATGAGCATTATGAAGCCAGGCGTTGTTAGCGAATATATGTACATGTGTAAAGCAATATGGCTGCATCATGCAAAAACAATATGATTTAATAGTGTCCATACCTTTATTTTAGGTGTTAACTTCTATTACCAGTGGAGAAGTTATGTGTGTGGTTAAAATTAGTGAATTTCAGCTAGTTTACACATCAAGACCCTGAGATACTGGTCACTTTTACAATATGTAAATATATCTTATTATTATGTTATAAAGCTAAAATATGGAGCAATACAAATACAGTAAAATATCTTTATATAGTTTATACAGATTGTGAGTAGATTAAAAGTTTTATAATCTATCTTTCCAAAAAGGGCAAATTAATCAGTTTAATGTAAATAGATTTGTGTGGTTATTTTTGAGCCAACAAACCATGTGTTTAAATTCAAATATAAACTGCCCACTGACACCAGTGAGTTCCTGATTTCTTGTGCGTACACATCAGATCCTCAGTGCCTCAGTCTTTGTGTGATTTGGCCCTTGCCTAGGCTTGGCCCGCAAGCCTGTTAATCCCTATTGTGCCTTGCTCTAACTATTGCCATTTTGCCTTGCCCTGGACTGTTACTTAACTTGACTTTTCCAATACAAACAGTGCCTGTCTGTGTGACTTCCCTACTTGGCCAGTTACAGTGCCTGTCACTTGCTGCCCTGCCTTGCCAGTACTAGTACCTACCTTCCCTGCCTTGTTACCTGCTGACCCCTTTAATTGATTGTGTTTAAAGAAAACAAAACCCTCCTTGAACAACGTAGGTCTCTATAAAAATATATTGCATAAAACAGCTCATGTAAAACCCTGCTTCATATAAATAATCCATTTTCAAAATAATATACTTTTTTAGCATTATGTGCCATTGGGTAATCATGAATGGAAAATGGTCTCTATAAAAAGATATTGCATAAAACAGCTCATATGTAAACCCCTGCTTCATGCAAATAAACCATCTTCATAATAATATACTTTTTTAGTATTATGGGCCATTGGGTAATCATAAATAGAAAATTGCCATTTTGAAAAAATAAGGGCCACCCACTGGCATCATAGGATTTACAGTGCACATAACAAACCAAACAAACCATACATGTTAGGCTACATGAGCCAATTAACATTGTTGTGTCTTCCTGTTACAATTAGGGTTGTAGTATTTATTAGGGATGCACCAAATCCACTATTTGGGATTTGGCCAAATCCCACGAATCCTTCATGAAAGATATGGCTGAATACCAAAGTGAATCCATATTCTAATTTGCGTGACAAAAGGTTCTGTGATTTCCTTTCCTGACCCTAATTTGCATATGTAAATTAGGATTCAGTTCGGCCAGGCACAAGGAATCCTGCTGGAAAAGGCTGAATCCCAAACCGAATCCTGGATTCGGTGCATCCCTAGTATTTCTGGTCAGGTGATGTCTGAGGCAGCACAGAGACCATCACGAAACGGTGGTTCAAGGCAAGAGATGTAAAAGGGAAATATTTACTTAAATATATATATATATATATTTGACAAAAGAAGATCGCACTCTCAGGACTTATAGCAAAAATAAAAAAAGCTTTTAATTGGCAAAGACAACTGACGTTTCGGCTGTATCACCAGCCTTTCTCAATATATATATATATATAATATCAAAAACATCTTAATATATCTAATATCTTCCTATTACTTTACCTTGTTCCTGTTGTTGTCCAGCGTCGGATCCGACAGAAACACACAGAAGTCTGCTGTCAGTGTCGGACTGGGACACCAGGGGCCCACCCAAAAACCTTAGACCAGGGGCCCACCATAAAACCTTAGACCAGGGGCCCACTCTCAGTAATAATATTCTTCATCTCCTCAATCAACCTCTATTGTCCTAGTTCTTTACATACTATAATCAATTATTCCATCTATTTAGCCTCTTTTTTCTCATAGAAATAGGGAATGGCCATGAAATAGGCCAAAAGTTTAGCAGCATGAGGGCCCACTGACACCTTGGCCCACCGGGAGTTTTCCTGGTATTCTGGTGGGCCAGTCCGACACTGTCTGCAGTGTAGTTCTGCCCTTAGGGAGTAAAACATTATGGGACATGTTTACGAACATTGGAGATGAATATCTGGAGAGATTTCTAGAAATTAGATTTAAACAGCCACTTGTGAGTTCAAATACAGGTTGAATTCTACTTTAAGTTGGAGAACACAAAGGGGCAAATTTACTATTATTCCCCAAAATAAATTCGACCAAATTCGCAATTCGATAAGTATTCGACCATCAAATGCTTATCGAATTGTCTTAGGCTGTCATTTTGCTCGATATCCGATTTATCTATGAATTCGTACGATCGGAGCCTTCATTCGAGCCTTCGAAAAATTCGTACGATCGTTATTCGATCGAACTTCGAGCATTTCACGTGAATTTCGTAAATCGGCCCCCAAATGTTGAAAAACAGCTTGCCACAATTTCATTGAAAGGGATAAATGAGCATGGGCTAATTTATTATCTAGGGTCTCCAATTATTCATTAATTACAAAAAAAGCTCTGGAACCATGCATTTATAAACTAGCTTGATCCACAAGTATGGTAAGTTGGCTACAGATATAGTCATTTTGTGATCAACTTGAACAGGCAGATTTTTATATTCTGTGGTCAGCTTTGACCAATCTTATTTGGAAGCTGTGGAATATTAGAGTTTTTACAAAAAGTGTTTTATAATGGCATATTTCACACTAGTGTAAAGGTCAAAACATATTTCACATGGAAGTTGACAATGAGGCAGCATGTTGTACATCTGGAATAGTGACTCACTAATTAATTATTAACGGTACTTCTCTCCATCATCAGTGGCATCTCAGATTTTCCACCTAACTACTGTTACTGAAGCAGGCACAGAATTGCAGCCTCTTAGTGTTATGTTGTCTGTTTCATGGACTTTGGCTAATGGAACCGTGCTGGCAGACATGGTCCTAAAGTGCAACTGCTGTTATTACAGGCATGTTAACAGTGTCTGATCTGGCATATTCAGAATTGCACCTTAAAGGGATTCTGTAACAGGAAAACATGGCTTTATATTTCATATTTTTGTAAATGGGTGACATTGCTAAAGCCAGCACCACCTGCAAGGGTCAGAATGAATATTTAGTCTGTTGTCTTTCTTTTTGATCGACAGGTAGGTCTAATACATATTTTAGGGGTGACAAAATTTCCACATCTGAGAAAAAATCAAATGATTGTGTCCATCACTGAAATTAAAACTTTGACATAATACCTAATGCTTTACTTTGCCTATTTGCCAGATTGTTGCAAGTTAATTTTTCTAGAGAACTTTGATGCTAACTCTGGCAATGGAATAGACATAAGCAGTTTGAAGAACCGTGTCTACTAAACTGTGTCCTGCCTTTGTAGTTTAATAAAAGGGTCACATGATAGGATCAACATTTTCTCTGCCAATACTGTTTAAACTCAATGATAAGATTTTTGTGACACTATTAAAATTGTGCTAGTCTATGTATTCTATTGGAAGGAAGTTATGATAATTCAACAATGGATTGTTTTAGACCATGGGTTTTCAATTTACTTGGAACACTATACACCTGGGGACCAGGGGCACCTTTCCTCCCTGACTCCTGAGGCAGCAGACAAGGTAGAGCCTGTCCACCTACTTGCTTATTGCCACTCCTGGTAAAGCGTAAGAATGTTTAAAACCTAAGCTGTTGTATTCCTAGCCTTATTATGAACCATAGGTGACAGTGAAAGATACTGAACTGCAAATGGTGCTCTGCCATAGTTTTGCAAGGTGTGATGGGCAACTGCTAAGCTGCCATGCTCCTCATAGCCAATTCCAAAAATTGCTGTTAGGCAAGTACCACCTGGGAACTATGAAGTCTGACAGTCCTTGGTCCAAAGTGAATTCTTGCATTTCTAAGAATCATTTGCTCTAAGCAGGACATTTCCCATTCAGACAACTAGAAGGCAAAACATACACAGTGTGTAGGTATAATGAGTGCCCTGCTTGCAAGGGTTTACAGTCTAGAGGGGTCTTTATTTTTGTTGTAGACTTATGTTATTTAAAAAAATCTGAAACAGATGTGACAGAAATCTACACATCATTTAAGTTAGATCAGAAGTTATGGAAATTAAATATGACAGCACAACATTCAGGTCCGTCAGTTTTGCTAGTTAGTACCAATCTGTCTTTTGCACCTATACATTTGATTTGTTTGGAGCAGTTTGACACACATCGATTTAACACACACACACTGTCATTTAGAAATGATTTCTTTTTTGTAGTAATAAAACAGTACCTTGTACTTGATCCTAAGCTACACACATCTATGCTGTTGACAAAACAATCATGTGGTGATCATGGTGATCCAAAGTGCAGAAAGACCAGGTCCCACGATAAGAGATCTTTTATATCTTTATCTTATATATATACATATATATATATATATATAGAGAGAGAGAGAGAGAGAGAGCGACACAGAAAGAGACAGAGAGAGAGAGAGAGAGATACACACTATTAGTATACAGTGCTGTATGTGGAATTGTACTTATATGCATACATATACACACATAATCTGGAAGTTCCTCATTTAGATTATTCCATTCACCATTGGGAATAGAAATTGTCCTTTTGGTCGGCAATGGAAGAGATGCCCGTCAGAGAAAGCGCTACATTTTAATTGCAGCCCCTATTTGAGAGATTAATGAGCCAGAGGATTCTTCTGCAGCCAGCCATAAATCACACAGCTTTCGGAGAGTCTCCTTGTCACCCACTGGAGTGGAGACTTCTCAGCGTGCCCGCCGGTACAGAAAGGCCTGGCAGCTGGCAGCTGCTTCCTTGTAATTAAACAGCCAATGAGCATCTAATTAAGACATATGTGTATACAGAAGAGGAATTGGGTATGGTAATGAACTCCAGGAGTCCATTCATTAGCTGGGAATTGTCATTAGAACACAACATAGGCCAAACATAGCTGTGTCTTGCAGTGCAAGCTATGAGATTTGCTCAGAGTAGGAATAGAACTAATGCTAAGTAAAGCCAATTCAAAAGGGAATACTAAATATATATGCAACATATATATTGTAGAAGGTGTTGCTTCACAGTACTTACTTGCTGCAACTAATAACTTTGCATAAAATCACACTTTTGCAGTACGTAGCCAACTCCTTTGCAGTCACTTTACCTGATATTACTTTTGCCCTTAATGCTCTCTTTGTCTGTTGTTTTTATATTTTTGCCCATTTTACACTGGCTTTGGTTTTCTTATGTAAAGGGGCTGTTCACCTTTGCGTTAACTTTTAATATAATGCAAAGAGTTCTGCAGCTGGTATTCATTTTTTATTATTTAGCTTTTTAATCAGCAGCTCTCCAGTTTGCAAATTGGCAGTCTGGTTGCCACAGTCCAAATTACCCCAGCAATGAGAGAACAATACATTTGCTTTTAGATGGGGTCAGTGACCCACCCCATTTGAAAGTTGTAAAGAGTCAGAAGAAAAAGACAATGAATGCAAAAAATATTTAAAAAAGGAAGTTGCTTAGAATTGGCCCTTCTATAACATACTAAAAGTTAACTTAAAGGGGAACCACACCTTTAATACCTCAGTACAGTTTGTTCGGTACACATAAGATTTATAGATACAAATACATGGTTCATCTTTTCTCACATATACATCAAGGTTATGTGGAGCACTTTCTATTGTTCTATCCGAAAAAGTCGGATTTTGGGCCGAAACTCAGCGCAGACTATGATATTGAAATGGGAACTTGCGTTTGACTTCTACAGGACCCCGACAGCTTGGAGATGGTGGATTTTTGGATTCAGACTTTTTACATCCTCAGGGTATAATAAATTCTGTAAAATCCTTGATTTTTTTTTTTTTTAAAAGGCCTGATTTATACTAAAAAAAGAAAAATCACAAATATTTCAGAATTGTTGCTTTCAGAGTTTAGGAAAATAACCCCTAAGCTTCTTAGTGCAGCCTTATGTTCCAGGCTCATCAGCACATCCCCCTCCTCCTGACATGGAGTCCAAAGAGAAATAACTATGTGCTCCCTCTCCTTAAATAACCTTTTCATAGGATCAACTCACTCTGACCCTGGGCCTAAGGTAACACATTCCTCCACAGGACATAAGTTAAAGCTACCAGGACTTCCAGAACTAGCAAATTAAGCACTGGCCACTACAATATTGTTTAACATTAGTTGATAAAAGAATCAATTCAGAAAGTTTTGACAAAAATATGTAACATTGCAAGTGGCAAAAAGTAATTTTGTAGTCAAAATTCTTCCTAATCAATGTATTATTATTTTTATTGTATAAATATATGGACAGATTTCTCGAAATTCAATATTAAGTTTTTTGTGAAAAAAAGTGGAAATGAGTATACTTGAATATTTTTGAAAACTCGAATAGTTGTGATTTATTAAAGAGAACAAAATTCACATGAAGAAACTCTGCAAGTAAAGGCAGCATACTTTCTATAGAAGTCAATGGGAATTGTCTCTGAAGATTTGAAACAATTTTTTATTTATTTTCTTCCTAGTTTATTAAACACTTGAAATTTTCAGCCTCATTGACAATGCACAAGGCGATGTGAGTTTTACTTTTTTCCCCTGACAAAACATGACTGCGACTATTCTGAGTTGTTTCTTAAATGTGTCGAAAATAAAAAAAAACAAACATTCACAGATTTGAATTAGAATTTTCGAATGTTTTTGAAGACCACTTCAACCAGTGAATTTTCAAAATTGATCGAATCGAATGAATATTTAAAATTTTCGACAGTCAAATAACTTCCCCTTTAAATTTTTTATTTGACTGCCTAGTTCGCCAGATTCAACCGAAGTAGTTTTAGTGAATTTTGATTGAATAAAAAATATTCGATCGAATGGTTAAAATTGTTTTCGATTGATCGAATTTTCACTATTCGATCGTTCGACCAATCGAATATCGGTAAAATCCTTCGAATTCGAAGGATTTTAATTGCCATGCTATTCCCATGGTCAAATTCGAGGGTTTTTTAACCCTCGAATTGGACCCTTAGTAAATCTGCCCCTTAGGGTAGTCAGACTTGGACTCTTATTATCCCCCTTGACCCTTCCTTACTGTATCACAGACTGCCCCCCCCCCCCCCCCCCAGGGTCAAATAAATATTTTAACTTTCATGCAACAAGAAAGAGGGGGGTTGTGGGTGCACACAAGACTTATTTTCATAAATTGAAAGTCAGAACGCACTCCAACAAAGCAGCAATAGTTAGAAATGTTTAAAGAGTCATTCAGGTTGTTCACTGTTGAGTTAACATTTAGGGCCAAATTCAGTAAAGCGAAAGAATGCACTAGCGTTGCCTTCGCCGATGTTTGCCGCACTTCGCACTTCATTAAGATGCGAATTTGCGCTCAGGGCGGCGAACGTTAGCGAAGTAGCACTACCGTTACTTTGCCAGGCAAAGCGCATTTACGCTAGCGATGCCTAATTTGCATACACCGCGAACTTAAGCGTCTAATAGAAGTATATGTTACAGCCACTACATTCCACTACACAAGCCCAGAAAACCGTTAATAAATAAAATAAAGTTGTCCTATTGCCCTAAACATGTGCCCACTGTATAGCTGAGTTGCCATATGTTAGGAAATATAGGGGGGGTAATGAGGGTAACAAAAGGTAAAAAGGGAAACAAAAGGTAAAATACGCCAGCGTTTTTTGGGACTTAGAAAAAATTTCCATTTTTTTTTTTTCAAACTCCTATCTATTGTATTGAACTTCCCCAGGTCTGACTTGGCGAAGTAACTTTTAGCGTAAGTGATAACGTTCAGTAAAATGGTCAGCTTAGTAAATTTGTGTAATTACGATCCTTCGTCAGTGCGCAACTTCGCCTGGCGTTAGGGTGCGAAGTTGCGCTAGTCTATCTACTTCGCTAGTGAAAATTCGCCAGAGTCAGTGAATTTGTGATGTTACGAATTGACGTCAAGCTGGCAAATTAGCGCTAGCGTTAGATGCTTCCTTCTTTGGTGAATCTGCCCCTTAGTATGATGTAGAGAGTGATAGTCTGAGACAAACTGCAATCGTTTTTCGTTTGCAATAAAAAGTAGCAATAAGAAGAAAAAGGCAAGTCATTAAAAAACAATGAAGTCCAATTGAACAGTTGCTTACAATTAGCCATTCTAAAAAATAGTAAGGGGGTTATTTACCAAATTTAAATTTTTCTGAACAAGAATTTTTTGTGGAGAAAAGAAACTCGAATTTTTACAAAAAGCTTGAATCCAAAAATCTGCCATATCAAACCAGTCCCTTCTCTTCTTAGTGAGGGTAGTAACTAAGGGTACATAGTGGTGTCCAAGCCTCTGTTGCCTTCAAGTAAGTGTTGCTTTTCCCTCCTTTGTTTATAATTAATAAATATCATTTAAGGAAAACCGTAAATATGATGTTTGCATATTCAAGCAGTTTCATCATTTTTGTTTATACACAGGGTTTCTTCAGACGAAGCCAGCAGAGCAATGCAACTTATTCTTGTCCACGACAGAAGAACTGTTTGATTGATAGGACAAGCAGGAATCGTTGTCAGCATTGTCGGCTGCAGAAATGCCTCGCTGTGGGCATGTCTCGGGATGGTAAATTATGATTTTCTAAATTTAATGAAGATAAGTTGGTAATGCCTACATCACTTACCAGCAGTGATCAGTGGGTTTTGGTTTTCTGTGTAAATTTACCTCTTCTTTTTATGGCAGAGTTTGTTGGTTGTACCATGTTATTAATTACTGCTGTATTACTTTGCAGCCGTGAAGTTTGGTCGTATGTCCAAAAAGCAGAGGGACAGTTTGTATGCAGAGGTACAGAAACATCGCATGCAGCAACAGAGAGACCACCAGCAGCCACCAGGAGAGGCGGAACCTTTGAATCCTGCAGGTTATGGCCTAACCCCAAATGGTCTCACTGAACTTCGAGATGACTTAGGTGGATACATGGAAGAGGAAAGCAAAAATGATTCAGCTGTTAACAGCTTTTATTTAGATATCCAGCCATCCCCTGACCAGTCAGGCCTGGACGTTAATGGCATAAAACCAGAGCCCCTATGTGACTATACACCTGCATCTTCTTTCTTTCCATATTGTTCCTTCACCAATGGCGAGACATCTCCAACAATTTCCATGGCAGAACTTGGTGAGTTCATATAGGACTTAAACTCAAGCAACAGTACTGGCAGGATTTTTAATGGAAACAAGTCTATAAGCTTCTTACTAAGAATGCATTAATCAATGTTTGTGGTATTTGGCTAAATACCACATATTGCACAATAAATTAAAACCAAATACAAATCCTAATTCACATAACACACATTAGAATCTCTTGGGAAAAAAAATTGCTACCTCTTTAATCACATGATATAAAGTCACATGGTTTTTAAGGGCCCACATTTAGTTTTTTTGAGTTGCTGCTTGACAGTTATGTCACAGATTATTGAGGTCTCAACAAGAAATCATGTGATCTCTAATTATCTAAAAGTTATACCAAATGTCCAAGTACTAGATCCCCTGGAATATTATCCCATTTAATATTTTGATGCAAAAAACTGCTTGGAGCTCTCACATGACATTTGACCCAGCACTGGCAGATTTACTAAGGGTTGAAGTGAATATTCAAATTAATTTCTGTTTTTAAAATTCGAATTTTGGGATACTTAAATTATCAAATAGACCAAAATTTGAATCGAAAAAAAATTCTAATTTCAAAGTACTGTCTCTTTAAAATCCTTCTATTTAGACACTTTGCCACCTTAAAGCTGCTGAATTGCCATTTTAGCCTATGGGGGACCTCCTAGAACCTGTACTGAATTTTTTTCTAAGTCCTAGGATATCGAAGGATGCATTTGAACGATTCGAACGATTTCAATTTGATAAAAAACAAACCTATTTGGTCCATTTTCGAGTGAAAATGGCCTTTAAAAAAATTTGATGATCAAATTTCAAAGTTTTGTAACTTCGAAATTCGACCATTAGTAAATTTGTTAGATTTACTAGTGACAACCACTGTAACCACTTGGGCACTTAACTTCCTTCTAGTTGTGTCTATCACCACCCAATAATATTGTAAACTCTTTGTGGCAGGGACATCATTTCTATTGTCTGTTTCACACTGGGGGCCAAGCCTCGAAGCATTCTGTACTTTTAATAACTTTTAACTTCCTAAATCACATGTACTTTCCACATCAAAATACCTCTGCTTGATGCTTATCGTTTTTACCCTTGGCGCTTCTTGTTTTTTTGTCGGGGAAAAAACCCCAATCATTAGCAAGCAGAGGAATGCAGATGTGGAAACCACGCATAAGTTTAGAAAGTCATGCTTGATTTAAGTAGTGCTATATAAATAAAAGTATACATACATACATAACAAACTTACACTAGGTCATCAAAAACTATAAATTTCAGGAAAGCAAATTTTAGCAACTTATGCTCAGTACTTAAGTGCATAGATTAGGACATTCTTTTTTGTTTAAAAAGCACAGAACAGAAATGGTTGTCATGTAAAATACTATAAAGCATTATTATGCTCAATGTATTCCCTTATGAAGAAAATGTGTCTTAATTAAAGTGTTTTAAAGTAATTAAAATGTAATGCACTGTTTTCCTTCACTGGTAAAACTGGTGTGTATTTGCTTCAGAAACACAACTATAGTTTCTATCTGTGATCCCCACCCAGTAGCTCGCGAGCAACATGTTGCTCTCCAACCCCTTGAATGTTGCTCTCAGTGTCCTCAAAGCAGGTAATTATTTTTGAATTCCAGACTTGGAAGCAAGTTTTAATTGTATAAAAAAGTATAGTGCCAAGTAGAGCCTCCTGTAAGCTGCCTGTCTCTATAGAAGCTACCAAATAACCAATTCCAGTCCTTATTTGGCACCCCAAGGGATTTTTTCAAGGTTGGGGATCCCTGGTTTATATAAACAAGCTGCTGTGTAGCCATCCCATTGTATTTTGTTACAGGGCGTTTCTATTATCTGCTAAGGAGCCTGAGCCTTTTCTCCTTTTTCAACTTGAATAGCTGCCCCCATGGCTATGCAGAAGCTTCTTTGTATAAATGATAGTAGTCTTTCTAAGGCAAATACATACATTTGTTTACCAATGCAGGCCAATCATACATTATATTTTAACTATGTTAAACCGCTTTTATTTTTTAGTGTTACTGTTCCTTTAACTCAGAAGTAAGTTAAAGGGGTAGTTCACCTTTTTAGTATGTTATAAAATGACCAATTGTAAGAAAGTTTTCAACTGGTCTTCATTTTATAAATGATTTGCCTTCTTCTTCTGACTATTTCTAGGGGGTCACTTACAACATCTAAAAAAACAAATGCTCTGTAAGGCTCCAAATATATTATTATTGCAACTTTTATTTCTCATCTTTCTATTCATGTCTATTCTGTTCATATTCCAGTCTCTTATTCAAATCACTGCATGGTTGCTAGGGTTATTTGGACCTTAGACCTTAGAACCACAGAGGAAACTCCTCTGTCCAGACTTATGATATTTCTGTTAAATGGGTAGTAATGCTTATTTACTTAAAGGGCAGGGAAAAGCAAAGAAATAAAATCCCATTTTTACTTTCTTTAATGAAAAAGAAATCTATCTCCAATTTACTTTAATTAAAAAATGTGTACCGATTTTATAAGAAACCTGACGGTGTGCAGTGAAATCCTCCCTTCATTTAGTGCCGTGGATAGGAATTGTCAGACGGTCCCTAACTTCTGTCAGGGAAACAATCATACTTATGAACAGCAGGGGAAGCCCCTGCCTTACTTACCAGCCATGCAGAACTCAAGCAGCTTTGTTATTTGATCATTTATGATAATCCCTAATAAGACCACACCACACTGAGCATGTGTATGTAGTCTAGTCTTGCAAAGATGTAGAACAAAATTACAAGATGACAGCCCCCTGTGGCCAACTTTAAAAACTTAAATAATTTGTTTGATTAGGCTTGTGGTGCAGTAAGTTCATGTTTATGTTTAGTATATAAAATACAGCATTTCTACCCTTATTCTATTTTACACTTTCCTTGCCCTTTAAAACGTGATATGCAGGAGGAAGTTACATTTGCAAAAAAGAGCCATTGCTCAAGGGACATTTAACAATTTCAGCTACGTGAATTCAATGGAATACCCCTGAGTCACATTGTTTTTCTTCCAGTGAGACCCCATAGCATGCCTATGTTTTTAAGCAAAGGAAGTAATCCTTATGTTCACAGTGGCAAGTCAATAAACTAATTAGATCATGTGGTGAAAGAATGAGAAAATATAATTGATCTGGATGGATCAGGTATTTTTGTCATTCATATTCCAATAAATTTTGTATGTGAGCTCCCAGTTAATGGCACCGCTTATTATAAGCAGAATAGAATTGTGGAACTTGTGAATTCTATATCCTGACAGACCTTTTTCAGTTTTATAGGATAATTCATATGTTCCATGCGAGGGACCGATGAAAAGCATATTGATTAGTGATGCGCCTGGCTCGAATTTGCTGCGAATTCCCGCGATTCACCGGCAGCGAATAAATTCACGAAAATCTGCCTGCCATAAATAAAAATGGGCGCCGCGTCCAAAACTGACGCCGGCGGCATTTCGTGAATTTTTCGGCAAAGCGAAATGCCACAGATTTACCCATCACTAATATTGATTCAAGATCATTGGATGGTGTTTCACTATTGTTTGTGGTTTTTGAGTTATTTAGCTTTTTATTCAGCAGCTCTCTAGTTTGCAGTGTCAGCAATTTGGTTTCTAGGGTGCAAATTACCCTAGCAACCCTGCACTGATTTGAATAAGAGACTGGAATATGAATAGGAGAGGGACTGAATAGAATGATGAGTAATTAAAAGTAACAATAACAATACAATTGTAGTTTTACAGAGCATTTGTTTTTAGATGGTGTCAGTGACCCCCATTTGAAAGCTGCAAAGAAACAGAAGAAAACTGCAATCATTAAAAAAACTATGAAAAATAAATAATGAAGACCAATTGAAAAGTTTCTTAGAATTGGCCCTTCTACAATATACTAAAAGTTAATTTGAAGGTGAACCACCCCTTTAATCAATGGGTGAAAGCCAAAACTCACAATTTCATCAATATGGTTCTAAAAATCCCATAGGACTGAATTGAATGTGAGTGTGTTTTTATTTATTATGCTCTAAATTCAAGTTTTGATCTGCCCCTTAAAGTCTGAATGGCTAAAAAAAAAGAATCGGTGCAGCTCCCTTTGACTTCTATGGGACCTCGACTGCTTTTACTTGGAAAAGTTTTGTATTAGAGTTTTTTGTGGTTTTTACACTTAGGGGCAGATTTATCAGGGCTCGAATTTCAAAGTGCAAAAAGACCGACCAAAATGAATTAGATTTTTTCTTTTCGATCAAATAGGTCCGTTTTCAATCAAATAGGCCCATATTTATCGAATTATAAACGATTGATTCGAATTTTTAGCGCATTCAATTCAATGTTTTTCGCCCCAAAAAATTTGAATTTTCAAAGTCCACCAATTGACTCCATATAGGTTCTAGGAGGTCCCCCAGAGTCTAAAACAGCAATTTGGCAGGTTTTCAATGGCAAATGGTCGAATTTGAATTTTTAAATAGCTAAATTTTATAGTTATTAACATGATAAATTTCTAAATTCAAATTGAATTTGGACTATTCTCTAGTACACAAAAATAACTTGAAATTTGAAATGCCTTTTTTTTCATTTTAGAGAATTAAAAAAAAAAAATTTTAGATTCCTAAAAAAACTAAATCCGAATGTTAGTTAAAAGGTCCCCTTTGGTGGCATTAGTAGTTTACTCCTAACGTTCATTATTTTCCCCTCTTTCCTTTTGTCTCAGAACATCTTGCTCAGAATATCTCTAAGTCCCATATGGAGACTTGCCAGTATTTACGGGAAGAGCTTCAGCAGCTTATGTGGCAGACTTTCCTTCAGGAAGAGATTGATAACTACCAGAGCAAGGTAAGGGGCACAGATAGAAGGCGGGGGGGGGCAAAATCTTGTGAAGAGCTGAGCACCAGTATACTGTATATCATGTTAGTTTTGTTTTGCCCCGGTGCTGATGTTCTCATTGGGAATGAATTTAAAGGTTTTTAGGGATTAAACAGCTATAATCTTTATTTACTTACATACATTTGCAGGGAATATAAGTAATCAAAGTTAAAGGTAAGGCAGGAACTGTGAAAAACAGAGCCATCTTAAGCAATGATTATTGTCAGAAGAGTCCTTTGGAATTTGAATGATATCATATCATGATGCAGTGCTATAACGGGCATGAACATCAGCGAGTGGGCCCATTGTCCAGACACCACACCAGGACACATGCACAGCTTTGGGGGCTGGTGCCCTGAGAGTTGGAAAAGTGTATAGTCTCTCAGAGTCCCTTGGAGTGCCTCACAGCAACACAGTGTACACAAAATGCACTAGCAGGTCGATTCACAGGTTGGGCGGGTTCTAAAATAGCAACATTTTCCAAGTTAGTGATGGGTGCAGTTTGTTTTCCCTGCCCTGCACATCACTGATATATATATATATATATATATATATAAAAAAAA
>CM044435.1:85446852-85457569 GCA_024363595.1 Xenopus borealis | reverse complement strand
TGCAAAAGCAATCCCCACATTTTCACTTTTGTAAATATGCAAGCTATACTGACTTCATTAAGTACTGCCATGAAAGTCTAACAAAGCTAATTTTCTGGAATATTGCCAGACTATAACTATGCCAATGTGTCTACAGTATTTTACTGTAAATATTCTTTCACAGTGTTATAAATAAACCCCTGGTAATCCTGTTATGTTGTTACCTGAACCCTTTCTGCTGACTTTCATGGATTAGATCGTTTTGTTCTAATTAAAACCTCTTCCAAAACTGGGGAGATCCAAATGTCACCCATATATTCTTGAAATCTTTGTCACCATGAATCGCAGTAGGTTGGACGTTCTTATAGTGTTAATCTTTTGCTGAAGGACTGCTACACAAAGTTACAGATTTGATTCATATGTCTTGGTAACGTTATTCCAGATGTCTGGTGGCTTATCCAGATGCTCTTTGGGGACCTTGGGAAGGGCAGCCTTTTCTTTTTAGAGGGCATTTTTTTTAATCCTTCAGTCCTCCTCTAAAAAACATTACACTTGACTTTTATTTGCTTATGTTTGATGCATGATACTGTACTGTGAGCATGAGCAGAACTTTTTTTTTTGTTAAACCGCTTCTTATATTAAAAGGAACTATGGCAAAAATGAACGTATACAAATTCCTTGTCATTTATATGAAAAAACTACAGAAATAAATTAAAATTTCTGTAATGTTTCTAAAGTAATCAAGTTACTTTTCACTACCCACCTCTCATCTATAGACATATCTTTATTTTCTCTTCATTCAAGAGTCAGATTTTGATTCACAGTTAGGTCTAATTTTTTTTCACATTTTTTGAGGTAGAGGTTCCTTTTGCATTTGACCTCTTTCAAAATAACGGACATCTTCTAAATAACGGGATGTATTGCAGTGTTGCAAGACAGCTGATTGTAGCCGCTAAAAGAACTTGAGGAGAACTGATTCCTGTTACATTTATTTAATGATCAGGCCCAGAAAAAAATGGGATAAGCAGACACTTCTTTTAATAGCTATTGATAACTACAAAAATTAGCTATTAAAAACCACTGGAAATCATGATGAGATTTGGAAAGTTACTTACCTTAGTATTTTTTTTCATTATGCAAAAGAGGTTGTGCAAAAAGGTGGAAGACTCCTTTAAAGGTATCCTGTCAGTTAATAGTGCTGCTTCAGTAGACTACACTCAAATCCATTTCTCAAAAGAGCAAACAGATATTTCTGTATTCAGTTTTGAAATCTGACATGGGGCTAGACATTTTGTCAATTTCCCAGCTGCCCCTGGTCATGTGACTTGTGGCAGCACTTTAGGAGGGAACTGCTTTCTGGCAGGCTGTTGTTTTCCTTCTCAATGTAACTCAATAGTACGCAATGGGACATGGGTTTTACTATTAAGTGTTGTTCTTAGATCTACCAGGCAGCTGTTATCTTGTGTTAGGGAGCTGTTATCTGTTTACCTTCCCATTGTTCTGTTGTTAGGCTGCTGGGTGGGGGAAAGGGAGGGGGTGATATCACTCCAACTTGCAGAACAGCAGTCAAGAGTGATTGCAGTTTATCAGAGCACAAGTCACATGACTTGGGGCAGCTGAGAAATTTACACTATGTCTAGCCAGATTTCAAAATTAAATATTAAAAAATCTGTTGGCTCTTTTGAGAAATGGATTTCAATGCAGAATTCTGCTGGAGCAGCACTATTAACTGATGCATTTTGGAAAAAAAAATATTTTCCCATGACAGGATCCCTTTAAGGACATACTTCTATACAAAAAAAGGGTGATAAACACACATTGTGAAAACTAACACTGTAAATGTATATAAACAAATATGGTGAATACTTACAACAATACCCCCTGTTGTATTGATTAAAATATATAAATTAAAATATATATATATATATATATATATATATATATAAAAATAAAACTTAAAAAAAAAGTTAAGTAAGTCAATTATTATTATATAATAACACATTTGGTTTGGATCTTATGATATGTATTACAACAGTTGTACATACCATGTGCTATTCAAGTGTGATTGCTCATGTTTCAGAATATTGGTTGGTTTTAATGAGTCTTTACATAATGAAATATATTCAATGGAATATTAAAGCAAAGACTTTCTGTTTGATGGTTAATTTACCTTATTTTTTCAATATAGCAGAGGGAAGTTATGTGGCAGCTTTGTGCTGTGAAGATCACAGAGGCAATTCAGTATGTGGTGGAGTTTGCCAAACGCATTGATGGATTCATGGAGTTGTGTCAAAATGACCAAATAGTGTTGCTGAAAGCAGGTATGTATGCGACTTACCATTATTTACACCACTGAAAGATAAACCCTGACTTTTTCCATAGATTAGTACAGTTAGCATGCTCAATTAAGCTTGATGTTGTTTGCATAAATCTGATACAGATACAGTTGTGTTTATTAAGGCATCAAAAAGGGGGGTTTCTTGAACTGATGTGACTCACTCAGACTTACAGTATGTCCACGATAAAACTTCTTAGACTTACAGCGTAATTGTGCTATAGGCACAAGTTACAGTATGTTGCAAAATGGGCACAATACTTGCACTTGTAAGTCAACTACATGCGAGTGGCACTAAATAATTTGGGCATTACACCTGCAGTCAATGGGCACAAATTACTCATCCCTCTATTTACTACCGCTTTAGTACAAATACATAGAATGTGCAGGCACAGAGCACAGGCGCTTAAATTATTCTTGCAATCTGTTCGATGTGCTCTTCAAAATGTGTAACATCTTTTAACAATTAAATTGGCTTCTGCATACCCACTTTTACACCAGTGTTCTCCACCAGTTCAGCACAGAATGTTAAACACCACCAGTCTCTTACTGGCTTACTGTCATTCAAATCCTATTCAAATGGATTAGAAACAATCCTCAGTGTGTAGCGAAACAAACTGTGTGCTGCAACTTTAACATTATGCCCCAGTCCCACTGCTGCATTTCAACAGACCCTGGCAATTGAATCCCTTCTGCAAGTATATACACTTTTATAAAAGCACCATGAAGCCTTTAATAGGGGCGTTGTTTATATATATACATGTATATATACATATTTATTTATGTATTTACATTAAAATGTGGTTTCATAATGCAGCTTTTAAGTATGTTTAGGCACCCCCAGTACCAAGCGGGAATCACAGTGATTAAGGAAAAAATCATTCCAGCATGAAGCTATATGGGTGCATCAGCTGACAGAGCTGGTATACATGTGCAGTCATGCTTCTTGAGATCAGGGCTTTTCTTTTATGGGACTTGGTTTGTTTAATATTTGCTGTGGATACCTGGATGATATCATTGTTAGTACTGGTTAGCATTATTACCATTAAGTTTCTATGTATCTATATATAGCCTCAACAACAGCAATACGTAAACACAAAGGCACATAGAATGTCCTATGAAACATTTCTCTGCACCAGTTCACAATCCGTGATATATCCATTGTAATAGCAAAGTTTTGCTTTAAAAGCTGACATACATTAGTACACTTAAGCACTTTCTGTGCTGTAATGTACAAATTCAGCCATTTATTTTAGCTGTCTCCAAGCTTACTAATACAAAGACATCCATGAAATGTAGTTCAGCACAATGAACAGAAAGTGTAGTTTAAACTGATTCATTAATCAGACTGACCCGTGTTTCTTCTCTTTGCCCTGCAGGCTCTTTAGAAGTTGTATTTATCAGAATGTGTCGTGCCTTTGATTCACAGAATAATACAGTTTATTTTGATGGCAAATATGCTGGCATAGAGGTCTTCAAAGCCCTAGGTAAATGTTCCTCACATGTACAGTTTTTGTTTTTATTGTGTACAGACATGGCCGTGATGTCTACATGTCCTTTTGTAACTCTGCTTGTGAAAGCCAAATTATTGAATTGAGCAATTGTTAAAAGCTTCTATCAAATATACTTATTTCAGTTTTTTCCCATTACTGATAATTCTGGAATGTCTCTGAGCTTTTATTGCATTGTGCCATATGCACTTTATCACTGACTACTCCGCAGTATAATACTGTGGTATTAGATTCAAGTTTTGTTGCAAATGCCTGGCTATTTGCTTTTTAATACGAAGATTTATAAGTGCAAAATGCTGATATTTCTTAGATGCATTTTGTGTGTGTGTACGAAATATATCTCGATTGTATTCATGGGTGTTCCAGGGGGTGAGCAAGTAAGCTAATATCACATAGGGTAGCATCCCGCTGAAATTAATGTTGCCTTGGGGTGGTGGAAAGTATAAAAATATTTTTTTTTGTTGGGAATTAAATTTACAAACAATATGTTGTAACTAGTTGGAGATGGGTGGGGCAACTGCTCCCTCTTGCCCCTTTCTCTGGACACCCATGATTGTTACTGCACTATACTGGGCTAATGTCTTACATTCAAATTTGCAATCCATTGTTCTTCAGGATGTGAAGACTTTATAAGTTTTGTCTTTGAGTTTGGGAAGAGTTTGTGCTCTCTACATTTAACGGAGGATGAGATTGCCCTGTTCTCTGCCTTTGTTCTGATGTCTGGAGGTACGTTTCATTGTCACACTAATATAAGTGTCATATATTGCTTATATGCTGATGGCTTTGGGCACTCCTGGTTTTACATAATGACTTTAAATAAGGAAACGATAGGGCCACTATATTGTTTTCATCTGTAATAAAAACCTAGAAAAAGCAAACTAAAGTAACATTTTAGCAGCAATGTAACAGAGCAAGGCATAAGTAAGATATTTAACTATTTCTCAACCACATTAGGTGGTGACAAATATTTAGGCTGTACCCAGTCCATCTTTTTGCCATCTTTATCCCATGGGAACTGCAGCTATTCTTTCCTTAATGGCAAGCAAGCAGTATAAATATTACACCCGCTCCACACTCATATCACATCAGATATACAGAGACATAAGAGAATTCATTTCACATGACAAGTGTATTCTTTTTGTGTCTGTAACACCTTTTAAAACATAGCACAACACAATATTTGTCAAGCGAGCACAAAATTTGCAGACCTCTACCGTACATAGAATATAAATGGGAAAAACATTAAGGGGCAGGTCTGGACTGAGAATAGACCCTGGCATTTCAGGTACACAGAGGCCCAATCAGCCTACACAGATGCCCAAACGGACCCCACCAGCCCACTAAATACTGACTTTCTATGGCACCTTATAGCAGCCCCTCTGGCATTTGCCAGAACCCACAGATTGCCAGTCCGGGCCTGTTTAAGGGGTTATTTATCAAAGTCCGAATTTATCTCATTATTTCTACTAAAATAGTCCGACCGACTCCAAATTGCCTATTGGACCTTATTTATCATAGAAAAAGGCTCACTAAAATCAGTTTGGGCAAAAAAACTGAAAAAATCGGATGTTCCTGACCCATAAGTCAGGTTTTCCCACCAAAATCTGACTTTTGGCACCAAAATATGAAAAAAAAAATTCCCGAAACTCAGTGAGACCATGCTATTGAAATGGGAGCTTTGCCATTGACTTCTAATTTTTTGTGATTTTTGTATTCATAGTTTGATAAATAATCCCCATAGACTGCAGCATATATCAGATATTATGTATACAAAGTAATATCAAATAGATTGCAGCATACATTAGATATAGGCAAAGGATTCGCCCCATCATGACAAACTATTCCCTCACCTTAAAGTAACAATAACACCAATAAATAAAAGTGTTTTAAATTAATTAAAATCATGTACTGTTACCCTGCATTGGTAAAAGGTATGTGTTTGCTTTGGAAACACTACTATAGTTTATATTAGTAGGCTGCTGTGTTGCCTTGCGGGCAGCCATTCAAAGAACAGGGTAGATAGCAGGTAACAGATGCAATCTGTAGAACACCATTGTATTCTATTACAGGGCTTTCTGTTATCTGCTAAGTCACCTGTACCGGTTCTCCTTTTTTAGCTTGAATGGCTGCCCCATGGCAACACAGCAGCCTACTCATATAAACTATAGTAGTCTTTCCAAAGCAAATACGCAACTTTTACCAATGCAGGGTAACAGTACATGATATTTTAATTACTTTAAAACATTTTTATTATTTGGTGTCACTGTTCCTTTAAGAACCCTACACAAGTAACCCAACCTCCTGGCAACGTCCTCAGCCCGCCCGCCACTTTTTTCCCACCACTAGGCCGCTCTCCACATCCTTCTGTTGTTCTACCTGCGGGCTGGGGTAGCCAAGTTCTGTGCAACACCTGGGGGAAGTGGTAGTCCTGCCTAACCCATATCAGCCCTAAACAGGCTTCATTCTCTGTTATGCACATATATTTCTCTCTCTTTAGTTACTGTATCTTTACAACCAATAACACACTAAGGGGCGCTGTACCAGTGCTGCCTCAGAGGGCTTCTGCCTCAGAAACGCAGTAGAGCACATTGATATGTAGTACAGTTTTTGCTGTCTTTGCTTGCTCACCAACAGCCACATAAAAAAAAATCACTAGTGATAGCTTTCTTTCTTTCTTTGTTAGACCGATCTTGGCTTCAGGAAAAGATGAAGATTGAGAAGCTCCAGCAAAAAATTCAACTGACCCTACAGCATGTTTTGCAGAAAAATCACCGTGAGGATGGTATTCTGACAAAGGTGATAGAATATGAAATCATTCAAACTTTTCACAACTCTGTGAGGTTCCTATCTGGGCATGACAGCATTTTCATAGTTCGGGTTTCCAGCATAACTACATTTGCCTGGCTTTTCTTTTGGGTACTGTCAGTTCAAAAATGTCAGCATTCGCCTTAACAGGTTCTATATGTGCAGACTGAAACACAGGGTGGGTAAGAAAATAGCTAGAGTTTCCCTTTATATAGCACCAGCACACACCTCAGTGATGATAGCAGTATAAAAGTAGACTCAATTGCAAATGAATTGGTAACAAGAATAAATAATTTAGTATCTACAATTAAGGTTACAAAACAAACAATTTCAATTCACAAAATGCATTATAATCGTCTGCCCCCCCCCCGCCCTTTTTTTTCCATGTTGCATCCCCTCATTTCTCTCTGCAGAAATCGGCCTGCTCTACTAGGCCCTAAATGCACATCAGCCCCATATACTAGGCACATAGTGACCCCCCCCCCCCTTGTTGGCCTCCTTTTGCATTTGGGCAAAGCTTGGTGGCAGGTCACTTGTACAGAAGGGGAACTAAGTGGTCTAACAAGCTGAGTGTGCAGCATGTTGTGGGCTGTATGCTAAGTACAAGTATCTTTTGAAAATCCACTGCAGGGAACATTACTTTGGGAGTGAAGTGTGAGTGGCAGCAACATGACCAACAAAGCAATAAAAGAAAAATGAATCCTGGTGCATGAATGTTTACATTTTTTGGAATACTGTAAAACACTGTACTCTTCAAAATAGAAATTTGCCTGCATCAAAGGCAGTAGTAGTTCTGATAGAAAACGAAAACACCACTGTGCAGGATTTGTTTATGTAAACGTCATTTGTTTCTTGTTTTCCAGTTAATATGCAAAGTCTCAACATTGCGTGCATTATGTGGGCGGCATGCAGAGAAACTCATGGCATTCAAAGCAATATACCCAGACATCATCAGGCATCACTTTCCACCACTCTACAAGGAACTTTTTACCTCTGAATATGAACCAGCGATGCAACTGGATGGATAGATGAGCCATTAGGCAAATATCTGGATTACCCACCTGCATAGAAATTGAATACATTTGCACACGTACATGTGCGTGTAAACAGCAAGGAGGAACCAAGACACTTTACACAAACCTGAGTATCAGTGGAGAAGGTGAAGGGTGACATGAACAGACTTTTGTCCTTCACTTCTAACCCACCAATCAGGTTTAATGTTTACAAAAGGCTAATGAAAGAGCTTAAGGACCAACTGCAGGGCAGGCTAATAAGCTAGAACCACACCTGCGTTTAAACCATGAGACTTCTTAGGTCTCTAGCAATACAAGTAAAATATTTATATATATAAATAAGTATATGTATTACAGGGTATGTGGGCATGAACAATTTTTTTTAGGATATGGAGATATTGTTTAAAGTGTAGGGGCCAGATTTAGTTTGTCTGGTCTGAATCAATAAGGCACTTTTTTGGATTTGTTTTGCACCGTTTTCTTATTTCCTGATGCGCTTGTCCCTTTGTTTAGTGAAATGTGTTTGGTTGTTTCTTTTCCCTCTTTGCTTGTTTTTATTTTTCCCTTCAAATGCACATCTGAAATTTGAGACTTAGTGAAAAAGCAATATATACTGGTGGAAGATGGCGGAGAGGTAATTGCTGCTGTTTTTCTCTGATCGAGGACAGAAAATACAGCTGGTCCAGTTAGTGTATAGAATATATGGTTGGGTATTGTAAGGCGTTATATTAGTTTTGAGTGAGATGGAAGTAATTCCTTCATAATCATGAATGGATATGCTGATGAGCTTGGCATTTGGATGTGTAAAGGAACAAAAAAGCTGAGTTCAGTAAATGGTCTGTTTCACCTTGTGTTTCAAATGTCAGGTGTTTCCATCAGGTGTTACTGTATCACCTTGCGGAAGGCCAAATATAAGCAGCTATTCAGGATTATTGCAGGTTACAAATCAGACTTTTTATAAGAACACACCCTACTAAATTTTTATGACTATTCATCTTTACAAAACTTACTGATTTCAAATTGTACACCAAAAATAACTTCCATTGCTTTCAATTATTTTCTTGAATATAGGTTTAAATATTAATATTACATGCTTGTAAGATTCCCAATGCAGCTCAGTAAACCAGGCCCCCTACTCTAAGGGGTAGATTAATTAATATTCAAATTTCTATTTTCACAAATTGTATTTTTTCTCAAAAAAAAAATATTTTTTTTGTATTTCTCAAACTCAGAAAATTTGAGATTTATTTAGTGTAAAAAAACTCCAAAAAACCGTGGCAAGTAAATGTCATTGCTGAACCTATTGAACCACTAATAATCGATTCGACAAAAAAAAAAGTTATTAACATGGCCAAGTGGCAACCTACTGTCTAAACTTTTTACTGGGAATATTTTAAAAAATCAACACATTTATCAAAGCAAGTAGCTGTGAACTCACCTTGCAATTTGCCTTGGCTCAGAAAAGAAATAGGAAAATAGGAAATATTATGAAAAAAGCATACCAACCTTAATCAAATTGGGCCCTAGGTGCAGATTATCCCAGTATTGACAGATAATTCCCTTTAGGTTTTCTGTTCCCTTTTGTAGAAGTGAACAACCCATCAGTATGTAAAGTAAAGATCATAGTTGGCAAGGAGTGAATACATAATACACAGAATCAAATCCTAATAGCAGACCATGATAGAAATAAAAATATAGACCTACTTTAATATTTTATATTTAACACACTTGAGCATACTTTGCCATTCCAGCAGCCACTCACCAGGATTGCTATATTCCCCGTATCGAACATTTAAATTATTATTATAATTATTATCCATTTAGCATTAGAGAGAGGCCCCACAGGCACCTGCATTTTTGATGGCACAAAATACATTTTCAGATGCAGAGTAATATTAACGTGTTAGACTTGTTTCCAGTGGAAACAGACATTCAACTGTAGAAACAAACTTTTTTGGTTTCCTCTTTAGTCTTTTGAACAGACTATAAAATAGCAATGAATTAAAATGCATCAACAGAATTATCCTTGTTGCCTTACTCCTAAAATGGCAACAGTAAAGGAAAGAGCTGACACACCATATTCCAGCAAAATCTTTTTAAATGAAATGTGCATTTTGTGCCCCTTCCTGGATACTTGTATTGGCTTGTGTCTTGATTGGGGTGTTTTTCTGCCTCCCAGAGATGTGGGTTTGTGGCCTCTGCACCCAGACCCAAAGTCTTACAGCTGAATCCTGTACTTACTGTTTTGCAGAGTGCAGACTGTCTTTCTGCTTGTGCTTACTCCTGAAATGCACTTTATCTTTTTCAGTCTAAAGTGATCACTAAAGCTCTACTGTGTGCATTTCTGTTTTTAATTTCTAAAGGAGAAAGCAGTATCCCAGAAAACCTCTGTTATGAAAGACCATTGAGTATAAGGAGAACAACATAAATGCATTAAAATATCTCAAATAATCCACAGAAAATGCCTGCAAATTACCCAAAGCTATAAAAAATGTAATTTATTTAATCTCAGGAATTTTATGGTATTTGCTTAACTTGAACCTTTTTGTAGCATTTGGTAACTCGGTAAACAAAAAATGATGCCCTGAAAGGGTTTAATCATGTTTTTCTGCATGTTAGTCATTCCTGCTAGAAATTACTATAGAGACTTTCAGTATTACACATGGAGCAGCACATATAAGGAACAGCTGCTTAACTTGCAAGAGTTGTGCTACAGTACTGCACTCTTCTGATCATTTTTTGCACAGTGCTGTTAATATCAGTGTGGTTTAGCTCCATATGATGCGACACTCCTTGCCAGGGCTGGTTTCATGGCAGGGCAGGAAGAGTAATTAAAAAGAAAAATGCTTGATAGAAGTTATTTATTAAGTGATAGATACACAAGCAAAGTCCAACATATATTCCCGATAGTTTTCCCATAGAAATGATCATTAGGCCAACAAGCATTATAATGGCTTTATAGAGACCACACAGAAGAGGACTACACCTGGACATATATCAGCCAGACAGTCTGCCATTTGGCACCATACTATATATGGGCCAGCTTAAAGGAGAATTCAACTCTATAAAAAAAA
>CM044435.1:85398934-85415261 GCA_024363595.1 Xenopus borealis | reverse complement strand
TTCCCTCAACGTTTCGGCATCCCTACTTGAGCCGTCATCAGGAGAAAAAGAGAATACTACAAATGTGAAATTTCCTAATAAAGGTGACCGTGCTTTGTACTCAATTACAATACAATCAGTATAAAAAATCAGTATAAAAAATCACTAAAGTGCTTGTAAAACATTTCTAAAAGACATCGCTGCTTCAATGAGCTATGTCAGCAGTGCCAACATATTAATGTTCAGTAATGTGAGAAACATAATCAAATACTGTGTGCCGATCGTGAAAATCATCGCCAATATCGTTCGGGGTAGAACCGCAGCACGGGGTCATGCGTTGCACCCTTAATCGCACCCTTACCAGCGAGCAGACAGAGGCGATCGTCAGTGTCATTCTCCCCACATCGCGCTACGCCACAGCGGTTCCCCTACTCCGTGCTGTCATACTACTCATGTCCACCAAGCCTACTGCCACTCCCCATCCATGACGTAGCTAAAGGAGGAACCTTACTCCAAGCTCCATATGGACAGGGGTAGCCGGTAGCAAGATAGGATTGTTAATGTTTCATACCCAATGTGCTGTAGCGAAACTTGCACATAGTGTCCTCTCAGTCTGCGCTCATCCGGACCATGCCAGACAACATCGCCAAACTGTCACCTGAGGCCCATTTCTCAGCGGGTAATCAACTCACGTTATAGAACACCTACTTGCCTGCTAGTGCCTCTCGGGTGTCATGTCAAAGTAGTCGCACAAAAGGAGTTTAATGGGACACACCTTGTCACTGAATTTAGGCCATTGATACATTTGAATAATAATGAAAGATAAAATGACACAAAGTGTTTGTTTTTAACAAGTTTTAATTATATTCTTGTTTTAGATACACCATCGTTCGGAGTGGGATACCAGTTGGGGTCTATCAACAAGATGCCCGTGCCAGTAAATGAGACAAGGGGCGATCAGATGGCCTAAATTCAGTGACAAGGTGTGTCCCATTAAACTCCTTTAGTGCGACTACTTTGACATGCACTTTTAGAAATGTTTTACAAGCACTTTAGTGATTTTTTTATACTGATTTTTTATACTGATTGTATTGTAATTGAGTACAAAGCACGGGCACTGTTTGATGATGTCACGGCAGCTTGTTTTGGCGCCAATTTCACCTTTATTAGGAAATTTCACATTTGTAGTATTCTCTTTTTCTCCTGATGATGGCTCCAGTAGGGATGCCGAAACGTTGAGGGAATAAACCACAAGTTTTTTGCATTTAATACAAGACCTTGGAGTGCGGAGTATTTATTGAAGATATATATATATATATATATATATATATATATATGATCTGTAACTTGCAGTTCTTAGAACCTGGGGTTTTTCTGGATAAGGTTTCTTTCTGTAATGTGGAGCACTGATAAATATAGCATATTTTCTTCAGAAATACTACCACATGAATAGGCTGTGTAGCCATGGGGGCAGCCATTCAAGTTAAACAGGGCAAAAGGGCACAATTTTCTGTAGGAAATAGATAAGCTGTTAAGCTCTATCAGTTAATTCTGGACGACCAACTGAAAAACATGAAGCGCCAAGGAGCTGCAGAGTTATTCAATGTTTTCTTTTTAATAAATGTCTTTATTTGCATCAAATCGAAACATAAAAAGATGAATGCAACCTGCCATTACAATCATAAATAGGGTTACAAATATAAATGGGGCAGACCTACACACTCACACCTTTTCTGACCTACCCCAATAAGCAGACGCATACAGTACTCATCAGAAACCCTATTCAGTAAAATAATGACATTTTGTCTCCCCTGGGGTTCCACCTATTCCCATCAGAATCATTTCAAATAAAAAACAAGGTATTTTTATATGAATAAAACATACACAAACCTGCTTTGTCAAACCCTTGCTGCCAGTCATATCAATGCATTTACATCCAAGTTCTTCATGTTGGAAGAGGTCACCTCTGCAAGGCTTAACAACATGATCAGTAACTTAGAGAAAGTCTTGTTTTGAATGGAGATGAAATTCCTGATGATGTAAAATCTCTTAAACTGGGGCTTGTACTAACTTGAGCATTACTCTTGCATTGAATTTCAACTTACTGACTAGTTTAACTAATTAAACAACTTAACTCTCACCAAACTGCCCAATTATCTGCTGCTTCAGGCCGGACAGGCACATTTGCCAATGTGTAATAACTGCAAATAAAACCTTAATTTGCATAAACCTCTATTTCTTCCTTTAGTGAACACACCTCTATATAATCTTGCTGCATATACAGGTGCCCCTTATGTTTAAGGAGTCTGCTTTTATCTGTCATTTCCAGGAATCCCTTACAGCCGAGTTGTAAGTCTTTAACAGAAATCATACATGGAATACAATCCAATAAATCCATTATAATACAAGTACACCTTATTACATTGGAAATACTATTTGCCATTCTTTTGACTCCAAATATTGATAGGGAAGACACTTAATGTTCTAAGAAGAAACCACTGTTCCAGTGCCATCCACCTCATCTTCTGTGAGCACTGACTGCCATGTCACCCGCTGTCTGTCATATAAGTTACATGCAGTGTTCTTCACTGGCTCCTTCTTCCTGGTGCATCACCTCAGCCCCCCCAGGTACAGGTTTTTTTTCTTTTCTTCCCAAGGCTGGTGGGACTCTGGCCATTGTTTGCTGATGCCCCCAGCCCTATTGACTTCTACAAAAACAGCATTAATGGGATGGGACAGCAGGAGAAGGCCTCTCGTTAGTATTTTTCCCCCTTGCAGGCTGTTTTTGCCCACCCACTGGGGAGAACACTGGTCACATGATATGAGGACAACTGAATGTGCTTGCTTACTTAGGAGCAATGTATACTTTACCTACAGATATGATGAACAATTTCTGCAAGAAAATGAAGGCATCATTTGCAGCAATATCAAACATCTAATTATTGTTTTTATTGCATTTGCAGGCCTATTAACATCCTTAATATTCTCCATCACATCCTGAAGTGTGTCTGAGTAAGTCATTTATATATATATATATATATGTTTGTGTGTGTGTATTTTTTAAAGACCTGTTTTCTCAAAAAAAGCTGAAATCATTTGGTGTTGCTGCTGGGCTTCTTTTTAGTATTCCTGACAATCATTACTGGCAAAAGCAGTAGGAAAAAAACCTCTTAGCATAGCAGCAGCCAAATATGGAACAACATCATTGTAACATCAGTAGCCGGGTTCTTATTGACTTCAGCAAGATATGTTTGTATAATTTATGACTTTAAGCAAGGGCTGTTACATCATAGATTTTTACTTGGTCAATTACAATGAGCTTAGCTTTCTCTATAGATTACACAAAGGCTCTTTAATTGCAGCAATTGGACATTACTGGAAAACAGTTGTGATGTGATACTGTTATATTTTACCACATTTTCATCAAACTGTCCTCTCCTTTGACACCCACCTCTGAATCCAGCTGCAAGTGCTTCTGCCAGAAAGATGCTAATATCTCATTTTTATTTGCTGACAATGAGACCCCAACCTTTTTTACCCATGAGCCACATTCAAATGTAAAAACGGTCAGGAATCAACACAAGCATATAAATAGTTTCAGGGGATGCCAAATAAGTGCTGTGATTTGTTATTCGGTAGCCCCTATGTTGGCTGGCAGCCTACAGGAGACACTATTTGGCAGTACACTTGATTTTTATGGAACCAAGGCCTTCAAGGAAAAAATAAGCACCTGCTTTGAGACCACTGGGAGCAACATCCAAAGGGTTGTTGAACAACATGTTGCTCATTAGACACTGGTTGGGGATTACTGCTGTAAGTCATTGGTTCTCATATGGATACCCTGAGGGTTTTTGAAGCAGTGGCAGGGAGCTCAGCCTAGAAACTTGGGGGATATTTGGGCAGATGTTCTGAAAAAGCGCCAGCGCTAATCCACATGCAGCGCAACGATTTCCGGAATCGCTCGAAGTTTCCTCACGGAGTAACTTCGGGCGATTCCGGAAATCGCTGCACTGCGAGTGGATTAGCGCTGGCGCTTTTTCGTTTTAACAGGCGGCGTTCAGGGAGAAGGCAGTTCGGGGAGATTGTCGCCAGCGATTAATCGCCAGGCGACAGAATCTCCCCGAATCTCCCTGTCTGCCCCAGCCCTTACAGATTCAAACTCTAATTCCACCTATTAAAGGATTACACTGCCCCCAGCCCAGTGTCAGTGTAAACAGCTCTCAAGATGTGGAATTCAAAGGAATAATAACATTAAAAAAGATGTGTTAAAGTAATGAATATATAATGTAGTGTTGCCTGCACTTGTAAAATGAGTCTGTTTGCTTAAGAAACACTACTATAGATTATATAGTAAACTGCTGTGTAGCCATACAAGTTGAAATTAGGCTAATGGCATAGGTTACATGGCAGAGAGCAGATGAAAGCTATACAATACAGTGGGATTAGTTCTACAGTGACTCATGGAAATAAGACGTGCCATAGACCATTCAAAGAAAAAGCACAGTGGTGATGGGAAACTTAATGTATATTAATGAAATATTTACAATCCAACTTCACAAATATAAAAACTTTGTTTTTAAATAAAAGGGAACAGTAATGCAGCTACCAAAAGCCTATTGAACTATATTAATAAGATGTGAAAAGGAAATGAGAAAGGCACATACATTACACAGCACTTAAAAAGCTTACTATTAGAGCAATCTACATGTACTCAAAGGCTGTTAGTATTGATTTTAGACTCTTGGGAATCAGATCAAATCTGAAAGTCCTGCAGTGAGATACTTGTTTTAATGCCAGTAGCAGCAACTTTCAGATATTCGTTTGCATGGTCATTCTGTACAGAGCTGTCATATATGTTCACTAAATGAAATAAAATATCATTATAGCCCTATAATTTTATTATTGATATCAGCTCAATCACTTGGGCAGTGTGGATCCTAATTAAAAGCACAGTAACACCAAATAATTAGTGTTGTAAAGGAATGACAATACAATATACTGCCCGGCTGTACTGGTGAAACTGGTGTATTTGCTTCAGAAACACGACTATAGTTTATATAAACAAGCTGCTGTGTAGCCATTGGAGCAGCCATTCATGCATAGGATACACAGTAGATAACAGGTTCTAAAGTATCCCATGAGCAACAGTACATTATATTTTCATTAGTTTAAAGCTGGCCATAGACGCAACGATCCGATCGTATGAATCCTCGATTCGTACGATTTTCGGATCATGTGTGGAGTGTTCCGACTTTTGTCGTGCCATGCCGATCGGTCGTTTGGTCGATCGCCCAGGTTAGAAAATTTCTGTCGGCTGGCGATAATATCTTTGCGTCTATTGCAGATCGTACGATTTTCAGTGGGAGACCCGTCACTAGGTTTTTAATCGTACAACTTTCGTACGATCCTTGTCAGGGGCAGAACATCAGCTGTCTGTGCTTTTTACTACTTATAGTTGATCTGAAGGTTAGTGACAGGTCGGGAGATGCAAAGATCCGATCGTTGGAATCATCTTACGATCGGATCTTTGCGTCTATGGCCAGCTTAAGACACTTTACTTTGGTGTCTCGGACAACAGATGAAAGAGGGTGAGTCATTTTGGCCTATTTGGTTCTAGATTGGCAGATGGGGTAAAAGAAGAGGAGTGTGACTGCTTACATAAACAAAAACTGAGAGTCTTGCATTTGGGAAACTAAACAATAGAGAGTTAAATAGGGTTGCAAAATTTGAGACCTAACATAAGAGAGGTTGAGCTAAAAAAATGGAGTAATGGTGATGAGAATAATATGTCAGGGTTTACTATAGATGAACAGAGGGCATTCACAACAAATATTATATACTGTCGGAGTTGGTCATTACCTAAAAAAAAATCAATCACTTTAGGCCAGTGAACATGTTGCTCCCAGTGGCCTCAAAGCAGGTGATCATTTTTGAACTCCAGACTTGGAGACAAGTTTTCTTTGTATAAAAACCAGATGTACTGCCAAACCCTCACAGGTTGGGGATCCCTGCTTTAGGCTGTTAAGGCAACATGTCACTGTTAGAAATGATAAGCAAATATCTAAAGGTGGCCATACATGGGCAGATAAAGCTGATGATATTGGTCATTTAGGCCAATTTGGCAGCTTATCTGCCAGTGTATGGGGGCTTCCGACAGGTCTTCCCAATCAATATCTGGCCACGATATTGATCTGGAAGTTTTGATTTTCTTCTGACCCGTCCGAGCTCCTTGGTATCATCGTAATCTGATCGTTTGACCATATGGCTGAACGTTCGAATTACCCCCAATATAGCCCTGCTGTTAGTGGCATATCGGGGAAAGATTGCCAAACGAGCAGATCTTTGCATCTATTTTGTGTTAAGTCTGCAGGAAGGATCTTACCTTCTCAGTCATGCTTCTGGAAACTCCTCAGTCTGCCTCTACAAAAGTATTTCAGAAAGCTGCTGTGGATCCTACAATCTATACTATATATATATATAGGATAGATAGGATGTAAAATGCCAGAATCCGAAAATCCGGCATCTCGGACCTGCCGAGGTTGCACATTAGCCAATGGAAGAAGTCCCAAAGTTTTTTTGATCTGAGCTGGGTTTCATGCAATAGCCTTAAGATTTCGGGCAAAAATCTGAGTTTTCAGGTGGAAAATCAGAAAATTCTATTTTTTTTTCTCGTACACAAAATATTCAGGAAAATGTATTAATAAATAAGTGCAGATTTGATTAGGTTTTTTTTTCAGAAAATATTGATACATTCAGACTTTGATAAATGGACCGCCCAGTGTTCCCTAATCTTTTTCAAATCACATGATACTCGGGCCATTGACAGGCAGCAATCGTATGCAAGTTATGTCACTACTATTAAGGCAAATAGTAGTGTCAGGCACCCATTGAATACACACATAGGTATTCTCTGTAGCCAACAGAAATGTTTAAACCTGTCTGATCGACTAAATGTCTGATCGCCATAGTACAAAAAATGTCGGGACACTCCACGCACAATCCTACAAACCTTTGTATCTTTCATATGATCGAATCTTTGCGTCTATGGCCAGCTTTTTTAAGGTTTAATCAGCTTACTGATGCTAAGCAGGTTACTGGGGACTCTTGTGACCCAAAAATTATTCATGATTCATTTGAATTACAGGTGTATTCTAAATTTGGTAGTATTCCTTGGTTGTAGGGATATTTTTGGTTTATTTAATTTTCAGGCCATATTTCAGACTGATTTTTAAATTAACATGTTGGTTCAAGTCCCTTTTAAAGTTTGGAAGACCCTCTCCCTTTTCATAAAAACATTGGATACATATAATTAAATTGCTGATTACTCGGCCTGCCCTTTGCTTACTGTGTGTGTCATACTCTGCCTGCCCTATGCTTCTGTTGAGTGTCATACTCTGCCTGCCCTATGCTTCTGTTGAGTGTCATACTCTGCCTGCCCTATGCTCCCGGTGTGTGCCCTACTCTGCCTTCCATAAGCTGCTGGTGTGTGTGCCATACTCTGTCTGCCCTGTGCTCCCTGTGTGTGCCATACTCTTACTTCTTACATGGGTGTGCTTTAAAGTGGTTGTGGTTTAAAAACAAGGAGTGATCAACACTACCTTTCATTATCAGCGCTCCACCACATAGGCCAGAAAATTGTGGCTCTTGAAGTTGGACAGCACTGTGCTATATAATAGTAAAAGATAATACCAAAAAAATATTTTCTTATTGGAGAGCAATAATAGGGGTCATTTCATACTTTAAAATGTTTCCCTCATTTCACTGAAAAACCTCAAACCATTTTCATAATTCTCTGATCAGGAATGTTAATGTGAATGTCTGCATATACCCAATGCATTAGTGGTGAGAATGGGCAGCTTTTCATTGGTGATTATGCAATGGACATTCACAATTTATTCCACAAGATTGACCTATCAAAATTATTCTTTTTAATTTTTTTATGTTGACTTTCTATTCTGCCACAAGACAAACCTCAGATGCCTCCAGTAATATTTTCTATGCTGGCACCTGGCTGCATTTTTTAGGTAAAATGTCTACTGACTCTGGAAAGTATTGGTCTTGCAGATAGTTCAGCAATGTTATCATCTTACATTTGTAACTACATTTGTCAAAATGTATACAGGAGGCCAGGGGATGTGCATTGATCAATCCCACTCCTTTTTTGGACAGATCATGCATATTTCAGTTTATTTATACACAATTACCCTTGGAGTGTACCCTCAGTCCCTTCAGTATTTTTGTGGTTATACAGTTACTTTCTCTTACAACCAAAAAAGAAAAAAAAAGATCCCTCGTGAAAAAGGACTCCTTTATTGATTGTGTTACAACTTAATGTTAAATGTATAACAGAAACCTAGCTAGAGATACTACAATACTACACCCCTCTTCCCAATTGCTACAAATGCACAGTGTATTTTCTCTTTGGAAAGCAAAGTCTTATTAATATGAAGATTCAGAGTAGGTGTCCTGCTGCATTATGGGAAGGGCTTAGAACTGGCACCACTTGAACATTCACAAACAGGCAGCCTTGTGCTGTGATCCAACAGTGACATGAAACTTCCATTCTGTAAAACAATGTTTCTGCCTCTGGCTGCTCTTTCCAGATGGGAGGGGCTCCCTGGATTTTGTGAGTAATTGTTTCATGCATTTATAGAGTAAAAAAAACTGCTTAGTTGCCTGAACCCTCTGTCATTATTTTAGTGAATATTTCCACTTAATCTCTTACTTTAGAGGAGAAATAAACATACTTTAGAACCAGGGATGCACCAAATCCACTATTCGGGATTCGGCCGAAACCTTCACAAAGGATTCAGCTGAATCCCAAACAGTGGATTTGGTGTATCCCTAATACCGAACTGAATCCGAATTTGCATATGCAAATTATGGGCAGGAAAGGAAAAAGTGGGAACATTTTTTTCACTTCCTTGTTTTGTGATGAAAAGTCACTTGATTTTCCTCTCTGCTCCTAATTTACATATGAAAATTAGGATTCAGTTCGACCAGACACAAGGATTCGGCCGAACCCTGCTAAAAAAAGGCAGGATCCCGAACCGAATCCTGGTTTCAAAGCATCCCTGACAGTAGGTATACACCCAGGAAATTATGAGGGAAATTCCACAGCTCTCAATTCATTTCTATGGGATTTTGAAAGGCGTATTCATCAAAGGGTGAACTTTCACTTCACCCATTGATGAATATGCCTTGCAAAATCCCATAGAAATGAATTGAGAGCTGTGTAATTTCCCTCTAGTGGCGGAACTTCACTCTTTGATGAATCTACCCCTATACATCTTTAAATAGTACTCAATTAAAATGCATAAATATATCTAGTTTAGTCATTTTTATAAAAAGGTATCATTATTCTGACAAATCACCTTATTATCCTCCACATCATTAGTTTGCCAAGATTAACAGCAAATGCCAGGGATCTTCTGAACATGTTAATGCCCGGTTTGCATAGGATTACTAAAGGCATGCAGAGAACCTAAAATCACAGCAAATTGTCATAGCAGTCACTGACGCTTCAGCAAAATAAACACATTTATTGCATTTTATCTGGGTTAAAGCCTTACAAAACCATATATTTATGGATAGTACACATTCTTCCAGGTCCAAAATGGCTAAATGTCCTTCCATGGCAATCTACCAAACTGTAAAGCTATGATAAATTGAGACGTTTTTAGTATGTCTGAAAATTTTATTTTAGCCCATCATATCTGTATCTGGTTTTGACTTCATGGAGAAAATGGTCAGATTTGTAGTCAGAAGAGTATGAGCATAGTCGGAGACACCAGCTGATCTGAGAATCCTGGCCTTAGATGGGAGGTATAAGTGAAGGTCTTGCCCAAAATAAACCTGGTCCTACTAAAAGCTTTTATAAGAACTACATTAAAATGGCTAGAGGCCACCAGCCATATTGTACCGTGCAAATATTGTTCACTGTACAGTAATCCTTGATAACATAGAAATCAGACTGGATCAAGCTTGGAAGCCATGAGATCCTGAATAGTAGGAAAGCAGAGCAAGACCTAAAAATCTGCTCATGACAGGGGTAGAATGAAAGGCTCATTTTAACAGCTATTTCGGGTTAGTACTTGCCCAGTTTCTGGCTTGGGCAGCAGTTTTTTTAGCCCTTGCAGCTCTCTTTTTTCCAGTTCACCAGAGACTTAAATAGCAAGTTAACCCCAAAATAAGCATTTTCCTAATAAAAGAAAACAAGCAAATTTCCAATATACATTTATTGAATATGTTCAGTGCTTTTAAAGTTATTTTATAAAATCAATTGTTATTGAAAGCAGCATTTGCTTAACTACTGGTTGTTACTTTTTAAACACTGTTGCAAACGTCTTTGTTCCCCAGCAAAGACAGGTCTGTCTTGTCTAACATTATATATTATATATAACAGTCTGGGCTATCAGGGCAGAGAATCGAAGAGGACAACTAATTACTGCTTATCATAACTTTACATATACAAATAATTTAAAAAACTTTACAAAGCAGATAATTTGTAATGAATGTATATTGCAAAGTTGCTTAGAATTATGTTTTCTTTTATTAGGCAAAACATTTAAATTTTCCTTTAAAGAGGATGGAATCAGTAATGTATATTAAGCCTTAAAGTGGACCCGTCACCCAGACACAAAAATCTGTATAATAAAAGTCCTTTTCATATTAAACATGAAATCCAATTTCAAATTTTTATTAAAGCATTCATAGCTGCTTTAAGCTCATTTAAAAATCTCAGCTGTCAATCAAATATTGTCTGCCATTGCTCTATGCCTTAGGCATAGAGGCGGGGCAGACAAATACTTTCACTTTCCATTCAGCACTTCCTAGATGCCACTGCTCCCCACACATTCCCCCAGTTCTCTTAACCATTTAATTGTGTAGCCAGGACATGGGGATAGACATTGGGTCCCCCATTCTGGTGCACAAACAAGATTCTAAGATGATGCAAGGCTTAACTTAATAACAGTGTCCACAAAATGGCTCCTGCCTGCTTGCTATAATTATGAATTCCCAGACTGAAGGAAACAAGAATAAAATAATTTATATAGTGTAATTAATGTTCATTTTGCTCGACTAATGTGATCAAATATGATTTTGAATATTTATTTGGGGTGACGGGTCCACTTTAAGGTGGCCATACACGGGGAGATACTTGAGGTGGGCGATATCGGGGTGATCCGATCGTGGGCCCTATGGCCCAACGATTGGATCACAATAGAGGAGATATAGGCGGTCAGATCGCGGGACCACATCAACGAACATGATCCTGACTTTCGGCCAGTTATTGATTGGTAAAGCCGTCGGAGGGCCCCATACACAGGCCAATAAGCTGCCGACTTGGTCTGTCAGCAGTTTTTTCGGGCCGTGTATGGCCACCTTTACAGGCCTGTCAGGATGACTGCAATCACACTGCTAGCAACTGCTTCGTGGGAAGACAGACGTCTCAAATGTGAGGATGGCCATCAGCCACTAGCCAGCAGTAAAGCAAGCACTTTTGTTGATATGACCCTGCTGCTGTACTATTGCCTAGTGTACTGAGCAGTATGTTCAGAGGCCATGATGACAAGAGTGCTTGAAAATTTTTGGCAAGGTCTATCGTCCAACTAAGTTGTTGGTATGTAGCAGGCTTCCCAGAAAACCAGGGGGACAAATTGCAGCAGCTGGAGAAGATCTCTTGGGATGTCACACATAGCAGAGAAGTTCTTGCCTTATCTCTATGAGGCTAGCACTGGGCGTGCCTGTTCAATTCACTATTATTCCTTTGTTCTGTGTGTGTGGATTGTACACCTCTCTGCAGCCTGCCAAGTCCCCGGGCATGCATCCAGGGGAGCATGTAATTCTGGCATTAGCACAAAATAATTGGCATCTGTGTGTTGTTATATGCTTTTCAGTTGTCTTCTTGCGCTACAGTCATGCCCCTAACCAGATGATTGGTTAAAAATATACAATTATTATGTTTGGCATTTGCACCTTGTACATTATTTATCCTAAAAAAAAATAAAAAAAGAAGTGTTATAAACTACTCCAAATACATTATTGGTGGAAAGCAAAATTGCACTGACAAGTGTTATCTCTTTCCTTGTGTTTTAACCATTTACTGTGAGTGATCCTAAAATCCTGTGCAGGATAGGCTCTGCAAGACCTGCAGCAGTTTGGGTTTAGGAAACAGATACCTGCCTTTTAATTCCAGTTACCTGTCTCTAGACAAGGATCCAGAGTAGGTGTTAGTGGCCCCGGGGGTGTCATCATCTCATGGGCCAGGCCAACTAAAGCCTCATGGAAACCACTTGTCTGATATTGTCCTTGCATCTTGATCCCCTCCCCTCTTGTATGACATGCTGGGCTTCCAGAATCTTAGGGCAGTGGATTAGATTAGTCTCCCTCACTCATTTACGTATGTGCGACTGTGGGCGACAAATCACTTAACAAAAATGTGTCTCCGTTGGAAATAACTGAAATCTCCACCCAAAGTTACCACTGGAGACACTAAGACAACACACTTATTTACTGTATTGAGAGTCTTTCCCCTAGAAAGTGTTTTATTGAACATTGCCACTAGTGTCAGCACTAAGCACATTCCACATTGTTGTTGCTTGTTTTTGCCTGAAAAACTTTTATTGCTCAGTGAGACTTGTGGAACTGGGATTATAATCATCAATCTCACTTTGCATTCTTTTTCTCGCATTGATTGGATTTCACTCACTTTCCTTGTGTACTTCATTTTTATTCATTACTTGTTTTTCCGGTAAAAATATCCATTTTGAGGTCTGAGCATGTCACATTTTCTAATCCGAATCCTAAAATTATGAGGACTCCTGGCATTATTTCTTGTGACTTATCTTTGTACTTAAAAACATGTTGAATATTGATCTGACAGCTGTTAGGGGTACACTAATAGTATTTTTATCTGTGTCTCCACAGAACTATATGTATTTGGTATTGTCATGCTCTGGAGATATGGGGCAAATCAATGATGGTGTTTTCCAGAATCTAAAAATATATTTAATATTTCTCTGTATTAGGAGAATATGTCATTTTATTGGGGTCATCTCATGCACTGAAATCCATGGAGTGCATGAAGAGTTGTTAAGTAACTCCTTATCAGCATTCCCACCCCTCCTTCCCTGGCAGTCTCTTGGCAGAAAGCTTTTACAAGAAGTTGTTGGGGGAGGCTGGAGGTGGGAAGGTTTTCATGCAGGAGATGCAAGTCTCTTCTTGCTCACAGGGCCTCGTGCCAAGCCATCTTGTACTCCTTTTCATGAGAACTTGCAGTACAAACGCTCTTCAAAGTAGACGTTGTTAGGAATAATGAGGCAAAGGGTATGCAAAGCCTCTTTATGTTCCCAAAAGGTGGAGTTAAAATGTACTGTTTCAGTAAAGGATGAGAATTAATAAATACAATTACAGGATTTACATCTAATGTATCCAGTAGGTGGAGGTTTCATTGTCAATATTTTATTTCAATTCATTGACTATTTATGTCTTATCACTTATGTGCTTAGTATACCTCCAGAGGCTACTGGGAATGTTTATATTATCAATTGCCCTCCTCAGTATCTGTACAGATGTACTCTGTGAGTTGCCTGCATCTCCCAGCATTACACTGGCACACGGATTTTGTACATAACTCACTGTGCACAGATTCGCTGCAGGGATTGTGGACTGTGGCGCCAGGATTCAGTAGCATCTCAGATTTCTTATTTCCGTAATCATTGTTTCCAGTTCATTAGGAAATTCAGCAAGTGGAAGTTTGCTCTACAGATAAATATATTTATGGTGCTATATTTTAATGGGTTAGCATATTGTAACCGGTTTTGTTCACTTGCCATCATTACAGTACAGATAGTGCTTCTCCTGAATGTTTCTTAATCAGTCTTGGAATATTTATTCACTGTAGACTGGACACTGATAATGTTATACCTGTAATGTAATACAGATCATTTTGCCTTGGAATTAGATGTAATATTATAGCTGTCCTCTCCAGCCAACAGGGTCTGCATTTTGTCTTTAGAATATTTGCTGTATATATTGGTATTATATATATATTGGTATTATATATATATAGAGAGAGAGAGAGCGAGAGAGGTACACTCCTGTACATTACTAGTCTCTGATCTCTTAAGGGCAGGGGATGTTTTGTCACCTGCTGTAAATGTGCAATACTGTCTCACCATCATCTATAGCAAATCGCCAGTGGAAAGCCTACATATAACAAAGTATGTTTTCCTGCTGGCGATTCACATTATTGAAGGTGGGAAGGAATCTAGGGACGTTCTGTGGCCCCCAGTAGTGCATATTTTCCACAGGCAATAATATGTCCCATTGCCTTGCTTTGTCTATACTTTCTGGATAAAAAGGAGAATTTCAGACTTTAAAGGGGCTGTTCACCTTCAAACAGCTAGTTGTTTTCAGATAGATCGCCAGAAATAACGACTTTTCCCAATTACTTTCTATATATAAGTGTGTGACCACTTATAAAGTGTAAAGTGTCTACCTTCTAAAGCAGCTCTGGGAGGTGGAGTCACGACCCTGTAAAGTGTTCTAAATTAATACATTTAGGCTTGTGACACACACAGATTTAGTCGTCTGGTGACTAATCGAATCTTCTTCTGACGACAATCTCCCCAAACTGCCTTCCTGTGTCTTCCCGTTCGCTACAATGAAAAGTCACCAGCACTAAAGCACAAGTGGCACTTCATTTTCTGAAGTCGCCTGAAGTTTCCTTGTGAGACAACTTCAGAAAACGAAGGCGTTTCTGGGAGATTGTCGCCCAGAAGAAGAGGCGATTAGTCTCCAGGTGACTAAATCTCCCCTAATTTGCCAGTGTGTCACAAGCCTCAATGAATACATTTATTACCTTTGTCCCTGCTTAGTGATGTGCAGGTCAAGAATTTTCTCAATCCGCACCCAACCCACCCCCTCCAATTCGCATGCAGCCGGGCCAGCTGCTGCCCTTCTATTTATAGACTTGTGCCTGACCCACGCCTAGTGTTGTCACACAAGGGGGCAGGGCAAGTTTATAAATTTAGGTGCCGGAAGTGCTAGGTCGTAGGTGGGGAAAGCAGGAGAAGAGCTTGACCGGGACCCGCCTGTGACCCACAGGTTTAAGATGGGCCCGCACATCACTACTGCTGAGCAGAATCTCTGGGTTTCAAAAAAAAAAGGCAGCTGTTAGAATTGATACAATAGTTGCTAATACTTCAGAGATGTTGCTGAGAAATGTATCAACTAAATGTTGCAAAATTGTAACAGTTCTAAATTTGCACATGAATTACTGAGCTGCCAGACTCAAACACTCTCTAGTGACTAGAGACACGAACATTCAAATTTAAACTTAGATTTCGGAAAAACAGTAAGAAATAAAAAATGTAATTGGAAAAAAGTCTTTATTTCTGGGGAACAATTTTAAGACAACTGAACTGAAAAAAGTGTTTGGAAAGTGAACAACCCCTATAAAATACCTTAAAATAAAAAAAATGACAGTAAATTTCAAAAGTATGTAGGATAATGGTGTTCTTGCTATGTGTGGTGGTATGAAGGCCCTATAGGAAAGACCCAGGAGATTCATTCCTACCAGTGTAGGCTGCGTCTTTAAAGCACTTGGTAAGCATGGCACTGTTCAGGTGCGTATATGACATTAGACTGTAAGCTTCATTGGTGCAAGGAATTATGTGAATGCTAAACAATATTTCTAAAGCTAGGTATAATGTGTTGGTGCTGTGTAAATAATGCTGCTTCTTTATAAGGTTTCCATATGTTTGGACATGCTGAACTCAAATCTGCTAAACATTTTATGGTTTGTTTGTAGGTGGATAAACTAAATGCCAAAGCAATAAAGAGACCCTTGCAAGGCCAGCAACAGATGCCTCTGAACCTCCAAACAAGAAGAAGAATAAAGGAAAGAGACCAGGCAGGATACCAAAGTGGAGAGTCAAACAAAGCGTTTGGATTGCAAAAGCAGATAAATAGACTGAAAGACATAAATCTAATGTAAAGTGATATAAGAGACAGACTGGAGCCTCACCTGCTGTCTGAAGGGCCTTGATTTGAATGTTTGAGTAGGTGGGATTCTGTTAAACTGGATTCAGGGGGAGATGGCCTTCCTAAAATGTATGTTTCCGGATAACAGATCCCATACCTGTACTTATAAAAATATAAAATATAATGTACTGTGGTCTCTACTGGTAAACACTGTTTGCTTCAGAAATGCTATGTAAACCAGCTGCTGTATAGAAATGGGGGAGCAGCCATTCAAGGTAAGACATGGAGATATTTTCACTTTTTGACATTACAGATCTATTAAATGTGGGTTGTACAGTCCAGTGTCACAAGTCAAATA
>CM044435.1:85366964-85389397 GCA_024363595.1 Xenopus borealis | reverse complement strand
CCCCCCCCCCCCCAGCAGCCTAACAACAGAACAATGGGAAGGTAGTGGGCAAATTTGTGCAAAGATCCACTTGTTTGGTGATGTCGCCAAACGAGCGGATCTTAGGGTAGTGTCAGTACATATGAACACATCTTAGAGGGAACAAGTTGTAAGGGGCTGTGTTAAGGTTCTCAGCAAAAGTGTTTTCCAGAAGAGGTTACAGCCCTGCCAGCAAAAGGCTCACATACCAGTTACATTATTAAAGGGACACTCTATTCATGGCCAACCTTTCTATTAAAAATACTGGTGGTGAAGGAAAGGGTTGGTTTAAGATTAGCGTGTCTCTTCTATAATGTAAAGGTCACCTGCGCTAAGTACACGCGGCGCTTCATTTTCTAAAGTCGCCTGAAGTTGCCTCACTAGGAAACTTTGGCGACTTTGGAAAATGGAGCACTGCGTGTGCGTAGCGCAGCGACTTTTCATTATAGAGGAAGGGAAGACACATGAAGGCAGTTTAGGGAGATTGTTGCCCAGAAAAACAGGCGATTAATCGCCAGGCGACTAAATCTCCCCAAATCTGCCCTTGTGTCACTACTCTAAGATCCGCTCGTTTGGCAACATTACCAAACAAGTGGATCTTTCCCCGATATACCCACTAATGGTAGGGCTATACTGGGGTGATCTGAACATCTGGCTTTACAGCCGAACGATCGGATTACAACGGGGAGCTATTGGCTGTGGTGGGTCAGCCTGGGAAAAATGAAACCTTCCAGATCGATATTGTGACCAGATATCGATTGGGAAGAGCCGTCAGAAGCCCCCATACAAAGGCAGATAAGCTGTCAAATTGATCTAAAGGACCAATATCTGCAGCTTTATCTGCCCGTGTTTGGCCACCTGAAGTTTTGTGGATGATAATGGTGTGTTTATCTAAGGTCCTGGTGAATGAGCAGCAATGAAAGGAATGGACAGTGTTGCATTAGGAACAAAACTGGAGTGTCCAGGGCTAAAAGGAACAGTAATCCCAATGTAAGTGTTTTAAAGTAATGAAAATATCATGTAATGTTGCTCTGCACTGGTACAGCCGATCCAATTTAAACACAGCAGCTTATTTCTATATAAACTATAGTAGTGTTTCTGAAGCAAGCACACCAGTTTTATTACGTTAATACACTTTCATTTGTTGATGTTACTGGTCCTTTCACAACAGAGTGTCCACATTTTTAATAGCAGACTGGCATTAGACAAAGTTTTTCCACTTGTCGCCTGTGCAGCTACTGGTGCTGTTGGTTCCCTCCCAATGAAGTGTGAGGTGAAACTGACAGGAAGGGTATTTGCCAGTCACCCCGTGTATTACACACGCATTTGCCAGTACAATGAAAGTACCCAGGGCACTGAGTAACAGAGAGTAATGGGGCGCGGCATGCAGCTGCTCAAGCAGTGTCGGCTCCTGTGTATGAAGCACGGCCGCCGTGAGTAAAGTACAGAGTGGAGACAGTAATAGAGTTGTGTGATATTATCAAGTCATTTAATTGGTTACTGGCACTGCATGACACAGTCCATTCCCCCAGTCCCAGTATATCGATGGCTAGCTTCCCTCCCTGTATTACACGCCACAGAGTGAGTGCTGCTGCCAGTGTACGTGTCCGGGGTGAGGGGTCAAACAAGGCACTGAACACCATTGTTTTCTGCTCATTATTACCTTGGGTGCGGTCTCCTAGCGGGATTTCCTTTCACGTTCGTCGTTTATCATCCCGCTGGAATGACCGATAAGGCGTGGCCACATGATAAAAGGGGCGCGGCTTGGTTGCAGAAGTACTGTAATGGGCGTGGTTAAAGTATAGCGGGCGTTCTCTTGAGGGGCGTGTTAAACGAGTAGGGCAAGACTTTCACGTGGTCCCCAGTTAAAAAGACCACGCCCGGAGAAGTCCAGGCTCCAGTCGTTGCCCAGACAGCTGCGGGTTATTCTTCTCCTGCTGCGCACCTACAGGTAATGGCAATAATGGCACTGGCCCTCTTGCTCTCTCTGCAGCTTCCTCACTACTTCTTTGGAGCAGCCGCCTATTGCTCTTTTCCGCACATAGAGACTTCCTGCTGCTGCTGCTTGGGGCACTTTATCCAGTTTACTGCAATTTTCTATGGGCTTGCCTTGTGAAGTTGTGAGTCGTTAGTGTGCAGCGGACTGTCCCTGTTGTGGATCATGGGAGTTGTAGTTCCTCAGCTAGAAGGCTGCAACATGCTGGGAAATAGCACCTGACACATAGTATATATATATTACTCCAGAAACCCAATTTTATGTGCTTTATTCTCATACACTGGGTTGATTGGGAGAAGCAGCACATATGGCCAATGTCTGGCAGAAAGTTGCCTCTTTCTCAGCTGTATTTAGTGATGCCAATGAGAGGCTGCCTGGGAACTGGCCTGTGTGGGATAATGAAGAGACAGGGCTGGGCATTGTACTCACATGTGTATGGGGCTGGGCTGGAGCTGTGGCACATTCAGTAGAGCAGGGGACAAGGAGTTCTTTCCAACCAGCAGCTTTCAGCTCTTCATGCCTACAACTTTGTCTTCAGGGAATGTTGGGGGCTTTATTAAAACAAAGATCTGATCTGCTGATGTTAGTTACATGCATGGTATATTATAAACCATGGGCCCTTTCCCTAAAATCTGGTACATTATTACAGCAGTAAGGATTCATGATGTTGCCTTGCCAGTATTCATTCCTGCCTCACATCTGATTTGGCACTTTCCGGCCTGCCAGCCTCTGTCCCTTCTCATGTCCCCCGAGTCAAAGCAATAACAGGCATTATCATTAGGAATACATAGACTGAGAGCCTTGCAGCCAAAACTTGGTGATTTATTGCAGTAAAATGAAGCGACAAAGACAGGCTGACTCTCTTTGACTCATTCAGTAGAACATCTGGGGTGGGGACAGACTATGCTTTTAGGCATCTGGCACACACATAGGTTAATATGAATGCATTTATGCAGAGTTTATGATGAAATCATTTGTATCAGTTCTGAAGAAGACGGGGTTGTTGGTATATGTAAAACTACTAATTCTGAGCCAGGGTGTGGCCACTTCATGTAGCAATACTGCATTTATAATGGCTGTCGGTGGGCACTCCTATAGTCTTGCAAGGATTTATTCAACTTTGGTCTCTAAAAATCTGAGTTGGATCCAGAGCATTTGATACAGTTTGCTACTGTACATGTTTGTTTAGTCTACTTGGCCTCTGCTATTGTTTTATATTGTTTAGCATACAGTATAATCTCTCTATAGTATTATTCTGAAACAAATGCAGTGATAATCCCAAATTGAAATTTGATACAGTAATTACCTTGCTCTTAAAGATGGACACACCTGGCTCAGTGCAGATATAATCCCCCCCCCACATTAGGCAGTTTGTACATGGCTCAAGGTGGGGACAGGCAACCTTTGTCACTCCAGTTATTGCAGAATAAAGCAGTCACGTAAATGTAGGGCTGTGGTGTAGTTCCGCAACAGCTGTAGTGCTGCACATTCTGGATCTCTGTATTTTGTTAGAATAACTCAAACTTGAAAGAATGTGATCAGTTAATTGCTAAGAGCATAGTTTTGATGGGAGGGATTCCATCCTTTGTGCATAGTGTGGGTAAGACATTCATTAGCCCGGAAGTCTTATCTGTATTGAAATCAGTAGTGGCTTATTCCAGGCAGACAGACTCTCCCTTGCTAAAGTGCTTGGGAACAACTATGGTTTTTTGTCTGAAAGTGGGGGAAGAGAAGGCAGAATCAGTGAGTGGGATAGGTGTGGCACAGTGATTTATGTGTGAGGTGGAGTCACAGTTGGCATCTAGCCTGGTGCAAACTAGCATTTACTGTGGGAGTACTTAAAGGGGAACGGAGTGTAACATTCAAGTTTGTTTAAATAGTTCCTTCTGTTGAATTTAAACATTTCAAGAATGAACACAATGACAATGACAAAGCCGTATGCACAATCAATTCAAGGTTTAAACTGCACAAAAAGAACATTTTCTGTGGTTATAAAAAAAAAAGTATAATGGAAGCAGCTTGTGTAAACATCTATTCTCTGACACCGTAATGTTACTGATTTACAGTCTTTTTGTGCTTTTTTTAATGATCCTACAGGTAATGGTCCAGAACAGTAGATCTGGAAGAAATAACAGGAGAAGGGTGGGGGGAGGATAAAAACTGAGTTTTCCATGTTGTGAAACAGATTTTCCTCTGTATTTGCCTTTTGTCTGTTCTGATGAATCAGGGGTCATGATGCAATTCTCAATTTTAACCATGAACGCTTGATATACAGCCACACCCTGAGGAAAGCCTTGATATAGCACATTCCCAATACTTCTGTTTGTGGAGAAAGTACTAAATATATCAGTTTGCAGTATTATGTTGTATTGCTGTTTAAGTTAAATTCTAACAGAATTCTAAATCTCCCTTCATACATTTTATGGAGACTCTTGTTTATGACATGCCAAGGTACAGAAAGAACCACTTGCCAATTTTCTCCTGAAAACATTGCATCAGCAACATTGGAGGCTTATCTCATAAAGCATTGTTGAAGATACTTTTGTATGCTTTTGGAGGCATACGTTTGAAATATAGTTGGTGTTCCTTGTCCTTTAAAGGAAAAGTAAATGTTTTTCTTTATCTTTCTGTAAATTTGCTCTAAACAGCCCCCCAGATTAATGTACCTTAGTCCCTGCTGCAAGTCTGCTCTGGTTTCTGTGTTATCAGCAGCTTCTTTCCCTTCTTCCTGGTGCAGAGTGAAGCCCAGCCCCTTAGTTTACTGAGCAGTCCATTTGCTGCTGTTCCACAATAGAGAGGAAGAGGGAGCCAGTGTTTCATTAGTAAGCTAGTTTCCCCAAGCAAAAGCTGCTACACACACTGCTCTCTGCTATGTCACATTATGCAAATGATCTCCAAGACTAGTCTGAGAGATAAGGTCAGCTCAGAAAGCTAAGGGGCGGGGCTTCACTCTGCACCAGGAAGAAGGTGAAACAAGCTGCTGATAACACAGAAACCAGAGCAGACTTGCAGCAGGGACTAAGGTACATTAATCTGGGGGGCTGTTTAGAGCAAATTTACAGATAGAAAAAAAAGGTTTACTTGTTCTTTAAATCTAAAGTGGTTTTTGATCTGGAATTTTTAATGCAACAGTGTGAATGTTTGGGTGTGAATTGTTATTCTTATGTATACTTTTTTCTGTAGTGAATATATCTGAAGTGAATAAGGGGCTGATTTACTAAGATGAATGCCAGATATATATATATATACACACACCTGGGTGCAGATACACGCTGTGATGAAAGTATCTTGATAACAGTAGCCGCACTCACAGGACTTCTAAAGAAGAAAGATTTATTCAAGAAGCACGCTGACATTTCAGCTTACAATTAGTTGCTATACTGTGTAACACATATAATTGGGAATCCTGGGCTCCTCATGCCAGTTCACATGGCCTAGATGTAGCACTTCTCTTCACATGACTGATCAAATGGTTATTTGTTTAATTTCACTATGTAACTAATTTACTTGAAATGGTTCTTCTATGCTTATGCAGTTTCTTATTATTATTAATAATAATATCTACTTTAATTTATAAATATATATATATATAATATGTTAGCTTACAGTACTTCCTCCTGTATCTCTGAATACATGGCACAATCCCTGCCTAGTTGAGTTTAGGGTTATGATACATGGGGTGAATTATCTACACCCTATTCAATAAGCACTGGCAGGCAAAGCATCCACATGGCTGTATTCACATAAGGGTGGCTTTCAGTTTAAATATTTAAGTCTAAAATAACTTTGGCTAATACATATTCTTAAACTGCTCAAAAAATGTATTTTTCAACTATAAATACAGTAGAACCCCCATTTTACGTTTTTCAGGGGATCAGAAAAAATGTTATAAAATTCAGGGAAGTGTATTATGCACAATATATAGGTGGGACCACAAAACAACAATGTAAAATAAGGGAAACATAAAATCGGGGGATGTAAAATGAGGGTTCTACTGTAACATTATTTCTAGACATTTCTCCTTTTAAATTCAGAGTCCGAAATGAGCCACTGTTTGTCGTTATTTTGCTTCATGATAAATCTTGATATTTCAGCTGCTGTACCAATGGCCCTTATTCACGAGATCCTGGGCAAGCTGTCCTTGGAAGGAAATGTAAGTCAGTTGTGAATGTTTCAAATGTGTTAAACAAAGATTAACTTTTATATGTGGATCATGTCTATCCACAAACCTCGGCACCTGTTGAACTGCATATTATGCTTCTTTTATATTTGTTTGCTTTTCTTTATATCTAGCAATCCTCTTCAAGGCAGTCCACGTTGGGTTCAGTCAAAGCATCCACACACTTTGATGCAGAAAAGGATGCAGCAGCCATCGAAACTGCCATTAAGACTAAAGGTGGGTTGTCTAGAGGCTTAGCAGCTTGATATTTGTGTCCTGGTATATTTGCTAACAACTCTGAAAGCATGCAGCATTATAGTAATTTGTGGCTGCTATACAGGTATAGGACCTGTTATCCAGAATGCTTGAGCCTGGGTTTTCTGGATAACTAAACTTTCCATACATTAATTGTACTAGAAAATCATGTAAACATTAAATAAACCCAATAGGCTGGTTTTGCTTCCAATAAGCATAAATAGTATCTTAGATTGGATCAAGTACAAGGTACTGTTTTATTATTACAGTGAAAAAATAAAAATTTGTAAAAATTTCAATTTGTATAAAATGGCGTCTGTGGGAGATGGCCTTTCTGTCATTCAGAGCTTTCTGGATAACGGGTTTCCAGATCCTGTACCTGTACTTCATATTGTTCAATAGAGCGTTGGTGTTGGATTTCAGTTGGAGTCTTTTAACATTAACCCAGTTTCATTAAAATGTTGTGTATATTGCCCCTTTAAGCCACACAAAAGACCATATCAAACAAAACAAGTATTTTTAATCATAATAGAACAGTTTGACAGAACAGACATATATTGATGAATCCATTCACTAATGATTGCTTCTGTTTTAATCATTGGCCAAATGGACCACAGGGACTTTTTTTTTTTTTTTAACTTTATTGTGTGCAAACAGTTGGGGCAGTTCCCATGGTTATACCTTTCCACAAAAATAAACTGAAAATGTGGGGGAAATGCAAGTTCTGCACTCAGCCGAGTTCATGGAAAGTGTTCAATACAAACCTCCTCATTAACTTTAATCGGTGCAGCGGGTGGAGAAGCTCTAGTTGCAAGATGTGTGTATGATGTTGGGTGCATTCCAACTTGTACTGTAAATGTGAACAATTTTATTATTACTGTACTTTTTTATGACTTGCCTTTCTATAAGGGATGCACCAAATCCAGGATTCGGCCTTTTTCAGCAGGATTCGGCATAATCCTTCTGGCTGGCCGAAATAATTCTAATTTACATATGCAAATTAGGGCCAGGGAGGGAAATCTTTCGGGAAGGATTTGTGGGTTCGGTGCATCCCTACTTTCTATTCAGTTTCTAGCCTCTTTCTATGCCAGTCACTTCATCAAATTAATGTCTGGTTAATAGGGTAATTTAGATCCTAGAAACCAAATAGCTGTTGCCTTTCCAAACTGGAGAGCTGCAGCATAAAATGCTAAATGATTTAAAAACCACAAATAATAAGAAATAAAAACCATTTACAAATTGTCTCTCTACTAAAAAGTAATTTTAAAAATAAATAAATAACCCCTTTAATTTGTCCTAGGGATGCACCGAATCCACTAGTTTGGATTCGGCCGAACCCCCGAATCCTTAACGAAAGATTTTGCCGAATACTGAATCCCAATTTGCATATGCAAATTAGAGATGGGAAGGGGAAAACATTTTTTACTTCCTTGTTTTGTGCCAAAAAGTCATGTGATTTCCCTCCCTGGCCCTAATTTGCATATGCAAATTAGGGTTCGGCCAGGCTGAAGGATTCGGCCAAATACTGCTGAAAAAGGCTGAACCCCGAACCGAAGCCTGGATTCGGTGCATCCCTAATTTGTCCACAATGTAGAAGAAATTGACAAGTGATCAGTTTATTTGGGGCGTCACGCAGGTTGTTTACCATTGTATGACCAGCTTTAGTAGAAAAGAGCTGCGTCTGTATTTCTGAACTGTGTTACCTACTGTGCACACGCACTGCCAGTTACAGCTAGATATCAGTTTATTGGAAAATGTCTTGTATTCCAGGTGTGGATGAGCTGACGATCATCAACATTCTAACAAACCGCAGTAATGAACAGAGACAAGACATAGCATTTGCCTTTCAAAGGAGAACAAAGAAGGTGAACAATGCTTTCCTTTAGAAAAGTGTGTTGAATGCATACATTTCATCCATGAACCCACCAAAGAATGTTTTAAGTGCCCACACCTCACCTCATAAAACACAAGAAAAACATCTGTTGAAAACATATGGGTCAAAATTTGTAGCCTGTGTGGGCCTTAATTTGCTCTCTCTACATCTGAGCTTTGCAGCAGTCGCTGGGTATGCTGTTTCTATTTTAATGTCATAGATGATGGAGCTGCTCTTTAAAGGAAAAGTAAATGTTTTTCTTTTTCTTTCTGTAAATTTGCTCTAAACAGCCCCCCCAGATTAATGTACCTTAGTCCCTGCTGCAAGTCTGCTCTGGTTTCTGTGTTATCAGCAGCTTGTTTCCCCTTCTTCCTGGTGCAGAGTGAAGCCCAGCCCCTTAGTTTACTGAGCAGTGCATTTTGCTGCTGTTACACAATAGAGAGGAAGAGGGAGCCAGTGTTTCATTAGTAAGCTAGTTTCCCCAAGCAAAAGCTGCTACACACACTGGATTGCATTAGGAAAACAAGTAATCTTTCTGAATACAGAAAAAAAGGTAATTCATGAAAACTGATAATACTTGTTTGTGCTGCCAATCTGTCACTCAGAGATCCTGAATAACTTGATTGTAATGCTGAGAAAGGTATAATGCTAATGAGAAATTATTGTGTACCACGGGCTTTGTGCATAATATTTGCAACATAAATCACTGATCCAAAGATCTTGTCCTCGTATTGCATATCTGCATAGATTAATTCAATGTATTTGTACTTGAATACAGTATACAACTAAAAAAAAAAGGTGTTGGCCATTAAGTGACTTCTTTACTGCTAGCTCATGGAAGTCACTCCCCACATAATCTCATCTGATCAAGATTTCAAGAAACGAGTCTGTAACCAGATCGGCCATTAAAGGGGTGGTTCACCTTCTGGGTTAACTTTTAGTATGTTATAGAATGACCAATTCTAAGCAACCTTTCAATTGGTCTTCATTATTTATTTTTTATAGTTTAGGAATTATTTATCTTCTTCTCCTGACTCTTTCTAGCTTTCAAAAGGGGGTCACTGACACCCTCAAAAAACAAATCCTCTCTAAAGCTGCACATTTACGGTTATTGCTACTTTTTATTATTCATCTTTATTTCCTGACCCTAATCTATTAATATTCCATATTCTCATTCAAATCAATGCATGGTTGCTAGGGTAAATTGGAGCCTAGCAACCAGATTGCTGACACTGCAAACTGGAAAGCTGCTAAATAAAAAGCTAAATAACTCAAAAAACACAAATAATAAAAAATGAAAACCAATTACAAATTGTCTCAGAATACCACTCTCTACATCATACTCAAAGGTGAACAACCCCTTTAAGACAGTGAATAGAAGAAGCTCAAAGGTGGCCACAAGCAGCCTATAATAGTGGTTGTGTGATCAGACATCCCCAAAAATAGACATATGGCAGTTAACTTGCACAGATCCCTTAGGAAGCAGGAGTGGGTGCAACCTGTGTCAGAGATATGATATATTTGGTTTGTTATTGCTAACCATAACCCCTATATGCTTCATCCAGGACCTGCCCTCGGCATTAAAGGGTGCTCTCTCTGGCAATCTGGAGACTGTGATGTTGGGACTAATAAAGACTCGGCCTCAGTATGATGCTTCTGAGATGAAGTCTTCAATGAAGGTAAGAATTAGAACTGCACATTTCAGCTGTAGTATATATGACACTGCATGTTTATTTACATATTTCTGGAACTGTCTCAGAGCAGAGGGCAAACATTCTGCACAACAATCAACAACTTAGCCTTTAGTGAGTTTCTGTAAATATCTTTAACATTAGCGCAAGCTATTCATTGTTAAGACTAGGGCTACATGACATTCTGCTGCATCTGCCAACACCCAAGCAGAGTTTCTATTTGTGGGCACAGCCTGTGTTTCTCTGCAGGCAATTGACTTGTGATGCTTAGGCTAAGAGTGTAGTGCCCCTCACTCTTAGACTTCCACTGGGCTGATCAACAGCTGAGTCACTTAATGCACTATTTACTATTTTGGCTTCAGCGCAACCTTTGTTTCAACATGTTATCCTACCAGTCAAACGTGTTCATTAAAATGCGGGGCGATTCCATACAAGGCAGTTGAGCTGAGGTTGCTTGGATGATTGGTGAAATGTATATAAAATTACTCAAAGTCCAGTTGCTTTAGACTTCTCACTACTAGATACTGTACAGGTTTGTTCAGTCACGCTTTAGACATTGACTGATTTGAATGGTCGTAAATTAGGAGTCTGGTGTGGTATCTTTTTAAGAACCCAAACAAAAAATCCTATGGCACACTAATGCGGTGCAATATTTCAGGGTTTGATACACATGCAGTTTGTTGCCTCCCTGCTGGCCATAAAGTGTGAGCTACTACTGTCTTTATTAATGGGTATGCCAAGTCATTTGTAATAATTCCAACAAGTGAATGCCTAAGACCCCCTTATGCTAAGATGAGAATGATAAAGTGATGAATTCTGGGACTTTAAGTCCTTCTGCTTTCAAGAGACTCTATGCACCACCCAATATGGAAAGCAGAGGGACTTCCAGAATTCATCACTTTATCATTCTCATCTTAGCTTAAGGGGTCTTGGAAATTCACTTGTTGGAATTATCATTCACCACTTCACAATGGAGCATTAAGGTGGGGTTGCATTACAGTGGGGAACTGACACAGAGAGACGGTTAACATACTGGCACAAAATGATTTATATTTATCCAGAAGCTCAGATTGTGTTCTGCCTCAGGTGGCAGCAAGTGGCCAGTTACAAGGGGCAGGAAAAAGCCACCTCTTGTAATTTTAAGAGCCAGACTTACGGGTTTTAACCTCGAAATTCGGCTCCGTTAGTGCAGACAGCACTATTGCACTCAATGCACTAGCGATGCTGCCCCCTTTGATCAACACTGATTTTTTATGCACTGAGTGGGAGAAGGGGGGGGCAGCATCTGGGCTTCTGCCTCAGGCAGCAACACCTCAGTCCATGTTCCTTTTTAGGATTTACCATCAGGATGAGTATTAAAGAACACTAGGAGTTTTTACAAATTACAAGATTACAGTCAGGCTGATTTCTGTTTCAGGGACTGGGCACTGATGAAGATACCTTAATTGAGATCATCTGCTCCAGGACAAATAAAGAGTTGCTGGATATTCAAAATGCATACAGAGAATGTAAGTTTGGTTACAGCAGATCTGTTGTAACCTGCAAATTCAAATTGTTCTGTGATATCTGTATGTACTAATCTTTTAACAACAACAATAGAGCCTGAAGCTGGCACATACCAATAATCATACAGGTAGAGGACAGGATGAGAAACTCATGAGAAACTACAGCTGCATTTAAATCATTTCCATTTAAACCTTTTTATCCTGATTAAACAGCTGTAACACATTATTGGTGTTTATTAGTTAATATTAGGGTGTCCAGACTCTTCCCTTTAAAAGCAAACAGCACTAAAATCAACAGGTCAAAGTAATGAGCTCTACCTAGTGCTGGCAGACCAAGTGAAACAGAAGTCACTCTTTAATGGAATGGTACACAGTGCAATTTTAGGTGCTTTTACTTATGTGTGGACTGTGGAGGAAGAGATAAACGCCCTCTTTAATTCATCTCCAACACTAATTAGCATGTCTGGGAGAGTATTTGCAACCAGGGACAAAAATCATGTTTGAAAACTATGTAGCAAAAAGAAACTAATAAGAGCAGTATAAGTATTTGTTAATGTTTTAGTATTTGATATATAAAATATATGCAGTTCACCATGGTTTTCATATACTTCCCAGTATACAAGACAGAACTGGAAAAAGACATTGTGTCGGACACATCTGGTGATTTCCGTAAATTAATGGTGGCTCTTGCTAAGGTGAGATTCTGAACTGAGAGACTTCCTTGCAGACACTGGAACCAGATATTTTGAGAAGCAATTTGTTGTTATAATGCACAGGTTTCAGTGAGTCATGTGACAAGCTACATCACTAAGCACTGTTAAAATATCCAGGAGTTCCATGACCATATAAAAGCACGAGGCCTTCAGCTTCATTCAGGGAGATTCTGCCGCCTGGCGATTAATCACTGGCGACAATGAAAAAGCGCGAGTGCTAATACACAAGCAGCGCGACGATTTCCGGAATCGCCCGAAGTTACTTCTTGAGGAAACTTAGGGCGATTCCGGAAATCGCCGCGCTGCATGTGTATTAGTGCTGGCGCTTTTTGATTTAACAGGCAGCGGACAGGGAGAAGGAAGTTCGGGGAGATTGTCGCCAGTGATTAATCGCCAGGCGACAAAATCTCCCCGAATCTCCCTGTCTGTCCCAGCCCTTATACAGATCATGGAACTCCCAAGATGACCTCTAATGGCTGCATATAATACACACGTTTCAGTGGGTCATGTAACAGAAATGACATCACTGAGCTCTGAGTATAACCAATGACCTCACTAAGCACCTTTATAAGGATATCATTCTAGGATATTCATGGCTTTTGTGTATTATAAACCATTTTGCAGCTCAGATTGAATAGGTTTTTCTGGACGCAGCGCTGCGTAACCCATTTTTAAAATGCAGTCCTAGCTGTAGTAAAATTTCACTTGTATGAGGGGGACTTGGCAGGCAATGTCACAGTAACCCCTCTGGCTACCAATGAGCCACACGGAGCTTTAATAACATAGTGTGTGTGGGTAAAATTTGGAGGACCGTGGCCCCTGTGTATAATCTCAACCATTGTATTATAGCTTTTAGAGTGGCTTTCCTTCATTTACATATTCTTTGTTAAATGCAGGGAAGACGGCAGGAAGAAGGCAACGTGGTAGACTATGAGAAGATTGATCAAGATGCAAGGGTAAGTAGGCCATTCAGTTGGGCTTTAGAGATGTGTAAATTTTCTTTTTATTCCACAAAGCATAGATAAGGACAGTAATCAGAATGGGGGAGGTAGGGCCCATCAGAAAATCTGAGCTGAAACTGGCTGCACCCACCACTCCAGCACACAGACCCAATGTCACCTCCACCCCCATGACTCTCATTGTCTTTTCAATACCAATTTTTTTACCAACTCCCTGGTGATTCCAAACTATATTTGTAGCAGGGAAGAAATGCCTAAAGTATAGCCTTCCACACAGTTTTAAAACTTTCACAGTATATCACTTTTCTGGTTCTAAGTGAAGCAAAGTAATTTTTTTTTTAAAGACATTCCAAACACTAGCTTTAATGTCTAGCTAATGCATCGAGAACTTGTTTTTGTGCAATAAGCACAGTTTGGGTTTTGTCAGAATACTACAAAGCAGCACTCTGACTAATGTTTTATGCCCTTTAGGAGCTGTACGAAGCTGGAGTGAAGAGGAAAGGTACAGACGTGACCAAATGGATCACAATAATGACAGAAAGAAGCATCCCCCACCTTCAGAAAGGTTTGTTTAAAACGTGAAATACTAGCAGGTTCCTGACTTCTGGTCACATCAGCTTTATTACGTCTGCAGGCTATTAATTTGATTAATCTAACCACATATTCTTAATTCTGTTTGCTAGTATTTGAAAGGTACAAGAGCTACAGCCCATACGACATGGAGGAGAGCATAAAGAAGGAAGTGAAAGGAGATCTGGAGAATGCCTTTTTGAATCTAGGTATGTCTTGAAGCTGTACCAATGGGCATACACCGGTTTCTCTTTATAAAACCTTGCTTTTAATATGCACTAACACCAATTTTGCTTTGGAATTCTGGTTAGTTTGGTGTTCAGTCATTGTAGAGAAGGCTGTGTGGTTTTTGTAAGTTTTTTTCTATTTCTCTTTTGACAATGTAATTTCCTACTATCTCTTTGGTACAGCATGCCTTTAAGGAAGAACAAGTAACAGTGGGGATTTGTTTAACAGTTACTGACCTCTCCTTTATTTCTCTTTTATTCCAGTTCAGTGCATTCAGAACAAACCCCTATATTTTGCGGACAGACTGTACGAATCAATGAAGGTAGGGTCAAAGACCAACACTATTAAATCTTACTGAAGACAGGTCTTGGTGTCTAAACATAGTATACTCACATGGCAACTGGAGAGAACTATAGCTACCCCAAAGGCTGTGCTGTTCGTTAAATCTCAACAAAATCTAGTGGCCTCAGATGTTAGAGATTTTGGGGCTCCTTTACAACCAGTGAAGTGCAATGAAATAAAGTTTACAGTGCAATTGCCTTAATTTTTCCCCCCACAATGCAGCGCTTTTCCAGATTGGACACGTTTACAGTAAGAACAATTTGAGGTCTGGTTGGCATCATTTCCAGCACTTAGTGTGTCAGTGACATGTATTTGTCAGAGAAGGATAGGGCTTCTTCTTTGGAGATGACTGTAGCAACTGTGCTTGATCCAGAACAGGAGGCAGGAAGGACTGAATGTCAGAGTGCAACTATACAAAGTGCAAAAAGCAAAACTGACAAAATGACTGACCTTTTATTGGCGCAAATTACCATGGCAAAATTTGCAGGACCATAAATGTGCTAGTAGTCGTAAATGACCCCCTTCTGTGTTCTGATGTAGAAGTTTTAATCCTTTAGCCTCTTTGTTGCTCTCTACTTAGTGATGAAACTGTGCCTGGACTTATAGCTCCAATTAATGCCAGATGGCATGTCAAAAAAGTAAAGCTTTATATTAGAAGTATCGTCATTTACAGCAAAAATAAAATACAAAAAAAAGTGAGCCAGCCACTTTCATACTAAAGACCCTACCCCAACATTTCAGCTAAATCCTTCTCTCATTGGGAATGTGTCATTGATGGCATTCTGATAAGGCCAGTCCTTTTAGATTCTGACCTGTTCTCCAATTCTGAATTTTTTTTTTTACTCTACCAGGGCAGAGGAACCAAAGACAAAATCTTGATCCGAATTATGGTTTCACGTAGTGAATTGGACATGTTGAAAATCAGACAAGAGTTTAAGAAGAAATATGGCAAATCGTTGCATTACTTCATTGGGGTAGGTATTAGAAGAAATGCACAGACTCCCATGAGATACATTCTCAGTTTTTTTTTTCCCCTTTACCTGTGCTTTTGTAAAAATTAGTTCAGACTTTGGACTGTGCTAAATGCCTTGGAGATAATTTTGTTCAATTTCCCCTCTCTTTACAGCAAGACACAAAAGGTGACTACCAGCGTGCCCTCCTTAACCTCTGTGGAGGAGATGATTAAATTTCCAAGAATACTGGATCTGCTCTCTCCTTCACTGCTTGACTGTGTTCTGCACAGTGCTTCAGCCAATCTTACATTCCTCAACTGCTGCATTCCTGATTCCTTACCAATAAAACAACTTCATATTTTACCTTTTATTCCCCCTGGGAGTTGTCTGTGTTCTGTTTGTTTGCACCAAACACATACCTCTAAATGGTTTTCCCCTATTGCTGTTTCAATGACCCATTTGTTTGTTTGGGTACTTAAAAAAAAAATCCTCAAATGAAATGTATTCCCTGTCAGTGCTGTTCTGCAACATGCTTTTCCTTATAGGGTTCAATAGGACCTGGAAGTGTACAGTTGTGCTCTTCAGTTTACATGCCTTGACGGAATTTATGATTTATTAACTATTGTTCAGAAAATATGAAGAACACAAACTTTTTTGGTTAGTGGTAGGCTGACTCCATTTATTGCCACACTGTGTTTACTCTTTTTAAATCATAATCACTACACAAACTACTCAAATGACCCTGATGAAAAGTTTACATACCCTGGTGATTTGGCCTGATAACATGCACACAACTTGATACAAAAGGGTTAGAATGGCTATTAAAGGTAACCATCTTCACCTGTGATCTGTTTGCTTGTAATTTGTGGGTGTGTATAAAAGGTCAATGACTTTCTGGACTCCTGACAGACACTTGCATCTTTCATCCAGTGTTGCACTGATGTTTTTTGGATTCTAAGTCATGGGGAAAGCAAAAGAATTGTCAAAGGATCTGTGGGAAAAGGTAGTTGATCTCTATAAAACAGGAAAGGGATATAAGAAAATATCAAAGAAATTGAGAATGTCAATCAGCAGTGTTCAACTCTAATTAAGAAGTGGGAAAATTAGGGGTTCTGTTGAAACCACAACTGCCAGAAAAACTTGTTTGGGATGCAAGGAAAAACCCACAAACAACTTCAGGTAAAATAAAGGACTCTGGAGAAAAAAAGAAGTGGTGTGGCTGTTTCAAGATGCACTTGAATAAGGAGTAACTTGAAGAAAGATGGGCTGCATGGTTGAGTTGCCAGAAGAAAGCCATTACTATGCAAATGCCACACCGTATCCAACTTACAATATGCCAAACAGCACAGAGACCAGCCTCAAACCTTCTGGCACAAAGTCATTTGGAGTGATGAGACTAAAATTTAATTTTTTGGTCACAACCATAAACGCTACATTTGGAGAGGAGTCAACAAGGCCTATGATGAAAGGTACACCATTCCTACTGTGAAACATGGTGGTGGATCACTGATGTTTTGGGGATGTGTGAGCTACAAAGGCACAATGAATGCAGTAAGTTATCAAAAAATACTGAAGGAAAATGTGCACTCATCAGCCCAGAAGCTGCACATGGGACGTACTTGGACATTCCAACATGACAATGTTGCAAAGTCGACCTGTCATTGGCTACAGCAAAATAAAGTGAAGGTTCTGGAGTGGCCATCTCAGTCTCCTGACCTCAATATCATTGAGCCACTCTGGGGAGACCTCAAACGTGGAGTTTTTTTGTTATCATTCATATTCTCTGAAAAACAGTTAAGAAATCATAAATTCTGCCGGGATATATAAACTTATGAGCACAACTGTATATACTGTACTTCTTTAACAATGTCTACAATGCATGACACTTATAGGGATAACAATTTTTGTATTTCTGTATGCAGCAAGCAATGTGTGTATGTCCAGCTAGAGAGAGTATGCGAGAAGATAACTTGCTTAAATGTTCCAACACATAACTTCAATAGAGAAAAGGTTCTCAACTACGTTATACAGACATAGCATACACTAGTGACTAGTGTTGTACAGGTTCCAATCTAATGGTGGTTTCAAATCAAGTTGTAAGGGTCAAGTGTCATTATACATTTTGCAACCCTCTCATATTGTTCACAGATTTCCAAATACAGGTTCTAAGCAATGCTCATATTTTGCTGGTAGTTCAAGTACCCTACATCTGATGATTATCTGTAATGTAACCTGAACCTTTTCTTCCAGCTTGAATGGTTGCCCCATGGCTAAACAGCTTGTTTATATAAATTATAGCAGTCTTTCTGAAGCAAACACACATCTTTTTCCAGTGCATGCTAACTGTAGAACTCCAGAATCCCAATATTGGAGTCTTTGAGCGATAACCTTCCCATAATTTGGAGCTTTCTGGAGAATTAGTTTCTAGATAGCACATCCCATACCAGTACTACTCATAGTTTAACAAATTATAATTAGTACAGATACATAAGTCAGTCCCCTTTATGCTGGAAAAGGTAAGGTAAGGTAAACTGCCAGAATCAATGTACGAGGCAGTCATTGCGCTGCTGGCTAAGCCGGGCAAAGATAAACAACTCTGTAAATCCTACAGGCCCATATCCCTTCTCACAGCCGATGTCAAAATACTAGCAAAAATATTAGCCACAAGGCTTAGTAAAGTAGTAACTATGCTTGTAAACCCTGACCAAACAGGGTTCATCCCAGGGAAGTCCGTAGCACTAAATACAAGGCACCTCTTCCTCAATCTGCTAGCCAGGCATGCGAACATGGGTCAGAGGGCGATTGCGGCCTTGGATATAACTAAAGCTTTCAACACAGTTAGAGTGATATCACCCCTCCCTTTCCCCCACCCAGCAGCCTAACAACAGAACAATGGGAAGGTAACCTGAAAACAGCTCCCTTACACAAGATAACAGCTGCCTGGTAGATCTAAGAACAGCACTCGGTAGTAAAACCCATGTCCCACTGCGTACTATTCAGTTACACTGAGAAGGAAAAACAACAGCCTGCCAGAAAGCAGTTCCCTCCTAAAGTGCTGGCACAAGTCACATGACAAGGGGCAGCTGGGAAATTGACAAAATTGCTAGCCCCATGTCAGATTTCAAAACTGAATGTAAAAAAATCTGTTTGCTCTTTTGAGAAATGGATTTCAGTGCAGAAGTCTACTGGAGCAGCACTATTAACTGATGGGTTTTGAAAAAAACATGTTTTCTTATGAAAGTTTCCCTTTAACGAGTGCTTTGAGTGTTGCAAAGGTTTTTGGTGCTTTGTCCTCCCATATGTCCTTAATGTTAGTTATTCCATTCTGTATCCATGCTTTCGGGGGAGTAATGTGCACTAGGCCCGGGAACCTCTGCCCCAACATGCCTCAGATGTGGCTTCCTACCGGCCACCCTACTGCACACAATCTGGTAATGCCCCCTGCTACGACAATTTTGGTCCAGTATTCTAAACCATCTTTCTAAGCTAACAGACTCCACTCTACCTAACCAGCCATCTTTTTGCTTACTACATATAGGCACCAAGGAATCCATATCTGCACCTTATAGATCATTAGTCATGAAAGCTCTATTTCAAGCCAGAAGGCTGATAACGCTTCACTGGAAAAGCAGCTCTCCCCCTGGTATTGCAGACTAGCATCAAGCAGTCACAGAAGTGTGCAACAAGGAAAAAATAATACTCAACAGAAACGGGCTTTTACAGGAGAATTGGGAAAGCTGGGAGAAATGGCTTGATGCAGAGATAGGTCAAAGCGCCCTTAATCATAGGTAGGGAAGGTCTCAAAATGTCAACTGTACAATGTATGCATGCTATTAATAGAGACGTACAATAATGTCATGATAAAAAGCAAGCATTGGTCTTATATAGTATGTTTTCCTCTGAAGTGTAAACTTAGGAAACAATCTAAAATGTCAATTCTGCACGGTTACAAATAAAAATTCTCGAGAAAAAAAAATAATATGCTGTACCATTTGTGAAATAATGAAATTTATCTTCACTATTCTGGCATCTCTCTCAATACAAGAGTGGAGTGATCTGACACCCAACTGCTAGTGAACATAAACTTGATTATTTCAGAAATGATGCAGAATGTTTAATTGATTTAATACAGTTGCGAGCACAATCAAATAATTCATTACCTACCTCTCTGGGTGCATAATCCCATAACCAGATTCCACTTGTCAAGAAAAAAAATCCATAAAAGGACAGTGAAGTCTCCTGTCCAGTTTCAGTGAAGGTTCACTTGTCACCTGCACCATTCCTAATGGAAAGCATTCATTATTAGAAACTTGTTTATAGCAACTAGTATTCAATTGGAGTTGTCAACTCTTTAGTTGCAAGACAATAACCTCAATCAGCAACACCCTTTTCAGATCATCCAATTATTTAATATATTAGGCTACGCTTTTGTTATCTTTTTCTTATGCTTGGCTTATGCTAACATCCTATTCAGAGCTGCCAACGAACACCTTAATAACATTCATATAAACAAATGAAATACGGTGTACTTAAATAGATACCTAATTCCAGTAACTCCTTTAAGTTTGAATCTAATTGTCCACACTATTGTCTGATTACAGTTATGAAACCCAGACACAAGGGGGCAGTAATATTCCATATAATGGTTTTGCACACTTTGGGCAAAACGGTTTCTTAGAAACAGTACATAATGTGTATGATAGTGAACAAAGCATCTTGCTTATCTGGAGACAGACTGCATTGTTTTATGTACATGTAGATCTAAATCTATGCAGTACAAGAACATCTGCACAAACAGAAGCAAATGAAAAACAGAAGCTACACTGGAGCCATTCGGTTTGCCTCTAAACTTCTAGAACATCTTGTCTTATCCCATATTACTAACTTTCCCTGCACCAATAATCTGCTTGACCCTATGAAGTCTGGCTGTCTATCTGAACACTCCAATGTGCATCTCCACACTGCTAAGGGCAAAGGGCATTTCTCTATTCTCATTGACTTATGTTCTGCTTTTGATAAAGCCAAAACACTAATCCATGCATTTCTATTATGCCATTTAGACTACAGCAATCTCCTACTAACTGGTCTCCCTGACTTCCATCTCTCTCCCCTCCAATCATTCCTAAAGGTGGCCATACACGGGCCGATAAATGCTTCCGACAGACTAAGTCGGCAACTTATTGGCCTGTGTATGGGGCCCTCTGACGGGCTCTGGCCGACAGTTGGCCAGATGTCGATCGGGCGGTGGGCATATTGGTTAGAGATCCACTCGTTTGGCAACATCGCCAAGCAAGCAGATCTCTCCGTGTATGGCCACCTTTACTCTACAACCAGGATCCTTCTGCTTTGAGAACCTGCTCAACTCCAGCTAAAATCCTTAGACTGGCGGCCTGTTAAGAAAACAATAGCATATAAACTCCTAGTAACATTCAAATTCCTCTGCTCCTCACTACATTTAATCTCATCTCTCTCTATACATTCCTGGTTATCTTCTCTGCTCCACTGAGAGCCACCTTCTCTTCAAATCACCCACATCTAATGCCACCTCTTATCCCAAACCCTTCTATCTTGCTGCTGCTTGCCTCTGGCATTCCAACCCTGAATTCCTCATCTCTTCAAGTAAAAACTAAAAGCACCTTAAGAAGCATTAGAACATCAGCCAAGTCCAATTTGTACCAGAATATTAGCCTCCGATCCACTTAAGACTGTAAGATCTACAGGCTGGTACATCCTTCCCACAGTGTCTCTTACCACATAGCACTTTGTTCTCTTTGTTCTAATAGGAGCTCTGTGTATATACATTGTGTGATTTGTTTCCATGTGTGTTGTACTTTCATGCATTGTACAGTGCTCCTTATGAAAGTTATACATACAAACAGCATTCTGGTGGACCACCAAATATGGATATAAATGAGTGCCCAGGTGGCCATCAATTACCTTATAAGCCTTTTTCATATGCTATTTGACTCAAATATTTTCATAAATGGTTTTCCATTACTTTTTTTTGTAAGTTTTGTAAGTAGTCTTAGCTGCACATCCCTTGGGAAAAAAAATAAAACATAGCAGTGCTATAAAGTCTCAGCATTGATTGAAATATATCTTTGTTTCACCTTATTTTCCATATAAACATACCAATAATGTAGACACACAAACCTATACATACATGAAACCTTCTGTGGCTTCTGCATTTGTCAAGGCTTGGAAAAGGAGCTAATCTGATTGCAGAAAAGTATTTTCATGTACAGTACAGTGTACACCAGTAGCACTGTATATAAATGTCTTATTTCGGCTACTTTATACCAACTAGCTGATGGTTTATGGTCCCACTGTAGTAAGAGTGGGATTTACCAGGAATGCTGCATCTAGTGGAAGAGTTTGGTAATTACTAGTCAGTGGGCACAAGTAGTAGATCTAGAGATACAATCACATTTTTTCACAGAAATGTTTATATCAGCAAGCCTATTTTTTTTTACCCAATCACAGTTGAAAACCCAACCCAGAATTAGGTGAATCTTTGTGAAAATGGTTGAGAAATCTCTCTCATCATGTTTATCACTCGTTCAGTTGCTCAACCTAATAGCCTCCATCTGGTTTAAAGCACCAGTAACATCAAATGTTTTTAAATAAAATTTGTTAGTATACATTGAAAAAAAAACCTGAAATTAAACTTTAAAATCACAAAGTCTTTAATTAAGAAATAACTTACCGAAACTCCACTTCTGTTCCTCTTCAGAAAAGGTAACAGGGCGACAATCCATCATGTGGCAGCTGATTTCTCCTCCCTGGCTAAGTCTTGTAAGGAAGGCAGGGAGGAGAAAACGAGTGCCGCACCATGGATCGACTTTTCAGAAAAGGAGTGCATGTGGAGTTCCGGTAAGTTATTTCTTAATAAAGACTTTGCAATTTTAAAGTTTAATTTGTCTTGTTTAATATTTTTTTTTTTTTAATTTGATGTTATTGGTCCTTTAACAGCAAGACAATGGAGCTTGTTTATCAACCTGTGCAGAAACAAACAACAGCCAAAACTGCCATGGGTTTTATGTCTGGGGAAATATCCAGGTTCCCTGCGCTACTAACGTTATCTACATGGAGGTGGCAGAAGCAATGGCGTTTGCTCCAGTGGGAGGTTGGTATTCATATTCCAATTTCCCTGAAATTAAACATCTATAAT
>CM044435.1:85314213-85363686 GCA_024363595.1 Xenopus borealis | reverse complement strand
GGTGAACCCCTTTAAAGGAATAACGTGTATTAAAGTAATAACATATAATGTACTGTGTTTCTGCACTGGTAAAACTGGTGTGTTTGCTTCCGAAACTCTGCTATAGTTTATATAAACAAGCTGCTGTTTAGCCATGGGGGCAGCCATTCAAAGCAAAAAAAGGAAAAAAGGCAAAGGATACACAGCAGATGACAGATATGCTCTATAGTATACAATGGGATTTTTCAGAATGTATTTGCTATATACTGTGTATCCTGGGCTTGAATGGCTGCCCCATGGCTACACAGCAGCTTGTTTGTATAAACTATAGTAGGCCTTCTGAAGCAAAGCCTCCAGTTTTACTAGTAGAGGGCAACAGTACATGATACGGTCATTCCTTTAAAAGTTCAATTTTTTGGTGTTACTATTCCTTTAAGTCCATTTAACCCCAATTTTGACGTAAAAAAAAGCATTTTAGAGAAAACTGGAAGTACACCGAGTAGCCATAAGCATATAGACATGTGTATGTCAAACAACTCACTAGCAAATCAAAGGTATGAATATGAAACTGGTCCTCCCTTTGCCGCTGTAACAGTCGTTGGTCTTCTGAGCAGGATTTCCCACTAGAGGTCGGGCACTGATGTTGAAGTCAATATTCAAATTCATCCCCACAGTTGTTCAGTTTGATCGAGGTCAGGATTTTGAGGCCATTTGGTTTCTTTGACTGTCGTCAGCAAACACATTCTCTGTGGACCTAGCTTTATTTAGGGTGTTGTTATTGTTCTTTAACAGTTACAAGCCTCCCTTAAACTGCATTCCACAAAATAGGAAGCACAGAATTGTCAGGAAAATTAATGGTGACAGGGGCCCAAACTATGCCTTAATAAATAAATCAGTCCTATAACAGTGTACTTTACGGATGGTTAAGCCTTTCCACTGAGACCTTTTGATCTTTACAATTGCATAATGCAAGTAAACATACAACACATCAACCTAACGTTTGGCACCATCAATAATATCTCCTTTCCTTCTCCTTTAAGGTAACTTTTCAAATAGTTTTCTTATTTATTTTATTTTATGGGTATTTGTCTTTTTTCTGACTCTTTGCAGCTTTCAAATGGGCGTCTCTGACACCTTCTATAAAGCATACAAATGTATTGTTATTGCTACTTTTTATTACTCATCTTTCTATTCAGACCCTCTACTATTCCAGTCTCTTATTCAAATCAATGCATGGTTGCTAGGGTAATTTGGACCCTAGCTACCAGATTGCTTAAAATGCAAATTTAAGAGCCGCTGACTAGAAAGCTAAATAACTCGAAAACCTTAAATAAAAAACAATTACAAAGTGTCTCAGAATATCACTCTACATCAGGGATCCCCAACCTTTTTTGCTTGTGAGCCACATTTAAAGAGTTGGAGAGCAACACAAGCATGTAAAAGCCCATGTGGATGTCAAATAAGAGCTCTGATTGGCTTTTTGGTAGCCCCTATATGGACTGGCAGCCTACAGGAGAGAATGTTTGGCAGGACATCTGTTTTTATACAACCAAAACTTGCCTCTAAGCCATTAATTAAAAAATAAGCACCTGCTTTGAGGCCACTGGGAGCAACATCCAAGGGGAGAGCAACATGTTGCTCACGAGCTACTGGTTGGGGATCACTGCTCTACATCATATTAAAAGTTATCTCAAAGTTGAACAACCCCTTTAAAGGTGATGAATGTAATTATTAGGGATGCACCGAATACAAGATTCTGCCTTTTTCAGTAGGATTCAGCCAAATCCTTGTGTCTGGCCGAACCAAATCCTAATTTGCATATGTAAATTAGGGGCAGGGAGTGAAAGCACGTGACTTTTCATCCTAAATCAAGGAAGTGAAAAAAGGTCACTTTTTCCTTTCCCAGACCCTAACTTACATAACAAATTAGCATTCGGTTCAGTATTCAGATGAATCTTTTACAAAGGATGCAGCCTAATCCCAAATAGTAGGTTTGGTGCATCTCTAGTAATTATCAATTTCCAATAACATTTATGTTAAAAAAAAAAAAGTCAATGGTTTTAAAAGTAACTTGCAAATGTATCTGCAACTGAAAGCAATAATGTCTGTCCCTTTCTTGTTCTTCAAAGTAGCAAAATCAACTGGTTTCTGCTACACAGTTTCAAAGTCAGGGTCACCAGGTTAAAGAATATAGCAAGGGACACACTGATACTTTCAATAGTAATTACATTTACAATTTACTTTAAAAATACATTAAAATTGTGAACCAGACAGCAGCTTTAAATGACATTTTCTTTATAAGGCAACATTTTATTTTTGTGTTTACATCCCCTTTAAGACATATGAATGTGCTTGTTATAAGTATTACCTCCATTGTCTTACTGGATGATATTATATATACCACCATCTTTATGATCAAAGGAAAGTATACCCAAAATGAAGGCATTTCTCAGGATCAGCAGAGAAGATAAAACTTAGTGACTGAGAGACAGGGGATGGAGTAACTGTGGTCAGAACATAATTTCTAATTTTAATCCCCCTAATTGCGATTTATCACATCACGACCATGGATACAGTCCTAATTCGAATATTCGCCATCTAAAACCTGCCCAGTTCATGTACAAGTCAATGGCAGAGGTCTGCTGAGCCATTTGAAGATGTTAATAGCCTTCCTGACATAGGAGGTTTTTTTGGTTTTTTTAGGGAGAAAACTTTGATCAGTATGAATCGAATACGAATCAAATACAATGCAAATTTTCAGGTTGGAAGCATTCAATTGAATATGAGACATTCATTTTTTTTCCTAAATAACCTCCCAGTCAGTTGAATTCTAAGTATATTCAAATAAAAATAAATCACATGAATTTGAATGATAAATGGGCCTCCCAATCATCTTACAATATTAGCAGCCAGTGAAGGAATCTGGGAGTTGCAGTTGTGCAATCAGTAGAGAGACAACTATTGCCTATGCTCTAGAAATATGTAGTGTCTCCTTCCAACATTGTGTGCGAGACAGGACTGCAGTCAGTTTTTTTCAGAACAGACAAATACAGTTGCATCGGATGCATTATAGAAGCGCAAGTTGAGCCACTTTTAGCCAATAACAACCAACATATCTTAAACGATTAATAACAAGCTTTTGTGGCAAATACGCTGAAAATAAACAAAAAGCAATTTGAATATTCAACTCAAAGTCTTAAATGTTACAATTTTATTGGAAAAATACGCAAACAGAGTCAGCAGTTAAATATATTTAGCTGATGGATAATAAACAAGGATTTGAAATGAAATGTGCCCTACTGTATTGACACCATAAAACGTATAATACTGAAAAAAACGCTCTAATGTAGGAAGAAGAAACTACACATTTTTGCAGTTCATGCATCCTTCGTTTTTGGGTATACTTTCACTTTACATTTAGAGCTGAAAAGGCAACTGATATTAAAGTGGCAATTTAAAGCCACAGAGCTTTCATTTACTCCACCAATCATAAAAGATGTTTAGAAATACTCACCAGTGAAACGATCATGACATGTTGCACTGTGGAAAAGTGCATCCTCTTTCACTTTAAAAAAACAACACAACTGTTGCAGTATAAATAAAATATTATTACCAATCTTAGCAGCTCAAGAATATTGCCCTATGTTCATTATTGCATTTTCTAATTAAGCTTCAACAATGCTTTAGGTTTTGCAATGCTTGCTGCAGTGAAAATATTAATCGTATAAACCTCTGTGATTGTCAGTGATCACTTCTATCCCACACATAACAAGTGACTCTCATGGGTTTAATGAGACACCTTTTTTTTCTAAAGAATCCTCCAATGTTAAAAAAAAAATATATGTCCAAAAGTTATTTTAACTTTTGTTTCATCGAAAACATATATATCATACCAAACCTTTACTTTATTTACAATGTTTTTTAAAAAAGGGGGTCAGAAAAAAAAAATAAAGCGGGGTTGGAAAAGAAAAATAAAACACACTGACAGACAATCAAGGGAAGAAATATATATATATATATGTATACTAAAACCACACTTCTCAACAGACTCCCTTTGGTAAAAACTGTAATAAAGGAGGGTGTGGCTCTCTAAGATGTCCCTTTCCCTGTTACTATGTTACAAAGACATCTAACATAAAACTAATGATACTTGTTAAAAATAATATGCAATATGGGGTAGAGGAAATTAATCATATGGACCTTCATTGACGTTATGTACACGCATGTATTTACAGAAAGGTGTCAAAGAGGATTTACACGGGCAAAATGGCAGGAAGGTCGGACATTGTCAGTAACACTGTACCATTTCTCCAGTCAGAGGATTAAATATTCCTCTGGCAGCAGAAGAGGTTTATAAATTCTCTATGTAAGGATTGAGTCCTAGTCATGCCTTTGATGGTCATCCTTCTGGTCTAGACAGCAGGCAATGCTCTTCAAATCAATCTCATTAAGAGTTCTCTGGGTTTTTTTATTTTCATGTATTCCTCTCCAGTTTAAAAATGTTATGGGGTTTTGAAGGCTGCCCCATACTTGACTCTATACTTATTTATGTCCACAAAGTGCAGGATCTCAGAGTCTCTACTAGTGGTACAAGGCACCATTCCCTCAACACCCTCCCCCATCAGCCACTTTCGGGATTCAGAGGCCATTTCATGGCTAACGTGTTCAAGATTCCATTTTCTCAGCCAGGACTGGAAGCGCTGGTGCAATCGTTTGCTCACTCGTTCATGGGACTGTAAAGAAAGAAACAATGCAGGGAAATTATCATAAAAACAAGATATACAGAGTCATGTCACAGTCAATTATACCAATGACGTCTGGTTTGACTTCAAGCAAAATGTAACAAGGTCCCCCAGTATTAAGGAAGAGTTCCGTGTACTTTGCACTTTCATTAGCAAAAATGTGAATTGTGACCAAATTCCTGCACGTTTTTATTCTAGAGGAATGCCAGTTTACAGAATAATACACATTTTGAGAAAGAGGTTAATTTTGCTTCAAAGCCTTTAGTTTTGATTGATTTCACCTATAACCTGATGATTATCTAGTGAGTTTGAAACAGAGCTAATATTGGCCACAGAGATGGTCCTAGGCTTTGCAAAAATATCCCTTGTTAAGTAAATTACTTTTCTGCTGCTGTTAACTTGTGTAAACAGAACAATTCTATGAATATATGCAATTGGTGTTCATTTGTTATGGTTATTTTTTTTAAAACTATTTACATTTTGTATATTGTAGGGATCCACCGAATCCAGGATTCGGTTTGGGATTCGGCCAGGATTAGGCCTTTTTCAGCAGGATTCGGACTAATCCTTCTGCCTGGCCAAACCGAATCCTAATTTGCATATGCAAATTAGGTCCAGGGAAGGAAATCACGTGACTTTTTGGTACAAAATAAGGAAGTAAAAAATGGTTTCCCCTTCCCACCCATAATCTGCATATGCAAATTAGGGGTCGGATTCGGTTCGGTATTCGGTCGAATCTTTCAGGAAGAATTCAGGTGTTCAGTCGAATCCAAAATAATGGATTTGGTGCATCCCTAGTATATTGCAGCTCTTGGGTTTAGAATTTACAATGGGGTAAAATCAAACCTGGCTTATCAACAATAACTTTCATATTGCTCAAATTATATTATAAATTAATATCAGATTATTACTGTAGGAAATTGCAGATGCAGAACAATGCTTAAATGTATGAAGCCTAGGTAAAAGCACACCTTGGCTCACAAACTGCTTAAGTGTAAAACTCCATCCCTCTGCCTCATATAAAGCACTGTATAAACCAAAAGCAAACACACATGCCATATTTCATCATCCAATTGATGGAGATAGCTTTGTCTTTTACTTTCACTTTCCTTCCCACTTGCAGCCAGCAATATTTTATATCCAAAAGTGGCTCCAAGGAAAGAATACAAAAACAGACAATATTTATATGCCGATTTGTCACCTATTATGACAATACTTGGGAGCAGCTCATTACCGAGGGCTTCCCAGATAGTTTGTGATATTGACGATTGTGCACGTTTTGAGAGGAGGTACAATATTGTGTTTCTTTGGACAGGAAGCAGAATAATGCGACTTTGCTTGCAATTTTAGGTTTGTCTAGTACAAGAAATAAAAACTATACCCATTTCCTTATTAAATCAATAACCCCCCTTGAATGATCCCTGTAGATCTGTCTAGAATCTTATTTTGTCAGAAGGAAACGAAGTCAAAAAGTAAATAATACTCTGAAACCTATCATAATACTTTTTATATATGACATTGCAACAACATTACCCCTCTTAACATTTTGAAAATAACATCACAGGAGGGCAACAACTGGGTCATTGTTTGCCATGCTCAAATGAAAACAACGAGTTTAAATAAGATGCATTTTGTTCATAACATTACACAGACACGTGTCTGACAGAATAGCAATTGCACTTCAGTAAAATGGATACATTGACTCTCAACAAAGCATTTTTGTATGATCTGGATTCAACTAGTATATTATAGGCAATACAACCACTCATTCATGTTGGTACTGGCACAGACAAATAGTGACAGGCAAGTCAACTTCCATGTCTATGGTAAGCCTTACTTCATCATGTTTTAAAAATTGTCTGATGACTAGTGGATAGTGAAAAGTTTATCCAGATTGCACCAATTAGTTTGACCTGATAAGAGGAAAAGTAAGTAGAACTCATTTACATAGAAGTAGCCTCCATTTTCATGTCCTATATTTCTCCAAAATGCATCTTTTTAAGAGATTGTTGTTACTTATCTTTCATTATATTCAACTGCCATATTTACAACTGTGATCTACTTGCATGGCCTTTTATGTACACTACTTCCCTGTACGGGCTCTTGATCGGACATTTGTTTTGGTTTGGTTTGGCTGCCCTCAGAACGTCAAGTTCCCCCCCACCCAAAAAAAAAAAAATCACACCAGCCCTTTTGTGCACTGATAAATTACCTGCTGTGCCCGCAGCAGGGCAGTACGCCGATACATGTAGTCCTCAGATTTTATCACATAGACCATCTTGTAAGAATTCAGTTTAAACTTGCACTGAAGCTTATCAAGGCTCTCCAAGTTCTCCAGTGTACGCTTTCCACTCCCATCTTTCTCGTGCTGTTCTCTGCCCCTCTGGCATTTTCTTATTCTGCGCAGGTTCCTAAACAAAAACATGAGACAGTGTGCTGCAGTAGATCACATTACTTATTACACATTACTCAACCCCCCAGAAAAATAAAGTCAAATTTGGAAACATTTCTTAAAGGATAAGTAAGCTTTTAATTTCAAAATCCCCTAACAGTATTCTATTACTCTGGTACAAGTAGTTCAGCTGCCTGTACAAGAGAAAGTAAATAAAATTAACGGAGGGAGAAATGTATGCTATTCTGGGTGCTGTTTAGTCTAATTTAGAAAGAGAAAATAAAGGTTTACTTATTCTTTAAGGGTACCTTAGCATTCATGAGAACACTCACCTAGGCAAGAACACAGGTTTCTGTGCAAGGTGCTCTCGAAGTTCTGGTGAAGTGGAGTCACAGTTCATGTACCTCTCAATGTAATCAGACCAGCGCTGCAAGAAATATTCTCACAGTTATTGTTTGAATTTGAGATGCACAAAGAGATCATATAAACCAGCTGGGACTACAGGGAATAATACAAATGCACCAAAGTAGCAATCCATTCTCATTGAAGTATATATTTGTCTTACTATAAAGTACATTTAATGCATATAGTGCCATGATAGAACTCGGGAACCCTAGAGACATACCCCTGGCACACCATAAAACTCGTCAGGAAAACAGGAATCACTATTACTGCTACAGGAGATAAACAGGAGAAATCACTATTACTACAGCAAACTAACAGGGTATTCCTTTCAAAGAAAACAATTTGCTGTACAAACTATAGCACTTCTAATAAAAAAATGGTTGTGTTACTGGTCCTTTTATTGCATCTATGTAACAGAAATGAGTGTCTGTGTTGGCTAAAGATAGCAATTAAAAATTACTATTGCTTTGGTCATGCAACCAATTATAGTCCACCACCCCAACCACCAGGCAATGACTCCAATCCATACTGTGTACAGATGCATTGGCTTCAGTTTCTCTTCAATTCCAAACAATCGTAAAGAACAATAATAGCATACCATTCCTTCATACGGGCAGACATATTTATTGCTTGGCCTGCAGAATGGATACCTTGCATGGTTAAATAGTGTATAAGCACTCTTGAACTAGAATATTAAGGCTTGGAGTCAAGCGGGGGGGAAAACCTGCTCGTTCTGGTCGCATTTTGTCAGCATACTTATGCAAACCAAGTTTGCTCTTTAAGTTTGATATGGCACTAAACCAGCTTTTAACTATAAAAGTCAGACATCAGAGAGAGAATGGCCTGGCTGCTGCAGCTACTTCCGATACTGACATATATGATAGGAACATAATAAGCTACACCTCAATACTCAAACAACATAATAGAAAAATAAGAATAAAAAGACACATTTTTAAGTACTTTGAGGTTAATATGGGTTTAAATGCAGAAAATTAATATTACACTGATGCTAAATTCCTACAAAAAAAACAAAATAATTCAGGTTATCCTTCAGAATTACTTTATAGGAGTGAATGGAAATAGACCCTATTTAACGCTTTTGTTTGCATTGACTTTCCAGCTTATAGATTATTCTGCCATTATAGGAATATTTGTATGAACACAATAAATATGGATAAAAAAAACAAAAAACAATATGTAACATGAACAGATAAAAAGTAAATGGGCATTGAGTTCAGAAGAGATGCATCTCAGAAAGACCTAATATCAGGGCCAGAACTAGGGGTAGCCAGAAGGGGCACTTGCCTACGACCCATACGGGAAGGGGGAGGGTGTTGCTAGACACGTCCTCACCACCACCGTCTTCTCCACAGCACATTGTTTCCATTGTGCAATCAACTCTGCCTCCACCAAGCTTGTTAACTTCACTGGGGGGGCATCAAGGCTGGGGACTTGCCTTGGTTGTCATATACGTTTGGCCCAGCACTGCCTTAAAATAAAAGTAAATCCTTTTATATACAATAGCACCCTCCCCAACTGGATGTCCCAAAACTCCCAAAAGGGTTCACCAAGCCTGAGGACCAAAAGTAGACATGTACTGCAGGGTTAGGGACTGCCACATTTGATCACAAACCATCCTGTCAGAGCCTCCAACTGCTGTGATGGACATCCAGGTGCAAAACAGACCTGGTCTTCAGCTCAGTGAGGACAGCAGTTAAGGCTTGGAAAGAATGGGACAGAGTCAAACGGAGGATGGCAGCGCTGCTGCATATCTCTGCACTGGACCCTCTGGTGCCTCAGAATCTCCCACTATAACTAAAATGTATTAGTATCAGCTGTTAAAGGGGTTGTTCACCTTCAAACAACTAGTTGTTTTCGGATAGATCACCAGAAATAACGTCTTTTTCCAATTACTGTCTATTTTCTATTTGTAACCGTTTTTCTAATATTGAAGTGTAAAGTGTCATTTTTCACCTTCTAAAGCAGCAAACAAACTGTTCTAAACTGATACATTTAATGGATACATTTCTTTCCTTTGTCCCTGCTGAGCAGAATCTCTGGGTTTCAATTACAAACGGCTGTTAGAATTGATACAATAGTTGCTAATATTCCAGAAATGTTGCTGTGAAATGTATCAATTAAATGTTACAAAATTGTATCAGTTTAGAGTCTGCACCTGAATTACTGAGCTGCCAGACAAACACCAGAGACACAAACATTCAACTTTAAACTTTGATTTTGGAAAAACCATAAAAGATAAATAATGGAAAGTAATTGAAAAAAAGTCTATTTCTGGGGAACAATTTGAAAACAACTGAACAGAAAAAGAAGTGTTTGGAAGGTGAACAACCCCTTTAAGTGAGAGGTACATTTCAGTGTTAGTATATGATCCATTAGAGGGAGCTCAATTCTGATCTCCCCTAAAAAGAGGGAAACAATTTTTTTTCTTACCATTAGAGAAAATGTAAATAATAATATATATTTAATTTTATAAAAATAAATAAGCCATCATTTTGTGTGTCAATGATCATAAAAAAATAAAGCATAATGATGTATATTTAAGAGCTTATCTTACTTCTATAAATATGCTACTGTTTTATCAGCTACTGATTCTATAAGACTATTGCCTGTTTACTCACCCATTTATTTGCCCATCGGTCCATCAACCTTCTCAACAACTACTGAGTTGGTTTTGGCAAGACAACTGATCAGGCTTACTGAAAATTCCTATTGGATGAAGACTGCATTGTGTAGTACTTTAAGGCTATGGACACACAGGCTGTTTTCAGCCTGCGTGTTTGGGCTGATCTCGGGCTGTATGTGACCGCATAAGGGCTGATTGGATTCAAATCAATGGAGCAGGGGCACTGAGCAGATCTGCTTCTCTCAACCTGGAAAACTTCTCAGGCTGAAAACAGCCGCTGATCAGCCACTGAAAACAGCCTGTGTATCCATAACCTTAGCCCTCTTTCAATGGGTCTGCACAGGCCCCATCTGATCTGATCATTTGCACAGGAGACCAAATTATTAGAGCAGGATTATTTCCATCACCTGAGTGGCCCAAGTGGAGAAAGATTTACTCATCTGGAAAGTTCCTTAGATCAAAACCAAAAAGTGCCTGTCAGTCTCTATAAAACCATGACAAGGTCCAAAAATGGAGAAGACTGGAAATGAGGAATACTATTTCAGCTCATTCTTCTTTCTTTAGAAGCAGCAAGGATTTCACGTGTCTTAAGCTGGCCACATACAAACAGAACATGATGGCTGGTGTGGTCACCAAGATGTGGGCCAAATCAGCATGATCCAATCATATGGCTCAGAAGCCAAAGAGCAGATCCAATGGAAGACTCAGATCTATTGGGAAAAGACTGCATTAACTTTGTCACTTGGTCATTGTAGACAGGATTTTCCAGCTTTCCTGACCGATATTTGACATTGGGCTGAGTCTCTGCAACCAGAACTCACTCTCCATGTGTACCAAGCTTTATCCTGGTATTCTGCCAGTTATATTTTCTTTCACTTGGGTTCTCCTATTCATGCCACTAAAGTGTATTGCTTAGTGTAAGCACAAACTCGCCGAAATCACTGTTTGCTAGGAAGAGTACCCCTATTGACTTAAATGGGAAAACACCTTGATAGCATCAAAAATTTATTTCTTATTATTGTTCCAGTCACTTATCAGATAAAATAAGCAAATAGCTTTAACTCTAAGTGACAGAACAAGATTTTAAGATGTGTTTTAAAAACAATAGTTTAAAGGCTGGTGGCCAAGCTACTGGTTTTGTTCTAGGCCCTGATCACACACAGTGTTGGTTCTGTTTCTCCCTCCATTCCCTTACAAGAACAATAAAAGAGAGTGAGATCTGCCATATTTCTTGTATCTAATAAAGCATCGTCCACATAATGCAATAATGAAGGAAGTTTAACCAAAGCAAACAATACTGTTTAATGAATGCAATTGAAGTAAATAGTATGTTGTAGTATCCATTTTAAAAGCAAACCATACTGTATCTAGAATTAGTGTTCAATTATTTATAACCACCACCATGCATGTTATTACAGTAAGAATCTTAATGGTCTACATATAAATTAAATGAGTGGAATCTACTAGTGGGGCAACATAATGTGTGGTTATGTTAATGGAACAATATGCAATTTTTTCCTCAGTGCAGATATTAGTATTGTTGCCATCAATTGAAAAAAAAATATTGTTCGAGATTTTATTTAGTGCACATAATAAAAGGTCTTACTGAAAAAGCAGTTATTTTGCATCAATAACATTTTGCCACTTACAAAATGTAAAGTTAGAGAACTACTAGATTGTAAACTCTTCAGGGCAGGGACATCACCCAACTCGCTCCCAGCATGTATTTCTTCACACAATAAATTATAACAATATTAATTCCTAACTACAGCATTTGTGTTTATGCCTTGTAAGTATACATCTGAGGTGCTAAATAAAACACAAGTTTGCAGTGTAATGAATATTTAGTTTTGCTAATTGTTATTGCTTACATTGTTTAAAACATACTTTCTAAATGTGGATATAAAGTGGAAAATCAACTTTAAAGGTTATCTATAGAACCAGGCTTTTGGTTCTAGTGAGAGTCAGCAATAGCCCACATAACATTTAAAGGAGAAGTATACCCTCCCCTGCACAAACCCCCCCAGGTAAATGCCCCTATGTTGCTACTCACCCCTCAGCACAGGTCCTGTCCATGGAGTTTGCAGGCAGCATCTTCTCCCCAGCCATCTTCTTCCTGGATCCATTGGCTTTTGTTGGCGCATTTGCAGTAGGAGCATTTCACGGTTCAGCTCTACTGCGCATGTGCCGAACGTCACAAAGTTTTGTGATTGAAATTTCGTGACTTTTGGAGCATGTGCAGTAGAGCTGAACCGGTAAATGCTCCTACTGTGCATGTGCTGCCAAACGCAGATGGATCCAGTAAGAAGAAGGCTGGGCAGAAGATGCTGCCTGCAAACTCCATGGACAGGACCTTGTGCCAAGGGGTAAGTAGCAACTGAGGGGCATTTGCCCGAGGGGGGAGGGGTTTTGCACGGGGAGGGTAGACTTCTCCTTTAAAGAGAGCTTATGATCAGAAAGCCTCCACAATTGTTAATGGATATTGTAATGAAATGTTTGCCTGATCTAGTTAACCCACAGAAGCCAATCAGATGTGTGTTTAACAGTTGACTAGCAAACTCTGTCTACTTAACAGCTACGCAAAAGACCACTTTGAGTACCGTTACATCAGTTAATATTTGGAGGTTTAGATCCCCATTAAAAGGAGAATAAAAGCTAAACAAAGAGTCACTATACACCACAGCCCTTTAGTAGTGAAGAAATGTGCCTCCAAAGGTGTCTATCTGCAACACATGCTCTGGGCTGCTGCCCGCTAAAGTTTAGGAACAGACTTACGATATATATCATATTGCATTCATATTAGGCAGTTTATATATTAAATTCATACTAGGATTACACTTTGAGATTCACAATACTTGGCAGCATTTAAGCCAGTTCATTCTCCTTTACTTTTTATAATCGGCCCTGTAGCCTGTGCTACTATGACAGATATGCCCTCAATTTCAGATATTTTGATACCCTTTTATAAACCATCAGCTTTTCAACAGCAGCCCAAAGTACACTGAGCATGTACAGTGCCACTGACACGCAAAAGATAGCCTAACAGGATTTAAAACAGGGAGCGGATGTGAACAATTGTTAAATACAGCATTTCGAGACATTTAAAATTAATTCACCTTTAGACATCAAAGAAACTTAAGTATTTTGTGTCCTGTCATTTGAGGAAATGACCTACAGAAATACTAGCTGATAGGGATCCTTCCCACAGGTCTCTAGTACAGCTTTAGTTTTAGCTTCTTTTTCAAAAGTACATTAGTAGTAATCCAAACATTAGTTTAGTGCACTGCCCATACCAAGGAGGAACACCAGTACTTTCGGATCCCTGTACTAAAAGAAGTACATTCATTCTTCTTATAATTAGAGGTCAAATTATTGGGTTAAATCAGTTTAGATGTGCACTTAAAACTCTTTCTTGCATTTGACTGGGATGCTGGATTTGTCGGAGTAACCAATCTGTACGCATGTGTGTAAAACTCCACCTAAACACCTTTGTCTTTTCAGCCCAATGCAACTATACACCATACAAGAGCCCCAAGCATGCACCTCCCTAGCTGTTGGCTCACCTGGCCATTACAGATGAGGTCCTGGCTCCATAACTGATGACATGGTGTTCATTCCTGTATAGTTCATAGGATTCAGGACAGAGGTCATGTGTAGGTGCAGAACTGGAAGTTATATCGAGGGCTATAACAGGGTTCATGTAGCTGGTAATTAGTGGATGATGTGCTCAGGCTTTAGTCGCCCTATGACTGCTATAAAGATACAGACCACTATAGCAGAGAACTGTTAAGAGGTGCTTTAAAAATGAATGCCACAGCAGGTTTACCATTACTGTAAAGGGCCAGTTTAGTGTCAAAAACTAATTATACTCCAGTTACACGTTTATTTCAAAATGTGAATGTTCACTTAGCATAAAACAATATGTACAACTGGAAATAATTGGTTTATTTTAGGCCTTTATTGATCACATATAAAGATTATCTAAGGTTCCAGACTAAACCATCTTTCTGTACATGAAAGATGGGTGACACAATGTGCTTAAAACCAGGACTATTTTCCTAGGTAGCAAGTTGTACAGTATTGTCTGACATGTAGGTCAGAGTAAAAAAATCTCAAAACCTATGATGTAATAAGGCAATGAAGCTGCAGTTTGACTACACTGCAAAATACTGAAGTCACTAAAATCTACTACTGGAAAAGCTACAGAATTTACCCTCAAAGACTTAGATGGGGCAGGTGCATATAAGGAAGTATTGCAACAGATTCAAGTATGTGAGCTCTACTAAATTCTCTGTTAAACAGTATTTTCTTCTAATCCTCAACACTTGATTTCAAATATGTTTAGGTCTCTAGATATGTATTGAAGGAGCAATAAACCCTACAAATTAATATGGTTAAAAATGCCATATTTTATATATTGAACGTATATTGCACCAGCCTAAAGTTTTAGCTTTTCAATAGCAGCAATGATCCAGTACTTCAAGCTTGTCACAGGGGGTCACCATCTTGGAAAGTGTCTGACACTCACATGCTCAGTGGGCTCTGAACAGCTGCTGAGAAGCTAAGCTTAGGGGACGTCACTAATTATCCTGCAGAAATTATTCAATTCTGATGCTCGTTGCACTGGTTTCTGTGCTGCCATGTAGTAATTATCTATATTAAATTACTAATCAGTCTTATATTGTGACATTTATATTCTGTGTGTATATTGTGAGTGGGTCCCTAAGCTCAGTAAGTGACAGCAGCACAGAGCATGTGCAGTGAATGAGCAGAAAAGAAGATGGGGAGCTACTGAGACGTCTTTGGAGACACAGATCTTTACTGCTAAAGGGTTGTGGTTGCCTTGGGCTGTTACAGAAGCTCAAAACATAATGTACAACATTTCTAGCTAATTCTTTAGTTAAGCTTTAGTTCTCCTTTAAAGGACCAGTAACATCAAAAAACGATTTTTTTTTTAAAGTAATAAAAATATAATGTCGTTGCCCTGCACTGGTAAAACTGCAGTGATTGGTTCAGAAGCACTATTATTGTTTATATAAATAAGCTGTTGTGTAGCCATGGGGGCAGCCATTCAAAGGAGAAAAGGCTCAAGTTACACAGCAGATAAGCTCTGTAGAACATAATTATGTTATCTGTTATCCATTATTTATCCTGTGCCATTTAGCCGTTTTTCAATTTTCACCATTGCTACTTAGCAGCTTGTTTATATGAACTATAGTAGTGTTTCTGAAGCAAACAAATCAGTTTTAACAGTGCAGGGCAACACTACATGATATTTTCTTTACTTTAAAATACTTACATTTTTTGGTGTTACTGTTCTTTTAATCACATCTATTATGAAGTAACAAGGCACCAGTATACAAACTATGAATGCATCTCTGCCACAGAACTAACAAATTGTTCAGTCCAAAAAAGTGAAAAAAGTAATGAGGCTAGAGAAAAACGAGAGAAAGAACAAGAAAGGAGGGGTAAGAGATGAAATGAAAGCAGGAGAGAAAGAGAACAGAACAAATCACTGAGTCACCCGGGATCGTTAAAACAATTATTTATTTATTATATTACATTTTGATTTTGTTTCAGAATTTTTTTTTTTTTTTTTTAATTTTTGCCTTTTCTGGTTTCTGTTTTTAACAAACCACAGGTAGGTAACATTACTTTGTACAGGTAAATAAAAATCAGATCAGCACATTGCAGGTTGTGTGCAACCAGGGTGGATTGTGATTTGATCTCAGTAGACGGATTCTCTAGGACTGTTCTCACACATTACCCCCCCGCGGACCCCTTTCCCATTAGGTCGTGGAGGGCGGGGAGTCCTGCCTGAAGTGGCGGTAACCGAGAGCCCCTCAGGCGAGAGCTGGGCTTACCTCGGTCTCCGCTGGGTCATCAGAGTTTTCTTCCTCAGTGTCCAGTAGTTCAATTGTTAACTGGACCTGTCCACGACTTTGGGAGAACATCAGCTGCAGAAACAAGAGTATGGATAATTAAGATTTAAGTGAACCAAAAGTTTGTTTGCACTCAAAATTAATATACAGTGACTAGCTTGATTGTTTTGCAATTTCAACTAACTTAAAAAAAAATATAATACTATAATTCTAATATAAGAATATCCATTTCAGTCTCCTTTAGATACAAACCTCTTACACCTTTCCATACCTAGATTATTTGCCATGTATTCATACTGAATTAGAAATACCACAGACAGAGGCTGGTGATTTTTCCTGTACAAGTTATCTTTATGGTTATAACTAAATCAAAAACCGAGGTTTTTTATACTTTATATAACATATGACTTAACTTAAAAAGTAGTATGCAATTTTGTAAAATAAAAGGCCAACTGATCATTAGACATCAGCTTTATAGCAGGCCTTACCTTGAAGCAATTCTCATCTGACATTAGCTGCTCAGCTTTGCGCTGATAGTTTGCTTCATTCAGGTTACGGGAGGCCTGAGTGGATAGCAGCCCTCCAGTGGCATTGCAGTTGCTCTCAGAAAGGTACAAATCAGTCACTTGCACACAGATTTCATCACTGACTATATGCTGGAGCTAATAATCGAAAAGAAAGTAAGAAAGAAAAACATTTGATAGGTCAATGGTCTGACCACAGGCATGCATCTCATTATAAAACAACCTTTCAGAACTTGTGTGAAAACATTTCTACGTTGTAAAATACTTGCTAAATAAATTGTATCAGGAGTTAACCTCTAAGAAATGTGTAAAAGTTACAAATAATGAATAAAATGGAACAAACACTAGCATGTAAATTGCAATCTTTGGTGTATGGACATAAAGAAACATATCTGAATTAGATTCAGAAGCCACAAAATATTTACAGCAATTCACACATTCCTATAAAAATCATAGGAATGTGGCATGATAAAGTAAATGCTGCACAAGGAATCATTTCACTCAAAGCCCCCCGCAAAGCCGCCCCCAGTCCCGCAAACCCATGTGCTGCTAAATGATCTTGCTTCAGTGATGCTGGGCTGGGCGATCCTTCCATAGGCTGAATTCCTGTTTCCATTTGTAACAGCCTATGGAAGGATTGCGCCGCCCCCAGCACAGCGTCACTGAAACGGCTAAGAAGGACTTTTAGCTGTGTTGGATGAACATAGGTTTGTGGCTAGGGCAGCTTTGAGAGAAACAATTCCTTGTGCAACATTTACTTTATACTAACACATTACTATGAATGTGTCAGTATCACTTTTACAATCATATTTATGTTTTTCTAACATCATAGCTTTGACTTCTGCACTGCCTGAGAATTCCAAGTTAGAAGGCATGGTCTCAGAAACAGATGTGATGTACCTCATTTGCAGATAAAGTACAATATTCCATGTCAACTGATCTAGGCAAAACAGCAGTCATGCTTTTGTTGTAAATTGTATTAAACCCTGGCAAGATGGGTACTGGTGCTTAGAGGTCTGAGAACCTTTATGGTTGAACAATTAAAAAGACTGAGAATTAAACGTATCTTCAGGATGTTTCACAAAAAGTTAAAAAATAAAGTGGGCAAGGTTGAATAGTACTTTTTGTGCTTCTGTGCTACTGGAGTCAATCTACCTTTGTACATATATTTTCTGTATATGAATGGTACTGGTACTACAACTGGTACTACTACTACTACTACTACTGGTACTACTACTACTGGTACTACTACTACTGGTACTACTACTAACCCTAGTGCAGGTTTCATCACCACCAACTAATTGGGACTGTATTTTTACATATATGGCCAAACTAACTATGATCTTCCTGTGTGGGGCATAAGACCACTACAGTGGATATCTATGTACTTTAAAGACGGTTGATAAATCATCATGCAATCGTTCAGTAATAAAGCAGTCAGGAGATTCAAAACTTACCTGTCTAACAATGCTCTGAATCAGCTTGTCCATAGTAAAGGCAATAAAGGCATGGATGGTAAACATCTCTCGTAAAGAATCTTCATACTGATTGGAGTCCATGTTCCCATCAAGCAAGTTCCGAACCATGTCTAGGAATGCTGGATAATAATCCTCAGCCTCTATGTCCACTGATAGGAGGACAGAGAAAATATGCTTAAACACAAAACCCAATATCCCTTTTGTAAACAGGGTTTTACTCTCTGGGCAAAGATTCTATTTCTAAAAGGCACCAATTCTTCTCTCCACTGGAGACAACTTTGTGGCTGCAGCCATATGAGGGACTGTGTCATATATTACATTTTTGGCTAACTAGATTAGAAACATTTTTAAATTTTGCACAGCCCCTCTATGTTTCCAGTTTTTATATTGAACTGATCCTTTAAAGAAAATACCAACATATGAAAAAGTTTGGGGGGGGGGAAAAGCAGTCAGAAGGCTAATACTGGTAAATACTTGGCATAGCTAAACAGAGTTCCAGTAGCCAACAGGAACAAATGCACATTTCTTCTTCATAGAAAAGTACTTTAGATTGACCTTGTTTTTCACTTACTTGGTTCCTTTAGTCGAAGTTGGATAGCTGGACTGTCATTTTTGTCCCTCTTTAGTCCCAGTACCTCTTTTTCCCATTCCCTTTCCCTTATCTCTTCCTCCACTTGTTTTTCTGCCTGATTGTAGATACGAAGAAGTCTGGAGCATAATATCTGATGTAGGCGAAGGAATATGTACCAGTTATTGTTCACATAAAAAAGGTTGTATGAATCCTCCACACCACGCCACTTCTGTGCTGCTGTATTTCCAAACATCAGCTTAGCCTTTGGAGGACTACTACCACCACCACCAACCCCATTGTGTTTTTTTGTAACCCCATCTTCAGTCTCAGTTGTTTCTTCCTCTTCTTCTTCCTCTACATCAGAGAGCTCCCCCCGCTGCGAAAACAGTAAATCTGGGATGAAGTGATAGACAATCTGTTTTATCTTGTATTTGTCCTCTTTTTGTATGCCACTCTGTCGTTTCACATGGTGGATTATAAGTGAGGCTGCATCTTCCAGTATCTGTTTGTCATCATAAGTGAGAGTGAGGTGTGGGCCAGAAGAGATCCCAGAATTGTCTTCTGAAGCTTGTTCCTGGTGCTGCAAACACATTATAAAGAAGTGCTTACGGTTACTTTGAACAGGTGTGGATCTACAAACAGTTGTTAATACAAAAAACAATGTCTACAATATAAATGTAGTGACAGAATGGTATAATGTATCATACAGCTTATTGTCAACTGATTGTGTTGTTACCACTTTTATTGCATTACCTATGTACACATGACCTTTACATATCTAATACCCTTCTTGTTTTTTCTCATTTAAAGTGGACCCGTCACCCAGACACAAATATCCGTATAATAAAAGTCCTTTTTAAATTAAACATGAAATCCAATTTAAAATTTTTATAAAATTATTCATAGCTGTTTTAAGCTCATTTAAAAATCTCAGCTGTCAATCAAATATTGTCTGCCACTCCTTTATGCATAGGCATAGAGGTGGGGCAGATAATTAATTTCACTTTCCATTCAGCACTTCCTAGATGCCACTCCTTCCCACACATTCCCCCAGTTCTCTTAACCATTTAATTGTGTAGCCAGGACATGGGGATAGACATCGGGTCCCCCATTCTAGTGCACAAACAAGATTCTGAGATGATGCAAGGCTGGTCTTAATAACAGTGTCCACAAAATGGCTCCTGCCTGCTTGCTATAATTATGAATTCCCAGACTGAAGAAAACAAGATTAAAATAATTTATATAGTGTAATTAATGTTCATTTTGATTGACTTATGTGATAAAATAGGATTTTGAATATTTTTTTGGGGTGACGGGTCCACTTTAAGGAAAACTTATTAAAGTTTAAAGTAACAAGCGGTTAAACATAGAATGAACAAAATGCATTTGCCTTGTATAATAAGAGAAAATCAAATTAAAGATTAGTAACACACATTTGACTGTATGTGTGAATTTATAGGTAAATCCAGGCATATTGTACACAAATACTTAGTTAGACAAGCTAAATGGAGAATTACAGAATTCCAACCAAGATTTAAAAAATTATTTTTATTGGGTATTTAATCAAACATACGTTGCTTGGACTTGCAAGTACAAACCTTTTCATTGCCGAGTTCCATCTCACATATCATATTAACTTGCAAAACTTTGTTTTGTTCTGTTTAAAAGGATCCTGTCATAATTTTTATAGTTTTTATTTCTAAATGACTTGTTTACACTGCAAATAATTCACTGTACAATATAAAATTCAATTCCTGAACCAATAAGTGTATCTTTTTTTAGTTGTAATATTTATTGTAATACTGGTGTGTAGGCAGCCATCTCAGGTAATTTTACCTGGTCATGTGCTTTCAGTAAGAGCCAGAACTTTAGCCTGTCAGAAAGCAGTTCCACCCTATTGTTCTCCTATTCAATGTAACTGAAGGCATTGTAGTGGGACCCAGATTTTTATAATTGAGTGTTTTTCTTAAATCTACCAGGCAGCAGTAACAGTGGTGTGAAAAACTATTTGCCCCCTTCCTGATTTCTTATTCTTTTGCATGTTTGTCACACTTAAATGTTTCTGCTCATCAAAAACCGTTAACTATTAGTCAAAGATAACATAATTGAACACAAAATGCAGTTTTTAAATGAAGGTTTACGTTATTAAGGGAGAAAAAAAACTCAAAATCTACATGGGCCTGTGTGAAAAAGTGATTGCCCCCCTTGTTAAAGATAACTAAGAACAAAATTAATTGAGATCTATCAGTCTGGTAAAGGTTATAAAGCCATTTCTAAAGCTTTGGGACTCCAGCGAACCACAGTGAGAGCCATTATCCACAAATGGCAAAAACATAGAACAGTGGTGAACCTTCCCAGGAGTGGCCGGCCGACCAAAATTACCCCAAGAGCGCAGAGACAACTCATCCGAGAGGCCACAAAAGACCCCAGGACAACATCTAAAGAACTGCAGGCCTCACTTGCCTCAATTAAGGTCAGTGTTCACGACTCCACCATAAGAAAGAGACTGGGCAAAAACGGCCTGCATGGCAGATTTCCAAGGAGCAAACCACTTTTAAGCAAAAAGAACATTAAGGCTCGTCTCAATTTTGCTAAAAAGAATCTCAATGATTGCCAAGACTTTTGGGAAAATACCTTGTGGACCGACGAGACAAAAGTTGAACTTTTTGGAAGGTGCGCGTCCCGTTACATCTGGCGTAAAAGTAACACAGCATTTCAGAAAAAGAACATCATACCAACAGTAAAATATGGTGGTGGTAGTGTGATGTTCTGGGGTTGTTTTGCTGCTTCAGGACCTGGAAGGCTTGCTGTGATAGATGGAACCATGAATTCTACTGTCTACCACAAAATCCTGAAGGAGAATGTCCGGCCATCTGTTCGTCAACTCAAGCTGAAGCGATCTTGGGTGCTGCAGCAGGACAATGACCCAAAACACACTAGCAAATCCACCTCTGAATGGCTGAAGAAAAACAAAATGAAGACTTTGGAGTGGCCTAGTCAAAGTCCTGACCTGAATCCTATTGAGATGTTGTGGCATGACCTTAAAAAGGCGGTTCATGCTAGAAAACCCTCAAATAAAGCTGAATTACAACAATTCTGCAAAGATGAGTGGGCCAAAATTCCTCCAGAGCGCTGTAAAGACTCGTTGCAAGTTATCGCAAAGGCTTGATTGCAGTTATTGCTGCTAAGGGTGGCCCAACAAGTTATTAGGTTCAGGGGGCAATTACTTTTTCACACAGGTTTGGATTTTTTTTCTCCCTAAATAATAAAAACCCTCATTTAAAAACTGCATTTTGTGTTTACTTGTGTTATCTTTGACTAATAGTTAAATGTGTTTGATGATCAGAATCATTTTGTGTGACAAACATGCAAAAGAATAAGAAATCAGGAAGGGGGCAAATAGTTTTTCACACCACTGTATCTTGTGTTAAGGAGCTGCTATCTGTGTGACTGAGGTTTATCAGAGCATGGCACATGACTGGGGGCTCCTGGGAAACTGACAATATGTCCATCATCACTGATCCATCTATCAATAGCCAAAACACTACTTTCTGCTTTGCAGCTCTCTTGGTTTCCACTGATTGGTTACCAGACAGAAACCAATCAGTGACTTGTGTGTGTGTATGTGGGGGTCACAGGGGTCAGAACGGTTAGCATTTTAATCTGACCTGGAAGCTAAGGATCAATTGCAAACTCAATGAACAGACCTGTCTCATGTGGCCCCCTTCAAGTAGCAGAGAGCTAAACAGCAGGAAGTAGTGTTTTGGCTATTATTGGCCTTTGTACATTACATTTTTGGCTATAACTATATTCAAATTTTTTTTTTTAATTTTGCACAGCCTTTTAATTTTTACACCGAACTGTTCCTTTAAGCAAGAGTCAGGGAAAGGGTGGGACAACATCAAGCTCTGGAGAGTACAAGAACATTATTCCTTGAAGCATGTTATTATTAAAATAGTGATAAAACTGTTAAGTGCAGAGAAGGGCATGGGCACCATCCTGTGGCACAAGATAATGAGCTATGGCTCCTGTGTTCTCTGAAATGTTGCCTGTTTATGAGTAGGATACTGGTCAATTCTTCATTAACCATTGTTCAGTTAAGTTTGTTCGTGATATTTGGTATATGAAGTAAATGAGGCCAAACAATGACGCAAAGGTCCCCCAGCAAAGACAGGTCTGTTAATCAGCTGCCTTGTCTTACAATGTATCAACAGGCTGAGCCATCAGGGCAAAGTACATCAACAATGATTTCAATAACAATACATATACAAATAACCAAAATATATAATTAGAGTGTATTTTAACGTTGCTTAGTACTAGGGTTTTGTTTTATTAGGCAAAGAACATTTTGAGGCAGAACATTCTCTTTAAGAACAGTGATTGTGAAATGGCACATGGTCTCCTGTTAATTGGTTAGAGATCATAAGCCACTACTTGAGTCACAGTAGCTCTGGGTCAGATACATGATTTTTTACTTTTAATGATGTCACACGTGGCTTTTCTGCTGCTGCCAAAGAGAAAAAAAAAGAAATCACCCATCACCACCAGCAACAAAGATGTGTCCAACAGTTAATCATTTCTTAAAATTAAATTGTGTTATTATAGAGGGGATTTGCCAGCTGCATTTAGAAGAAAAAAGGTTGTAACAATAGCTGGAGTCCCAAATTTTGAGGGGAAGGAGAAACACCAAATGACATCACATATAGTTAAAGGCAAAGTAGGCCTCATCACTCAGAAAAACCAATACAAAAATAACTAGTTATATCACAAAAATTGGCTAAAAACAATGTAGATGAACAAGATGAGTATATAAATTTGAAACATTCCAAGTGGAATCATATGTAGTTAAAAGGCAATAGATATTATTCACATTCATAAAAGAGCTGCTGTATATATCCACTGGTTACTATTCATATATACAGCAGCTCTTTTATGAATGTGAATAATATTTTTGTATTGGTTTTTTTGAGTGAGTGATGAGGCCTACTTTGCCTTTAAATATATGTGATGTCATTTGGTGTTTCTCCTTCCCCCTTTTTTTCTGCTTGGAGGTTCAGCCTTTAAATAATGATCCATGGTTTATGCCCTCGAGCCTATGATTAAGTGTCTCATTGACATGAAATGCATCAGTTGAGAGATGAATATATAGATAATTTTATTATATTTCCTCCGGTCTGATCTATAAGCGAGTTTACCAGTGTGCCTTGGACCAACTTTTTCTACCGCATTCACTGACACAGCTTTGCCATTTCTTAAGCAAATTAAGCAACAGGACGGTGAGTTAGAGAAATAAATGTATGAAGGCTAAGTTGTTGGGATAATGTTGTTTTAGACTTTCCTTCTCCCTTAAGTCCCAAATGGGTACTGGTGCGCATACCGGAGGTTTTACGTGTGCCACTCCCTGAAGAAAAGTCTCAACGACGGGGAGCAAGACGAGACATCTTTGGAACAGGATGGAGAGTGCCGAATCCTGAGATTTCAGGGATCCTAGAGACATATCTAAGGACAGACCCTCCTGTAAAAAGGCCAAAAGGTGTAGAGTGGAGAACTTTAGTGAGTTGAAGCCATAACGGTGGCACCACCGATGGTAAGTGGACCAGACCCGATGGTAAGTCTTGGCAGAGACCGGCTTGCGGGCTGAACGCATAGTAGAAATGACAGACAGTCAGAGAACTCCTTCCGTCTCAGGATCACTGTTTCAGTAGCCAAGCCGTCAAATTTAGGTTGGCCGGACAAGGATGAAGAATTGGACCTTGAGAGAGATGATCCGGAATGGGAGGCAGGGTCAAAAGGTTCCTCTACTGCGAGATTTACTAGATCCGAGAACCAGGATCGACATGGCCATCTTGGAGCTATGAGGATGAGAGTGGTGTGTTCTCTCTGGAGCTTCGTGATCATTCTTGGAATGAGAGGAAGAGGAGGGAAGGCGTCCGTGAGGTGGAAGTCCCAGGGAGAGGTGAGGGTGTCTGCTGCCAGCGCCAGAGGGTCTCTGGCCCTTGTGAAAAGCCGAGAAACTTTCTGATTGTGACGAGATGCCATGAGATCGACCTCCGGTGTACAACATCTCTGGGTGATCCTGTGGAAAATGTCGTCCTTAAGAGACCACTTGCTGGGATTTAGGGATTGTCTGCTTAGGTAATCCGCTTCCCAGTTTAAGAGACCTGGAATGAAGATGGCTGATAGGCGAGATTGGTGCATTTTTGCTCAATGGAATATGAAGTTCACTTCCTTTAAGGCATTCCTGCTTCTTGTGCCGCACTGGATTCTTACTGCTTGACCTGCTAGTTCCTCCTGCCAATGAAGTAAGGCGAGTTGTATCACCCTTATCTCGAGGAGATTGATGTGAAGACGTTGTTCCGGTGGAGACCAGCGACCCTGCGCTGACCGAAGCTCCAGCACTGGTCCCCAGCTGGATCGGCTTGCATCTGTGGTGAGCAGTCGCCATTGTGGATCCCCCAGTGGACTGCCCTTGGTCAGATCGATTTGCATCCACCAGAGAAGGGATACCAGAGTCCTGCGGGACAGGCGAAATTCCTGAAGAAGGGATTTGCGTTTGCAGGCCATAAGCATATTCCACTGAAGCTCCCCAGGTGATGTTGGGCAAAGGGAACGGCTTCTTTGGTTGACACCATGACTCCCAAAAGCTCCATATAGAATCTCGCCATGTGGGATGAGTTCGAGAGGAGTGACCTCATTAGGTTCCATAAGTGGAGATCGTCCAGGTAAGGAGTGATGGTGCGAATCAATGCAGCGGCAACCGACATGATCTTGGTAAAGAACCGAGGGGCCAAGTTCAGGCCGAAGGGAAGAGGCCTGAATTGAAAATGGCAATTTTGAATGGCAAATCTCAAGAATCTCTGATGGGGAGGGAAAATCGGGCCATGAAGATAGGCGTCCTTTATGTCCAGAGATACTAGGAACTGACCCGGAGTGATAGCTGCGATGAATGACCGGAGGGACTCCATCTTTAACCTCCGTGGTCAGATGAAGGTATTGGAGTTCCTTGAGGTCCAGAATTCGAGGGACGGACCCATCCTTTTTGGGGACCACAAACAAGTTTGAGTAATAGCCCAGGAATTGTTCCTCGGCTGGGACAGGTTTGAGGACGTCTGATAGGATCAGCTTGTCGATTTGAGTCGTGAAGTGCCAGAGCCTTTTGTTGTCCCTGAGGATTTCTGGACCTGAAGAAGTGGCGTGGTGATGGTGGGGTTACGAATTCTAGATGGTATCCGTGACTGACGACCTTGTGAACCCAGGCGTCTTGTGTTAGAGTCTTCCATGAATTGGCAAAACTGAGAAGTCTCCCCCCCACGGCGGCATCGTCGGGAGGAACAGAGGCCCAGTCAAGCGGATGTGGGGTTGCCTGCCGAAACAACCTCTCCTCGTGGTGGAATGACTGGTAGAAGACGATCTTGCACCCTTGTGTTGGGAGCCACAAAAAATCCTGTTCCGGCGAAAGGAAGGGCGAGACCTAGGTTGAGGTAGTAAGGTACTCTTACCCCCTGTGGCCTGACTGATGATTTTGTCTAGGTCAGGATCAAAAAGAAGGTTTCTTGAGGTGAGACCTTTTGGAAGATAAATCTACGGTCCACAGTTTCACACAGAGAGATCTGTGTGCCGCATCCAATAAGGCTGAAGTTCTTCTAATCACCTGTAGTGCATTGAGGGAGGCTTCACACAGGTAGTTATTAGCTTCCTTGATCTGCAAAGCCAAGTTTGCAAGATCTTCACAAGGAATTCCCGAGGAGATCGCCCCACATAAGGAATCCGACCATGACGGGATAGCACTACTTACCCAAGCCGAAGCTAGGACTGGCTGAAGAGAGGTACCAGACGTGGAGAAGAGAGAACGCAAAATGCCCTTGAAATTTTTTGTCAACGGAATCCTTGAAGGAAGCGCCATCAGGGACTGGTAAGGCCGCATTCCTAAATAGCAGAGAGACCGGTGCGTCCACTGAAGGTGGGAATGCCCATTTATACATGAGATCCTGTGGGAAGGGATAAGTGGCAGCTGGCCTGGAAGTGCCACTCTGGCTTGTCCCAGGACTGTTTGAGGATCTTCTCAAGTTAAGCATGGGAGGGAAAGGAAGGAGAGGGTCTACTGTGGATCTTAAGTGGAAGTGGAAGAACTGGAACTGGTTCCAGGCTCTTCAATATAAACGGTAAAGGTTCACAGGGAGTGGAACAAGCTTTATCCCAGATGTCCCGCAGGTGCTCCTTCCAAACACCAATAAACTTAGTCAGAAATAGATAGTGCCGGACAAATGGAGATCGAGGCAGTTTAACTGCTGAAGTGCATATTTATTTTCAAGTCACACAAGTGTGGCTTGAAAATAAATATGCACTTCAGCAGTTAAACTTCCTCGATCTCCATTTGTCTGGCACTATCTATTTCTGGTTCCAGGCTCTTTTAAGTGTAGGGTCTCTAAAAAAAGAGGAAAATCGATGGCCTTGGAGGATAATTTGGGGGACTCCTCTTCCTCCTGGTCAGACCGGTCCTCCCGCTCATCCACGGAGTTGGGCAGCAGAGGGGAAGCAGCAATGGACTCTTGCTCATACTCAGGAGAGGGGGCTCTGCACTTAGCTTGGCTTAACAATCCTCGCTCTAAGCCGACTAACAGTTTGTCTAGGGAGAGGGCCCGTTTAGGGATGCCTGAGGCTAACTGGGAGGACCATTCTGGGGGAGGCTGGGAGCCCTGAGTGGAGTCCGTGGCTTGGGCTACTAGTTCCCTTGGGGGGCTTGGCTTACCAGAGGACGGAGTTCTGAATTTTCCAGAACGGCCTCAGGTGGCTTGCATGTTGAACACATATGCTCCTTGTGACCAGATGGTAGGCGTTTGCGGCATTTGACACAAGCTAAATATGTAACTGATGCAGTCGAAGGTGCCCTGGAAAAGAGGTTATCGCCTGATCCTTCAGATATATGTGTGTGTATATGTGAAGGTACTAAACACTAATGTGGGGAGAAAGGAGCGAGAGGGTGAAGGAGCATGCGCTTCTGAATCGGACTACCCCCAGTGACGTGGGCTACCTTAAGACACACGTCCGGGAGTCGCGGAAGTCCAGTGTAGAGCACAACTGGGGTGCCGCGCAGCGTCAGAAGGAGAGAGCGGCCATGAGGCAGGCACAGTTATTGTGAGTGCGTGTCTTTCCTAAAGCACCAATAACTCCCGCACCTCCTCAGAGGCCTCACCTTCATACGCTCATCCCTGGAATACTGATGGAGATCCCCACCCTGAGGGCCCAATACGAGAGGGGCTATAATCCCTTGGTGTTGGTGCTGGGAAGTCAGGTATGATGAATCTTACCTGGTATCCCAGTCTGGGGATCTCCTGTCTACCGGCAGTCACTCCACCCCCTAAGGCAGAAGGGGGGGAGGAATTCAGTCTGGGTGGTCAATGTGTGCACACAATATAGACCCCGGAGACATACTGGTGGAGGTGAACGGAGAGGCAAAACACTCAGTGTGGATGCCTAGTTCAACCTCAGAAAGCTGACCGAGTCAGTAGATAAAAAAAGTAAAATAATAAATGAAAATGAAGTCTAAACTCTTGACTAGGAGCTTCATGTCCTAACCTCCTGAGGACACTAGGAAACGGAGTGTCTCTGCCTACAGAGAAGGGGTAAAGCAGGAGGAGGAGGGATTATTGTTATTGTATCCTGCCTCCTAGTGGTGCCAGCTATACCCCACTATCCCTGTGTCCCCCAAGCAGACCTGGAGAAATGCCCACATTTCCAAAAACAAACGTCATTTTACAATGTTTTGTCATGGCTCTCCCAAATTTATATAGAGATGGCTTAGGTCACCTTACTTTACCAAAACACAGACGTGATAGTCTTTTTCCGTTACAACCATAGCCTGCAAATGAAAAGCACTGAATACTCCGTACATCTAATATTTGTTACATGCTTCTATGAGTTATACTGACCTTATGTGGACAGATTTAAGCTGCGGATTCTTCCTCTCTAGATCATGTTGGCAGCAGATCTACCCATAAACTGGCCCTCCCCATACTTGGGTACAAACAGCTTTACTAGCACCCTCCAACCAAAAACCTACACAGCAAGAATTTTACCACAAGCTATGTACTCCTTACCTCATCATAGATGCTCTCAATCTCATTAAGGAGACTCTTAGAACGCAACACCTTTGTATCAATCTGTTTGTAGTTGATACCCTGATGATCCAGAGATTTAAGATAGTACTTTTCATTCTGTTCCCGCCAGATCTTATTAAACCCACGCTGTGCTTCCCGCCACTCTTCCTCCTTAATTTTCAACCTAAAAAATTAAGGAAAAAAACCCAGAAATTAAATATTTTTGTACAATGGCAGAGAAAAACAGCCATATAATAGCTTTTGTAAACAGAAAAACAACATTTTGCAGTATTTCAAGTGTGACAAAAAAAGATGGAATATTAAACTACACACTACACAAACTGATCATCTCTATAAAGTAAAAAGTGCCAAAACCACATCTTTGTCCTTGGAGAAATGTCATGAGCTAGACCTGAGCTTTTTCAAAGTAAGCCCTATTTTGTAGTCCAAATTAGTTATAGCATAGTGTTAAAGGAATTGTTCAGTATAAAAATAAAAACTGGGTAAACAGGCTGTGCAAAATAAAAAATGTTAGTTCGCCAAAAAATATCTATAAAGGCTGGAGTGAATGGATGTCTAACATAACACTACTTCCTGCTTTGCAGCTCTTTTGGGTTCCACTGGTTACCAGGCAGTAATTAATCAATGACTTGATGGAGGGGCCCATGGGCCATAGCTGTTGATTTTTTATCTAAGCTGCATGCTTAGGATCAATTGCAAACTCACTGAACAGTTATGTCCGATGTAGCCCCTGTTCAAGTCACCGACTAACTCAGAGTTATAAAGCTGAAAAGCAGGAAGTAATGTGCTGGCTATTATGTTAGACATCTACTCACTCCAGGCTCCAGCCTTCATGCATTACATTTTTGGCTAGCCAACGATATTAGAAACATTTTTTATTTTGCCATCGATTTACCTAGTTTTTATTTTTACACTGAACAATTCTTTTAAAGGGGAATTCAACCCCTCCTGGACTAAACCCCCCCCCCCCGGGCTATTGCCCGTAACTTGTTAATTACCCCAAAGTCCAGGTCCCCTCCAGGCAGGATCACGGGCAACATCTTGTCAAGCACAGTCTTCTTCCTTGATCTGGCGCATGATGCGCACGAATTTCATGCTCAGTAGTACCTACCAGCAAATGTGTCCTACTGCGCATGCACCGCCAAACGCTGCCAGGTCTAAGAAGAAGACGGTGTGGGACCAGATGGCGCCCGTGAACTTGCCTGCAGGGGACCTGGACTTTGGGGTAATTAACAAGTTAGGAGCAATAGCCCTGGGGCAGGAGGTAGGCAGAGAGGAGGAGGGTTTTGTGCAGGGAGGGTTGACTTCCCCTTTAAAGAAGAAGTGACACAAATCAGTTTTAAAATAATGCACTGGTAAATGTGTTTTTTTTTTTTTTTTAAACCACTATTATACATACTATAAAAAATAAACTGCTGTGTGGCCCTGGGGCTCCCGTACAAATGGATTAGGGAAAAAACTGTTTATAATAGATAAGAAGTGTAGAATACAGTAGTTTTAGTAAATGAACAAGAAAAGAAACAAGAGTCAAATGCCATTCATGGCCATACAGAACTATAGAATGAAAACCTTTTTCAGATACAATATGACATTTACTTCAAAGAAAGCTATTTTCCAATTTTCCAAACTGGTACAATGTTTTACATACAAATAAATTTTCACTTTTTGGCTTAACTGTATTGGTAATAGATCACAATTGTAGGAGGGGAGATGACCCGTTAATCTTATCTAAATTGGTTATCTGGGCACCCTATCTACAGCAACCAGCCCATGGGAGGTCAGCTCAACTAGGACCCACCTGGCTGGACTGGAGTTCAGGAAGGTTTGTGGTAAATTGACTACATTTTCAGACTAAGTAAATGTTATATGCCTTGCTTTAAAAAAATAGCTTACCCTTAGATCTAATAAACAATGAGGAGGGCATGACCCTGGACCTACCACCAATCCACCCAAATCCTGCCTCCTGGTCGAACCCATGCTCTGACATTTTATGGCAGTCCTGGCTTGCCCCTAACCCAGTCACCAAAAGAAGCTTACAATATATGTGTTAAGCAACCATTAACTGTTATATAATTAATACAGGATACCTTTATAGGATCAAAATTAATATAGGTTTGCAATACCACTTAAAGTTATTATATTTGCAGGGTAATCACCTCTTTAGGACAATGGGTACAGCAACAGCAGGGTTTTTCTTTAGACCATCTATTATATCAGCAGCTTTGTCTGCATATATCCTCTGTAAAGCCTTGCGGTGGATGACCTCGGATGTTCCACCAAGTGTATTGTCCAGTCGGAATTTGGCCTGATCCTCTGCAGAGAGCCGTGAAAGTTTCTTCTGAATAGTTTCCAAAACACGAATGGTAGCCAGGTTTGTTTCCAATACCACGTCCAACTGAAAAGGGTAACAGAGAATTACATTTTGCTGGAAGACAATGACAAGTAGATCACTTACTAAAAGGCATTTTAGTTAAAGTGGTACTGACACTTTATTGTTCAAAATATTAATGTACATCAAAAGTTACTGATAGGTCATGTTGACTTTTTCACAGATAAAGCTGCTTTTGTAATGGTTACTTGAATTCCTAAACCTGACTGTTTTGCCAACCTGACTGTCCCTTCTCAACATGTCAGAGTTTCTAATGCTAACAGATTGCTGAAGCTCAAATATGGCAGCATCCTCATAGAGGAACATGGGGGATCAGATGGGTAATGTAAAATAATCTGTAAATACTTTTATGGCAAAATTATAGATTGCATGCAAATACAATATTCTGATGGATGTAAAGAAGGCTTAATTTCGGGTAACAGTATCTCTAATATTTTTCAGTGTTACATATTTTTAGTTTTATTTGCTGGGAATTCAAATACATTCCTTTGGTGTGTTCACATTTTTAGGTGAATAGAGAACTTCAGGGAAAGTGTGTGTTTCTGCAGCAAGAGTGGGTATATCTGTGTACCGGATCAGGAAAATCCAGATGAATGGGTCCCTGGAGTGAATGAAGGAGGGCAGGATGGGCCTTCCATTCCTTGCTCAATTAAGAGTTTTCAGCTGCCAAGCTAGTGGTTGCTAGGTAATTAGGCTGCAGGTGAGGTTAAAAAGAGGTGTGGGACTACAGCTCAGAGCTCCTCCCCCTAGAGACAACCTGGAGGAGAGCGTGGGGCCGTGGAAACCTCCAAGTCCAGGAATGAGGCTTGATTGTGTGTGTAGCTGGAAAGAAGAATGAAAGTAACCCCATGCCGACTTGCGTTTTTGGAGAGAGCTCCAAAGGACTGGAGAGAGAAACCCCTCCCAGAGACCGAGTGTCAAGTGTGTCTCCGAGAGAGGCTTCTCTGACTTGTGTACGGTGAAAGCGGCAAGTGCTGTAAAGTTATGTTAATGTGTACACTAATGTGGATGCTGAACTGGGACTGTTAATCCTATGTGACGCTAGTATGCCAACAAGTGGATTTTGTTCCTAATAAAAGCCAGCCAAGTTGCATTTAAAGGGAAATTCAATAGCACACGAGGTATTGAATTCACATTTAATGTGTGGTGCCACACTCAATTTCTGTGCATACTCTGTGCTTTGCTACCTGAATGTCACACCTTTTAAATAAGGCTCTTTGCACTTGAACAAATTTAATTTCATCAATAGTACCATAGGGTTTTGTCCCCCATAACATAAAAAAAAACAGCTAATGATCTATTAAAGTAGTTGAACTAGTAATTATTCCACCATCTACATCTCTTCTCCTTCTTAAAATATCAGTATTACCAATTTTTCAGTCCCTTCAATTCCCCGATTCCCAGATTCATAACTTTCAAGCATAACTGTATTTCATACTCTGCACATCCTCATCTCCTTCCCTCCCTTATTGCTAGGCATGCCTCAAATCAAAGATTTAGCAGACTCAACATTTTTAGCAGGATTAGGCCAAGCCCTTTGTGTCCAGCCAAATAAAAAAAAGCGTCCCTAAAATAATTGAGCGCTAAAGGCAACTCATTTTTTCTTAATCCGAATCTTCCTTTTTGCCCACTTTCTCAGGAATCCAGTTTCACTGCAATCAGAATCCATAAGAGTATCCAAAGGAGCATCACACAAAGAAAACTATTCTTCATTCAAGCACATTACATATATTCTACTGTCATATCATTTTAATGTTTGTCACAGATGTATTTATATTATTTAGAATATCTGTTTCTTTGTATACTTCTCCTCATTAACCTTCTTTATTTATGCTGCAGTAAGTCTCCAAGCTACAGTAACTTGACTGAGCATGCTTGAGGGTAAATACCTAAATGGCAAGTGCATGGGAGCAATTTCAAGAGTTGTAAATGATAGTAAATGAAGTATGAAACATCACAAGGTGTCAAAGAGTAACACAAAGGATGACTATTACCCATTTCAAGGTAAAGAGTAACATTCTTACCTCAAATCTTTCATCTTCACATCGGTAAATGTGTTCCTCATACTGGGTCTTTTTCGAGCTCACAAAAGTAGAGTCTTCTGACCAGGATGGAAAAGACACCCAAGTGTCATTCAAAACCTAAGCACAGAGAATAAGGTAGTTGTTTGAAAAGGGATATAGTTTCTGCAAATTGGGGATGATGAATTTAATTTCATCTGCATTATTATTTAAATAAGTGCATGGTTGCTAGGGTAATTTGGGCCCTAGCAACCAGATTGCTGATATTTCATTGGAGTGCTGCTTAAGAAAAAGCAAAATAACTCAAACGCAAATTCAGAAAAATGAAAACCAATAGCAAACATCACACTATACAGCATAATAAAAGTGAAAACCCCATTTAAAAGGAACAGTAACACAAAAAAATTAAAGTGTATATCATGTAGTGTTGCCCTGCACTGTTAAAATTGATCTGTTTGCTTCAGAAATACTAGTATAGTTCAAATGAACAAGCTGCTATGTAGCAAAGGCGGAAATTGAAAAACAGCTATATGGCACAGGATAAGTAATGGATAACAGATAACATTATGTTCTACAGAGTTTATCGGCTGTGTAACTTGAGCCTTTTCTCCTTTGAATGGCTACACAGCAGCTTATTTATATAAACAATAGTAGTGTTTCTGAAGCAATTACTGCAGTTTTACCAGTGCAGGGCAACACTACGTTATATTTGTATTACTTTAAAACAATAACATTTTTTGATGTTACTGGTCCTTTAAATATTAAAACTATAAAGCCTCTTTTGTGCTTTGTATAAGAGATTATTTTTAATTTTGTACACCGTTTCTTTGAGGGCAACAAAAACAATCTTAGCCCTGAAATCACAACCTAAATGATTTGTTTTATAATGGCATAACGTTACAGCACATATACATTTGCACAAATAATCGCCCTTGAAATCCTCATTAATTAGAAGTTAATTTTTGACAGAAGGAAAACTTTAAATATAGGTTTCCTGTACATTTAAGGAAATATTAGGCTCTTGGGCATTATGAAGCAGTGTCAATTACAGGCAAATATGCTATTCAGGTTATGTAAAATTTTGGTTTACTAGTTTTTTTTTGTCTAATAAAAATTAGAAGCAAGTCCTCCGCTCCTACATCAAGTGCACACTTTTAGTTCTTTCCTTGATAACAGTTCCCCAGCCTTAAAGGGATAGTTCAACTTCAAGATAACTTTTAGTATATTGTAGAAGGGCCAATTATAAGAAACGTTTTAATTGGTCTTCATTATGTATTTTTCATAGTTTTTTTAATGATTTGCAACTTTCTTGTGTTTCTTTAAAGCTTTCAAATGGGGGTCACTGACACCATCTTAAAACAAATGTTCTGTAAGGCCACAAATGTATAGTTATTGCCACTTTTTATTGCTTATTATTCTATTCAGTTCATCTCCTATTCATATTCCAGTCTCTTATTCAAATCAATGCAGGGTTGCTAGGGTAATTTGTACCCTAGAAACCAAATTGCTGACACTGCAAACTAGAGAGCTGCTGAATAAAAAGCTAAATAACTATAAAACCACAAACAATAAAAAATTAAAACCAATTGCAAATTGTCTCAGAATATCACTCTCTTCTACATTATACTAAAAGTTAACTCAAAGGTGAACAACCCCTTTAAAGAAGGAAAGGTTAAAACTAAGTAAGCCTCATCAGAAATGTCCACCTAAATATTCCAGTAAACCCTCAAAGTAATGATGCTCTGAGTCCTCTGTCAAAAGAAACACAGCATTTCTTTCATTCTGCTGTGTACACATGGACTTCTGTATCAGACTTCCTGTCTTCAGCTTAAACCTCCTTGCTCCTGGCATGAACATGCTGAGTTTGCTCCCTCCCTCCCTTCTCTGCTGTAATCTGGGCCCAGAGCTATAAGTGAGCAGGGAAAAAGTTAAACAGGAAGAGATATCACACCAAGCTAATATGGCAGCTGCTATCCTAAACAAACAGAGAGCTTCAAGAGCCTTTTACTCAGATAAGGTAAACATTCTACAGAATACATATAGCATTCTAGCTTGCACTATTGCTGCTAATCTATTGGCGATAAAATGCCTCAGTAGCTTTCCTTCTCCTTTAATAATCTTACCTCTTTACAGAGCGGTGTTCGGCCAGTGCATTTTGGCTGCTGGAAGCTTTTGGGTAAGGCTCGGTAGCTTGACCCCAAACGCTTACATGATGCATAGTCAATCTCCATGGCAATGCCCTCAGTAGCTCGCTCTTTTGGGAAGCTCTCCAGATGGGAGGACTCTTTGTAACCCAAGAAATTTTTAAACCATGTAAACAGCTCTGGGAACTTACTATTTGGGGAAAGGGGGGAAAAAATTAACAGTGCATAAAAGAGGGGCATACATAACAGAATTTTAACAAAAGATTTAAAAGGACCACCCCACAATGTACCAACAATGCCCCCGGAAAAGATTTCTGCAGCAGCAAACAAAAAAGAACTTGACAAATCCTAAATTATCTGAATTACACAACTGAGATCAAAACAGAACGTATGTTTTAAATGTAAGCATACTGTATAAATAACAGTGTGATTATATGTTCCTTGTGTAATTAGAATGTTTTAATCATCCGAAATGCGTCAATGAACCGGTTATATAGTGTATGTGTGCCACAATCTATAGACCAAGATGATGCTGGAGCATGACTGGCAATAAAAAGATAAGTTGTCATAAAAATGAAGGTGTGAAATTGGAGGTATGCACACAACACCACATTTATCTGGTGTGCTAAGCTGGTAGCTAAAGTTTATTGCACAATGAGTACTAGTTACTTTCATTTCTGTTACTTACGCTAGGAATGGGGACACCAGGTGAACTAGCTCAGACCGGGAAATGACTTCTTGATTGAAGATCACCAGGCATCTCAGGAAATTATCATATGCCTCTGCACTCCGAAGTGCTTTCCGAACCTATAGTGAAAAGTGAGAATAAATTTGGGTTCATAAAAACATTTAGGAACAATTAACACATTAGGTTATCCATTATTGATTATTGCAATACTGCTGCTGGGAAAGGGTTTCTATACAGGGCTCACCTTTCATTTTTGAGCATGCTCTATGTACATCAATATAGGAAGCAGTGAAAGACATACATGCAAGTTTTGACTACTGCTGCTTCCTGTCCATGGCAAAACTCCCTGTATGCTTTTACTCTTAAAGGACATGTCAACCATTTTTTCACTTTTAGTATGGCTGCAAAGGTTACCTCTGCCCAACCCGAACCGCATTAGAATTGCGCGGAAATTCCGCTCCTGTTCCCTGCACCATCGCGTTGTATCTTCATAGAAGTCAGCTTTTACCCTGCGGCCATTTTGTCCGGGTTATGCACTTCCTCGATTTATTGCGCATGCGCCGAATGTCCCGCCCGCCTGACCTCTTCATTGATGTTAACTTTTCAACAAAACTTTATTTAAAAAATTTTTTTACAATCCTCTGAAACGAACGCTAGTAAGTGTTTTTTCCTACGCTGATTCCCCTGCACTGCGCATGTGCTAAATTGTGAATGAGTAACTGCGCATATTCAGAACGCCAAGCAACAGCGCTGATTCTGAAGGGAGGGGGTAGAGTGGCAGATCGTGGAGGAAACCTGCAGGACACTTAAATCAACAAAGCTCCTTTGTTGTAAACGTAAAAAGGACTGGAATGCTAGGTATGTGACTAATTCAATTAGGCTTTTTACTGAATAACATCTTGTTTTAAGGGTTGACATGTCCTTTAAGAAGGATTGCCATCAGTAATCTCCTTATACATCATCTTTCTGTGGCCTGAATGTTCTCCGATAGTACAAGGCTATGGCAAAAACTGCATCTTCTCAATCTGAAAAAATGTAAATACTCCTAAAAAAAACTGCCTCAACTCATTGTGTGCATTTACAGGTGGACGGCACTGATTTAAAGGGATTCTGTCATTTTTAGGATGCAATTTTTCTAAATTACACTATTTACACTGCAAACAATTCACTCTACAATATAAAATTCAATTCCTTAACCAGCAGGTTTACTATTTTTAGTTGAAATATTGGTTTGTAGGAAGACATCTCAGGTCATTTTGCTTGGTCATGTGCTTTCAGAAAAAGCCAGGACTTTATGTTGGAACTGCTCTTTGGCAGGCTGTTCTTTTTCCTACTCAATGTAATTGAATGTGTCACAGTAGGACTTGGATTTTACTATAGAATGTGTTCTTAGATCTACTAGACAGCTGTTATCTTGCGTTAGGGGGCTGCTATTTGGCTTCCTTCTCATTGTTCTGTTAGGCTACTGGGAGGAAAGGGAGGGGTGAGCTGGAAACTGACAATATGTCTAGCCCCTTGTAAGATTTCAAAATTGAATATAATAAAAAACTGTTTGTTCTTTTGAGAAATGGATATCAATGCAGAATTCTGCTGGAACACCACTTTTAACTAATGCATTTTGAAAATAAACAACCTGTTTTCCCATGACAGTATCCCTTTAACTGCATATATACATAGGTGTATAGGTGTATGACAGCAGTGAAAATGCACCATAAGCCTAAAATGCAACACAGGAATAGATGACAGATACACAAGTTCTGACTGCTGCTAATTTCTGGCTGCCAAAATGCCAAGTACACATTGCAAGATTTAATATCCTTATCCATCTTGCCCCTATAGGTACTCACAAGGCTAAGGCACCTGTTATAACTTAAGTTACAATTAGTCAAAGCCGATTCATACAGCCTATATGACTTTGGAAATTTCCAAGTGCGTCTAGGTACTTACATAATGATCAGCATAAAAAAATTAACATTAGATCCTGGGAAATTTGATAACTGAAGACACATAACCCACCTTGTCAAAAAACTGAGATTCTGCTGCTGCTCCATGTTTGTTGGCATCTGCTAGTGACTGATCCTTAGGCATAAGAATTTTAGGTTTCTTCTGTAACGGTGATAAAAATACAGCACATTCACATTTCTTAGTAAGCAATTAATAAAGAAACGTGTTGCACTGAGAAGTATTCGATAGATAAAAAAATATCAAAATTGGAAAACACAACTTTATAAAAAACAGTATGTGAACTTCATATATTTAACTTTTCAAATCCAGGTATGGCATTTCTTCTCTACATACCTTAACTGGAGGTGTGACTCCAGTCCCAGAGTGCCGTCTTATTTGGCAGCCATTCTGGTTGGGCCTCTGCTGCTTATTGTTAAGCTGCGGCTTCTTCACTGTGCCCCCATGATCATTTCTTACAGATTCAACTTTTTCAGCTGTTGTTTTGCTCAAAAGCTGAGTGGTAAAAAAAAAAATTAAGTTCTACAAAAAAAAAAAAGAACCACTGACCAATAAACCTTTTTTCCCCATTAATAAAAATTAAATGGACAATATTATTTTTGTTTTCACTGCTTATTTTGTTATTTCACCCATAATCAGTAGGAATTAAGATAGTTTTCTCCATACTGCCACTAGATGGAGCATGCAAGTAGAAAATTCTTTTACAATCAGCATTACATTAGAGCACATGCTTCACTCACTGAATTCAGTCCTCTAAGCATTCTTATTGCAACTTTCTGGATAAACTTAAGATACCTTGGTGCCTGCAGACTTTATACGGTCTGAAGGAGGCCATGACAGGAGCATACACTTGAATTCTAAAATCCTGGCACAAGATCAATACATGCAAGGCCAAAAGATTGTGCACCCACCACAAAAGCAACTAACACTATTGTTTAAAAAAAAAAGTTTAAAATTACCAATTCCTGTTGACCATATTATTTTTAAGAAATATTATTCAAAATGTAGATTTTAAATAAAAACATGAAACAATATATTGACACAATATATTATGTAAAGTAGTGTAGCTACAAACATATAATTTCGATAATTCATGCGCATGACAGCTTACCAGTTCTTGAGCATCAAGAATTTTTAAATACTAATGACTTCCTTGCACCTTACAGAGCTTAAGTAGTAAAAGACCTGATAAAATGTATGGCTCAAAAGAACTGAAAAAATCCAACGGCACACAGACAGGTCTGTGTGCCGGTGGATTTTTTCTGTTCGGTTGTGTTTGAGGTTGCCGGACCTCTATCCCTGAGCACCAGATATTGAGTATTTCACGGAGGGTGTGCGAGAGCCTACTCCATTTTGGATGGCTCTAAAGAACACCAGTTAAAGGGGAATTCAACTCGTCCCATGCTAACCCCCAGCTCCCCCCCCCCCCCCCCCCCCCCCGTAGGCCCTAATCCCTTCCCCCTGGCCTACCTCTCCCCTGTGGCAAATGCCCCTAAATCTCTACTTAACCCTCTGTGCAGGTCCCCTCCAGCCAGGTTCCAGGACTCCCATCTTCTCCAGCAACGTCTTCTTCCGTCGGCGCTGTGTGGCGCATGCACAGTAGGCGCATTTGCTATCTGTACTACTGCGCATGCGCCGAAAGTTCACAAAGTTCGCCGATTGAGCTTCGTCAACTTTCGGCGCATGCACAGTAGTGCAAACCAGAGCGCAGATGGAACCTGTCTGGAGAGGACCTGCACGGAGGGATAAGTAGCGATTATGGGGCATTTGCCCGGGGAGAGGTAGGCCAGGGAGGGGAGGGGGGCCTATGGTGGGGTTGGGGGCTAGCGCAGGAGTGGTTGAATTCCCCTTTAAACAGGTTGCTTGCCTTAGATTACCTTTTAGTATGATGTAGAGAGTGATATTATGAGTCTATTTGCAATTGTTTTTCATTTTTTATTATTTTGTGTTATCTTTTTATTCAGCAGCTCTCCAGTTATCATTTTGCTAGGGTCCAAATAACCCTAGCAACCATCCACTAATTTAAATGAGACTGAATATGCATAGGAGAGTGCCTGAACAGAAATATCAGTAATAAAAAGTAACAATATAACAAAGCATTTCTTTTTTTTTTAGATGGGGTCAGAAAAGTTAGAAGAAGGCAGCAAATAAAAAAAAAACTATATAAAATAAATATTGACCAATTTGAAAGTTCCTTTGAATCGGCCATTCTGTAATATACTTAGTTAACTTAAAGGTGGACCACCTCTTTAAGATATCCCTGCCTGTGTTTCTAAATAACTTTCATTGTTTTAAATAAAGCATTTAATAATTGTTGCAAATAATATATTGCTTTTTTTTTTTTTTTTTTTTTTTTTTTTTTTTTTTTTTTTTTTTACTAGACCACCACCACCAATGCAAAACAAATGTGTTGGAAATAAAAAATAATTTCTTACCACAGAGCTGTTGGCATCTGGCAAAAATTGGCCAAATTCTGACAACAGGTCCTCCTGGTTTTTGAAAAGTCTTGCTACCTGGGCATAGACCTCCTGCTCGGTAAGGGCTGGTGTGTAATTACCCCCTGCTTCTTTAGCATTGCGCTGTTCCTTCTGAAAAATGTACCAGTTAAAAGGTAAATGGATATGGAAAATGTATCCTTTTTATAAAACAGTAAACCATGTCTATTTTTCTGCTGATACACAGACTACTGAATTATTTGCCCAGTGGTCACCTAGATTTATTTAAGGTTGATTGTACCCAAAGTTTTTTTAAACAAAGAATTGCCAGACAAATATTCCAATTTACAGGCACAAGTGCTTGAGTGCTAAATGTCACAAAGTTGAAACACTCATCACTCATGTCATTGACAGGTACAAAAAGCAGAGCACAGCTTGCTCAAGAATAAGAGTGCTGAATAAAGAATACCTGCATACAACCAGGCAACACTTACCCTTCCCTTAATCAAGTCTGATTTTTGACCAGAATAAATTCATCTCACAAAAGAAGGGCTGCAGTATTTAATTCTGCAGAGACTGATCTTTGTGACCCTGGGCAAGTGTCTAACCGCTTTGCAGTTGCACCCATCCAAGAAGGTATTTTAATGTGCTTGTGGCACATCCAAACTCTTTTGGTACTTGAAATAACTGCCTTAGACTGGCATGGTTCTCTGCATTTAATGTCTGCTGAAGCGCCTTTCTTGTGTATCATGTTAACTGTTAAGGAAGGGATATGCTAGGAGATGCCCCACCCATATATGGATCAACACTAAACTCTGCACTTTATTCTAGAATGGCAAATAGTTGTGCCTTTAGGTGCTACATGCAAATGATAAAAGGAAAGGTTTTTGCAATTAACTTCATCAGTGTGAATAAGTCCTTATACTGCACTTTAATCCACCAATGGGAATAAGTCATATTTGTCTGTCTGGAATTTGAGGGGAAACTATTTCAAGTCAGCAAGCTGACTCTAACCTCCAATGAGGCAATGGCAGATACATTAGATAGCTTTAATAAGGGATTGGATGGCTTGCTAGTGAGGAAATACAGGGTTATTAAAAATATTTAGTACAAATTGATCCAGGGACCGGTCCAATTAACATCTTGGAGTCAGGGTGGATTTCTTCCCCAGAAAGGGGTGTAACTAGGAGTTATGTAGGAGAAAGGGTGTAACTAGGAGTTATGTAGGCTTTATATAGACATAAAAGTTTGAAAGTGATGGATGTATTTTTTCTACTCAAGTTGCTATGTTAAATACCAAAAAGTATTTTAAATAGCTATGCAAATGTAAGCCCTACATCTCTACAGGAACTCCAGATGGCTACCCAACAATGAATTGTCAGGTTTTTCCACACCAGTTTATTCTGTAACATCCATAGTTAATGTTAATAGTGCATTGGTCACAAATGCAAACTTTGAACAATTTCTTAAAATTTTATTTTTGCTTTTGTATTTAAAAGGTGTATTGATTGGGTACAAATTAAAACATTTGCAAGAGCTTGTGATCAATGTTGCATAGACTGTACAATACCTCACGCTATAGGCATTAAGCCCACTAAAATAGATATAACAGAAAAAGCATGTATTTATTTTATCAGACCCATAGTAACTCAACTGATGTAATTCTGCTTCTATTCATAGAGGTTTATAAAATGTCCAAGGCTCACCTGATATGTGTGCAGAATCTCAAGGAATGACTTGTAGATGTCTGGCTGGCCTTGAAATCGGTTCTTGATCTTGTTTACATAGTTAATAGCATGGTTGAATTCAACAGGCTGGTTGTTCTGCATTGTAGGAGTTGCTGCAGCTGCAGTGGGTGTAGCATGTGCCAAAGGTCCTGGTGTGTTAGGCTGTGCTGGTGGAGATCGTGGAGATGGGTATTGTATAGGTGGTGTGCTTTGCTGGTTCGTTGGGGTGTGAGCCTGGGACGGCATTGGCTAGTGTCATGACAAAGAAAAAACAATTAAATACATTCATGTTTTCATATTAATACCAGGCGCATAAACTGGGATTATCTTCACAAAGGTATACAAGCAAACATGCAAAGATTACACTTGGAACCAGTTATCCAGAAAGATCATCCCCCATTGACTCTGTCAATTAAATAATCCCAAATCTATTTACATTTTTCTCTGTAATAATAATAGTACCTTATACTTGATCCCAGCTAAGATGTAATTAATCTTTTGAGGCAAAACCAACTTATTGGGTTTAATTAATGTTTAAATTATTTTCTAGTAGGCCTAAAGTGATACTGACACATTCCTAAAAAATAGGAACGTGTTGGTATCAGTGAAGAGAAGCTGCACGAGAAATATAAGCAGGTGAAAAATACCATAATAATAATAATATGTTGCTTCCAGATGTACACGGGTCTTTCCCAAAAGGCGAAAAGGTGACTGCAAGATCCAGGGTGTGGTGCTCCACATCTCCTCCTTGCCAGCCCTCTAAACCAGAAGTTAGTACTTGCAGTAGGCAGTGTAACTTTCTGGCATTTATTTCAACCCGTCTGTTTTTACAGAAAAAAATGATGCCGAAGAAGTTACTCTGCCCGCTGCAAGAATAAACTTCCGGGCTGGCAGGGAGATGTGGAGCATCACACCCTGGATCTTGCAGTCAGCTTTTCACCTTTTGGGAAAGATGGTGTACATCCGGAAGCAGTTTTTTATAATGGTATTTTTTTTTTATGAAGCATTAAACGTACCACACTTTCTGCAGGATCGATCTGTAGGTGGAAAAGGGTAGAGCGGATTTTAAAATTAGCGTTACAGGTCCTTTAACTATGTAACTACGTTAACACTGCAGGACACTTGTACTGGGCATAATTCAAGACAATATAAATAAAATCTGAATATTGGTCTGTTTATGCCGATTATCAGTAAAGGAAAATAAATACCCAATCTATTACCTTAATGTCAAATGTATTTTTAACTTTTGAAACTTTCTGTTGCAAAAAGGAGCTTTTGTGAACTCACCGTTAAATCTCTTTCTCTTCAGTCTCTTGGGGGACACAGGGACAATGGGTATAGCTGGTATCACTAGGAGGCAGGACACAACCTTAATAAGAAACCGACTCCTCCTCCACTGGCTATACACCCAGCAGGCGGAGCTTAGGTCAGTTTGTACCAATGTCATCAGAATAACAAGTAACTTAAGCAAACTTTAGAACTGTAACATTAACAGTATCATGTCTGACAGAGTGCAGGCCTCAATCCAGGGCGGGAAGCCCAGTGTCCCCCAAGAGACTGAAGAGAAAGATTTAACTGTGAGTACACAAAATCTCCTTTTCTCCAAGTCATCTTGGGGACACAGGGACAATGGGGACGTACCAAAGCTGTCCCCTAAGGCACAGGTGGGAAGAGGCCTATGTTGAGGTAACCACCGCAGCCTGAAGCACCTTCCTGCCAAAGCGGGTGTCAGAGGCTGCAAAGGTGAACCGAGGTCCACGTTGCAGCTTTGCACAGTTGTTCCGCTGAGGCTTGATTTCGGAACACCCAGGATGAACTTTCTCCTCTGGTGGAGTGAGCTCGTAGTATAGCTTGCTTGATCCAACGGGATATGGCCTGTTTGGTGGCCGTGGCACCTTGGCATGGACCCGAAGGGAAAACCAGCAGGGAATCCGATTTACGGATGTCTTTGACACTGGCACTGAGTTCAGAGACACGTCTTGCTGAGGAGATGGTTAAGAGCCACTGTAGAGAAATTGAGTACTAAGGTGAGGTCCCAGACAGGAGCGGGTGCAACATGTGCCACCCCTTGGATTAGTTCTGACATCCGGGATCAGTGCTAGTCTCCTTTGGAAAAGGACTGACAGGGCGGAAAGCTGAGATTTGAGGGAGCCGAGTGACATGCCCTTGGAAAGTCCTTCCTGAAGGAATTCCAGGATATTGGGAACGGAGAAGGTTCTAAGGCTGGTTTTGCGTCTGGTGCACCATTGTTGGTGCATGGACCAAACTCTATGGTAGGCTCTGGCTGAGACCGGTTTTCTAGCTGCGCACATTGTGCGTGCTACTGCCCTGGAGAAGCCCTTTCGGATCAGGATCTCTGTCTGAAGGCTTGTTGGATTTGGATGGCGAATAGGTCCCTGAGAGAGAAGGTCTGGAAGTGGAGGCAAAGTCCATGGTTCTGCTACGGAGAGGTTGAGCAGGTCTGTGAACCAGGCCCTCCGAGGCCACCTTGGTGCGATCAGAATAAGGGTGGTCTGTTCTCGCTGCAGCTTCCTGATTGTTCTGGGAATGAGAGCTAGAGGTGGGAAGGTGTAGGCCAGATTGAAATCCCAAGCGGTGGTCAGAGCGTCTATGTTTAGAGCCAGTGGGTTTCTGTATCTGGCTAGGAATGCCGGAACCTTCCTGTTGTACCTGGTCGCCATCAGATCGATCTCCGGAGTTCCCCACATCTCTGTTATTTCTCGGAAGACCGTGTCTTTTAGTGACCACTCTCTGGGGTCTAAGGAATGTCGACTTAGGAAGTCTGCCTCCCAGTTTTGTAGACCTGGGATGTAGATGGCGGACAGTTGGACTTGGTGGGTCTCTGTCCAGCTGAAGATGAGCCTGATCTCGTTCAGGGCTGCTCCGTGTTCCCCCTTGGTGGTTGATGTAGGCCACTGCCGTGGAGTTGCCTGATTGCACCTTTACTGACAGACCCTTCAGTTCCTGTTGCCAATGGATCAGGGCAAGTTTTGAGCAGATTGATTTTTAATAGTCTTTCGGTGGGATTCCACTTCTCCTGTGCTGTGCTGTTGTCTAGAACTGCTCCCCATCTGAATAAGCTTGCTTCTGTGGTGAGGATGCGCCAAAGGGGTTCCCCCAAGGTTCTCCCCTGAGAGAGGTGAACCTGATCTAGCCACCAGCGAAGAGAGAGCTTTGTTTGAGGGGAGAGCGGAATCTCCGGTTACATACATTGAGAATGTTCAGTTGGAGGTCTCTTAGATGGAACTGAGCAAGGGGAACTGCCTCTATTGTAGAGACCATGACTCCCAAAACTTTCATGCAGAATTTTGCCGTGTGACGCGGTTTCTGAAGTAGAATTCGCACTAGTGCTTGGAGGTGGTTCACTTTCTCTGGTGGGTCACTTTCTCTGGTGGGAGCGATATCCTCCCTGTCTGTGTTGAACGTCATGCGGACAACTTCTCTAAGTTCAGAACCCATCCCATTTCCCTGAGTTTGTGCATGGAAATTTGGAGTGCCCGTTGAGCTTCCTGGGGTGACTGAGCCTTGATTAGGAGGTCGTCCAGGTACGGGGTGAAAGAGATTCGTTGTTTGCGAATCGCTGCTGTAGCAGCCGCCATAATCTTGGTAAAGACCCGGGGGGGCGATGTGAGTCCATAGGGTAGACTTGTGAATTGAAAATGGCGATTTTGGAATGCAAAGCGCAAGTATTTCTGGTGCGGAGGGAAAATGGGGATGTGCAGGTTGGCATCCTTTATGTCGAGCGACATGAGGAATTGCCCTGGAGACATTGCTGTGATCACCGATCTTAGGGACTCCATCTTGAATTTTCATGTGCGTATGAACTTGTTCAGTTCTTTGAGGTCTAGGATGGGACGCACCGATCTGTCTTTCTTTGGCACCACGAATAGATTGGAATAATATCCCTGGAAGAGCTCAGCCGAAGGCACCGGGGTGATTCGCCTGGAGCAGGTTTGAAATAACCTGTAGAAAGGCTGTGCGCTTTGTCAATTCCTGAGGGAGTCGTGACATGAAAAATCTGTGTGGTAGCATTGATGCAAACTCTATGTGGTAGCCTCGAGTAACGACTTCGTGGATCCAGGCATCTTGAACAATTGCAGTCCATAAATCGGTAAAATGTAGCAATCTCCCTCCTATTGAGGTCGGATTGTACTTGGCGTCATGCCGTGGAAGATTCGTCAGTAGTCTTTGAGCTTCCAATTCTGCCAGGAAGATAGTTGTTTGCTGCCAAAGCGCCCCTGCCTGAGAAGGTTTGGCGCGAAGGTCGAGTTCGTGGTTTTGGACTGAGAGCCACGAAAAAACTTGATGATCTTTTAAAAATCGGGCCCAAAAAGGAGTTAACCCTTGAAGGGGATGGAGGTCAGGAATTTCTTGGAGGAAATGTCGGCTGACCATAGTTTCATCCAGAGGGAGCAGCAGGCAGCTACTGCGAGTGCCAAAGCTCTGCTGACAACCTGTGTTGCATCCAGAGACGCTTCACTAATGTCGTCATTCGCTTCCTTGATTTGGGAAGCCCATTGGGAAAGCTCGTGGCGAGGAGCTCCTTCAGCAATAGCCGTGAGGAGAGATTCAGACCAGGATTGGATTGCTCGGCTGACCCAGGCTGTGGCCAGAATGGGCCTGAGAGATGAGCCTGAAGCTGTAAACGTGGAGCGTAAGAGCCCATCTAACTTCTTGTCCATAGAGTCCTTGAACGAAGAAGCATCTGGGACCGGCAGGGCTGTGCTTTTAGATAGCCTAGATACAGGTGCTTTCACTGAGGAAGGGGATGACCATTTATCTATGTGTTCCGTTGGAAACGGATAGAGCTTTGAGAAACGACAGCTAGGCTGGAAGCATTTCTCTGGCTTGTCCCATTCCTGCTGTATGATGTGATCTAGCTGGGAATGAGAGGGGAATACAGAAGCCGTTTTACTGTGCTTCTTGAAAAGCGACTTGGGGGGCGCAGCCGAAGCCTGTGGCTCTTGTAGGTGCAGGGTTTCTAGTACAGAAGCAATCAGTGTATCTACTTCAGAAGAATGGCAAAGTGATTCTTCTTCTTCATTCTCTGATTCAGAGGATAGTTCTCCCTCAGAGAGGGGTCTGTCATCCCTCGACTCCAGAAGGGGTGAAAATGAACGTCTGGAGTCACTATCATCATCAGATGGAGAAGGTGCTCTGCGCTTAGAGGGTTTGGGCTTAGGATTGTCCAAACGGGCTAGCAGCTTGTCTAAGGACTGTGCTAACTTGGGTATTCCTATTGCCAATTGGGATGCCCATTCAGGCGTAGCCTGTCTTCTGTGAGGGGAAGACTCCCTACTGGAGACTGGATGGTCGTCCTAAGGGGCCTGGTTCACCAGAGGAGGAGACTCTGAAACTGGCTTGGGCGGCTGCATAGGGGATTATTGTGCCCTGCAGGCAAACGTTTGTGGCATTTGGCACAGGCCAAGTATTTTATAGCAGTAGAAGGTGCTGCTCTGGGAAAAAGGCTGTCACTGGGCCCCTCAGACATGGTACCAATTTGGTGTGCCAATATGGGGAGGCAAAATGCCCTCAGTGAAAAGCTCTACCTTTGTAACCAGGAAGGAGAGAGTGAGATTCTTGAAGTGCCCTGCAGATTTACTCAGCCCTAGGAGTGAGGGGAGAGTCTGCTTGTTGTAGCTCTGTCTGCCCTGTGTCCCTTGCGATTCAGTGCCGGGCAGCAAAGTTGGAGCGCAGTCAAAATGGCCACCAATAGTCTCGCACGACTTGTGCGCGTGCCAAAATGGCGGCTGCGCAGTCGCACGCGAAAGTGTTTGCGTCGGTGAAACTTGTATGGGGAAAATAAGGTGCGCCAATTGCGGACCATGAGGCAGACAGAGAAGGGCTAAGGAAAAAACCCAGTGACACCGGCGGCAGATCCCACATTGTAGGGTGCTACAGAGTCTTTACACAGTGGTAAAAAGACAAACACAACCCCAAATTGCCAGCAAAAGCTGAGCAGAGAATTGCTTGAAGTCCTATCCTCCTGAGGACACAACAAATCTAATCTGATCTAAGATCCACCTGCTGGGGGTATAGCCAGTGGAGGAGGAGTCGGTTTCTTATTAAGGTTGTGTCCTGCCTCCTAGTGATACCAGCTATACCCATTGTCCTTGTATCTCCCAAGATAAATTTGTGAAAATACATTTTTGTCCTTTGCTTTTTATTAGCCACAAATAAAAGTTGTCCACTGACTATCTGTGCATAAAAAATTTAATTTATTAAACTAATCAAGGCTTACTTATGAACACAACATGCAAAATGGAGGATTGGGGCCACTAAACATTTAGGGGTAGATTTACCAAGGGTTGAATTCGATGGTTAAAAAACCCTCAAATTTGACCATGGGAACAGTTAGGGAATAAAAATCCTACAAAGTCAAATTTGAAAGACTTTTACCGCAATTCGATTGGTCGAACGATCGAATAGTAAAAATTTGATCGATAAAATCGGTCGAATCTATCGATTTGAACGATTTTAACCAGTCGATCGAATTTTATTATTCGATCAAAAACAATGAAACCCAATTCAGTAGCTTTGATCTGGCGAACTAGGCAGTCGAATAAAAATTTAAAGGGGAAGTAATTTGTTCGAATTATTCATATCATTTGATTCGATCGAATTTTCAAAATTCACTGGTCGAAGTGGTCTTCAAAACCATTCGAAAATTTGAATTCAAATCTTTTTGAAAATTTTATCTAACTTCGAATCCTCATTGTGAATTTAGTAAATCTGCCCCTAAGTATTTCCATCCCTTCATGCGTCTCAAAACATAGCACCAAGGCATTCTGTTCAGATAAAAATACCGCAAAAGCAAAGTTATGGTGGTAATTTGCACTTTTTTTTTTCATTCCACTTTAAGGCTGCATTATATTTAGGTGGGCATCAGTATTCAATAGCCATAGATGCATGAAATTAACTACTATAAGAAGAGGCAAGCTAAAAATGTCTAGAATAGGCTAGCAATTCTTTCTTACCTTGCTGATTTTAGCTGGCGGAGGCTGAGGAGTTGGGTGCACTGGTGATGGAATGGGCTGGGCAGATGGTTGTGATGGTGGAGGAGCTTGTGGAATTGGAGGCTGCAGACCATGTGTTGTAATCTGGTGAACTTGCCCTGGAGTTGTTACATTAACCAAGTCATTTGTTTGAACCTCTATCTTGTATCCAGGTGGCAAGAAAGTGTTAAAACCCATGATTAACTCTGGATGACCTTTGAAGAGTTGAGACACCCGGCTTATTACCCCTGGTGTGTCAATACTGTGGGTAAAGAAAAATTTTTTTTTATATACACAAAACCAAAATAACCATAAAAATCAATGGTTCTGCATGGTCCCAGATATATATATATATATATATATATATATATATATAT
>CM044435.1:85275794-85304544 GCA_024363595.1 Xenopus borealis | reverse complement strand
AAAACATGTTTTCCCATGACAGTTTCCCTTTAATACAGCTGAACATTAGATCAAGTTGTACTTTCTTTAGATAACAAAATGGCTGGAAACATCAGAGCAGATAAACAGTTAAAAGAAACAATAATTGCATATACTGGATATAAACAAACTGTATGTTAAATCAAATTCATGTGTTTTTTTTGTTTAAAATAAAAACTTTGTTCAGTTACAGATTCAGGGGCAGATTTATTAAGGATCGAACTGAAAATTCGAATTCTTGCAATGTTTTTATGGTCAAAACTATCAAAGTCACCTAGGGAGTTATCCAAATTCAATTTGAGTTTTTTTTTTATTTGAATTCGATTTTCAAGATTTATCATATTCTGGCCATTTAAGAATCAAATTTGACGGTCTGCCACCTAAAAACTGCAGAATTACTGTTTAAAGGACATGTAAAGGATATTTTTGGTGCCAGTCTGTGTTCATAAATACGTTACCCCGACCCAAAAGCATAATTTTTCGCACCAATGTTTGGATCCTGCATCCTACACCGTCACTTTATTCGCAACTGTATTAAAGGTATTGTTCAGTATAGAAATAAAAACTGGGTAAATAGGCTGTGCAAAATAAAGAATGTTTCTAATATACTTAGTTAGGCAAAAATGTAATGTATAAAGGCTGAAGTGAGTGGATGTCTAATATAATAGCCAGAATCCAACTTCCTGCTTTGCAGCTCTCGTTTCTGACTCGTTACCATTGTGACCAGGCAGTAACCAATCAGTGACTTGAGGGGGTGGGCATGGTCCATGCTGCTTTTGAATATGAGCTGAATGCGGAGGTTCAATTACAAACTCACTGAACAGTGTCCCATGTGGTACCTCTTCAAGTCGCTGACTAACTCAAAGTTAAAGAGCTGAAAAGCAGGAAGTTGGATTCTGGCTATTATATTAGACATTCAGTCACTCCAGCCTTTATACATTACATTTTTGTCTAACTATATTAGAAACATTTTTTATTTTGCACAGCCTATTTGTCCAGTTTTTAATTTTACACTGAACCGTTCCTTTAAAGTTTTCACCCGGCAGCTATTTTCCCTGCCTAGCATCATTACTTCCTGTTATAAATGTGCATGCCCCTTCTGACTGGCCTCTTTCTGCAGTATCTTTTCCGAACTAAACTTGATGACGGGAGCTTTAGTTCTGCTAAAGCAGAGAATGTGCGCATGCCACCAATGCCAAAAGCCAAGGAGAATTCTGAAGGGAGGGGGAGTGAGCCAACTGCTGATATGCAGACAGATATAGAGTACAGAGCAGCTGCTCTGTTAAATCCTCAGTGACCCCAGTCATTTTTTTGGCTGGGGGGGGGGGGGGGGGGTTGACATGTCCTTTAAAGGACCAGTAACATCATAAAATGAAATTGTTTTAAAGTAATAAAAATATAATGCAATGTTGCCCTGCACTGATAAAACTACAGTGTTTGCTTCAGAAACACTACTATTGTTTATATAAATAAGCTGTTGTGTAGCCATGTGGGCAACTAGTCAAAGAAAAATACCAGATAAGCTCTGTAGAACATAATGTTATCTGTTATCCATTACTTATCCTGTGCCAGATAGCCGTTTTTCAATTTCCTCCATTGCTACACAGCAGCTTGTTAATATGAACTATAGCAGTGTTTCTGAAGCAAACACATCAGTTTTAACAGTGCAGGGAACACTACATGATATTTTCTTTACTTTAAAACACTTAAATTTTTTGGTATTACTATCCCTTTAAGTCAATGGGAGAAGCCCAGGGAGCGGTTTGTAGCCTTCCTGACATTCAAGGTTTCTTTCAGAGGAAAAACTTGAATAGAGTTTGATCAAATTCAATTGGAATTTTAAAAAATTGATTTTAATAATACATTCGGTAAGTCGAATTTATGGGAGTTTTAAAAAAACCCACATGAATTCGAAATTCAACCCTTGAAAAACATGCCTCCCCATATCAAGAGACTAAAAAAACATTTTCCATTGCCTTGACATACAGAACTATTCAGTCCACAAAAACACTAATTGGTAGCAATGCCCTAATATTTGCAGCAGTATGTTTGCTCATCTCTCTTTACCTTGGCGGGTCCAGAGGGATAGCATTTATATGCTGCAAAAAAACACTGCTGAGAATGCTGGAAGTTTCCTAAAAGACACGGATTATGTCGCTGGAAATAGGTCCATAATATCTATACTGACATGGCCAGATGTGAAGCTTTTTGGCCTAAGCTTAGCCAGGATGACAGCAGCTATCTCCAAGTAACTAAGGTTGGTGGAAGGTTCTAAGACTGCTCTGCAGTCTCTTGCAATGGGCCAGAAAATATCATTCATCCAAAAAAGGAAATTGTGTTTTATCAAGGGAATCAATTCAGGTTAAAGAACACCTGGGTGGAGGGCATAAAGTGCACATTTTTATTTCTTCTGTAAAAGGTCTTTAATCTGCAAAAGACAAGATGTTTCATAGAACAATTATCAGTTTATTTACCTTTAACCTCTGGAACTGTTGTCCTTGTGCAGGTGCAGGTGCAGCTGGTGGGGTTGAATGAGCATGACTCTGCACAGCAGGTCCTCCATGAGTTGGCACAGGCGTGCTGTGGTGATGACTACCATGCACTGCTGTAAGTGATGCCTGCCCATGGCCTCCAGAGCTCTGAGGCACTGCCGAGACCTGTAAAATTAGTTCAGAAGTATTGTAAGAGGCAGGTTATACAGTACTAAACAAATATTTTTCAGCTATCTGAAAAGTATTTTCTCTGGCTAAAACAGAAGTGTTCAGTTGATTCATCCAGCTAGGGGCATAAAATATAGTTTGGACCAGCAAATTACAAGTTCAAAATGAAAATCTGACTAAAAGAGATCACCTACTAAGGTTCAGGAAAACACAATACACATTCAAAAATGTATCAAATATATTTAGTCAATTTTTCTTTTATTTCTTTTTATTTTTCCCTTTTTTCGATATAGTTGTAAAAGGACCAGTAACATCAAAAAATTTAATTGTTTTTAAGTAATAAACATATAATGCAGTGTTTGCTTCAGAAGCACTACTATAGTTTATATAAATAAGCTGTTGTGTAGCCATGGGGGGCAACTAGTCAAAGGAGAAAAGGCTCAAGTTGCATAACAGATAAGCTCTGTAGAACATAATGTTATCTGTTATCCATTTCTTATCCTGTGCCATATAGCCGTTTTTCAATTTCTGACATTGCTACTTAGCAGCTTGTTTATATGAACTATAGTAGTGTTTCTGAAGCAAACAGATCAGTTTTAACAGCGCAGGTCAACACTACATGATATTTTCTTTACATTAGAACACTAATTTTTTGGTGTTACTGTTCCTTTAATAATGACATCTTAATGCACAACACATACATGCATGTTACATAGTATTGTTTTTGAAGAAAAAAAGAATAAGAGGAAGAAATATGTTAAAAGAAGAGGAAAGAAGAAGAAGATAATTAAATAAATGAAAAGGGAACAGAATTTAAATTGGAGTCAGTCCACTGTGCACATAACTTAAGCCATTTACTCTTGTTATGACTATGAAGATTCTCATTCATCCAGGTCATGGTATATCTAGCGCAAGTAAAGATCCCCATAGATGAAAAGATCTTTCTCTGCCGAACGGCCGATCTTAGCGAAGTCCGACCAATCTGTCAAATTATCGTACGGTTAGTGGGATTCGAACGATCGTACATCTTACGATTTTTAGTTAGAAAATCTTTATCGGTCCCCATGCAATCTACCTATGTTTTAAGGGCTGAGCAGGCAGCGATCCTTCAGTTTTGCTGGCAATATCGCCTGAAATGGTCTTTTTAGTTGATGGACACATCATACATTTAAACGATCGTTTTGAGACCATCGTGGTCTCACGATAACCATTGGATCTTTTAAAAATCTTGACGTCTATGGCCTGCTTAACTTCAAACAACTGGATATGCGGAGAAATTTTTAATGAAGACGTTTCACTGCTCATCCAAGCAGCATCTTCAGTTAAACGAACTGGTGTAGGGGAGTTCTCGGCATATAGACTCTTCCAACAATCCAATCACAACGGCACATTGTAACTCTTCAGAGAGGTGACATCTGAAATTCACAGCGGTGTTGATTCTGTGTAGTTACTATGATAGGATTACAATTGTGTCACGCAACTCCTAGACACAGGCATTACTTGTGAGAGTTGCATGGATGGATTTTTTGAAGAGTTCTGAAACCACCGGTGTACAGATGTTAGAACAGCATTATATGTAGTAGACAGGTGGTGTCAAAGGCTCCGCCTCTGTTCAGGGATGGTATTTGGGCACAGCGTGCTGCTCTTTAGTAGTGGAGCAAGTTTGGTACTCCCATCCCTCCTCTCATCTTGTGGATAAAAATGTTTTAGTTGATCCTTGGTCTCTTGTTGTCCCAGACAAAAGCCATAAGGGATTGTTGGAAACATATTAGATCCTCTCAGGAGGGCAATGGGCAGAGTTCTGAAGTAGTACAACAGCCTAGGCAAAGTCATTATTGTGATAAAATTTATCCTCCCTGTCCATGAAATCTGTTTCAGCCTCCACTCCTTTAATTCCTGTGCCAGCTCCTTATAAAGTTGAGGGTAATTACTTTTATACATTGTCCATGAAATCTGTTTCAGCCTCCACTCCTTTAATTCCTGTGCCAGCTCCTTATAAAGTTGAGGGTAATTACTTTTATACATTGTTTCTAGGGTAGGTGTGAGGTGTATACCTAAATATGGCAAGTATCTTTCCCTAATCTGAAACCCAAAGTTAAATCTGTATTAGCTATGGTATAGCCCTTAACATTCTGGTTACTCCTAATTGCTTCCGCCAACGAACCCACTGCAAGGGCAAATAGGGCTGGGGACAGGAGGCACCCCTGTCTCGTACCTCTTTGTATCTCAATAATTTGATGGGAGGAAGTAGGTAGTTTCAGTGAGGCGGACAGGGTAGAATAATAGGTTGAGGTTATTGTAGTAAAGGGTTCACCTATTCCTACAGCATCGAGGATTGCTCTAAGATATTGCCAATCTAGGGAGTCAAATGTCTTTTTCTATATCCAAGGCTAGGATACCCAGTGGGGTTTTAGTGGAATAGGCATGTTTTATAATGTTGAGGACCTTCCTCATGTTGTATCCCGCTTGTCTGAATGGGATGAAACCTACCTGATCCTTATGTATTACCTCTGGCAAAAGTGACGATAACCTCCATACTAAAATGCTATATCAATGTTCAGTAAGGATATAGGCAGATGTTTTGGTAGTAGGGGGTCCTTATTCAGTTTGGGAATCAATGTGATATGAGCTGAGAGTAATTCCTTAGGAATAGGTTTACCGTCTCTAATATGGTCTCTAATATCTGCAAATACTTTATAATACTTTGCAGAGAGTCCATCAGGGCCTGGAGCCTTTCCTATTTTAACATGCTTTATGGTGTAGGCGATGTCCTCCACTGATATTGCATAATTTAACCTGTCTTTTCCTGACTTAGATAACACTGGCAAAGAACGTTGGGATAGAAAGCTCTGTATATCGTGAGTATTTGGTTTGTGCGGTTGTGCATAAAGTTCCCTATAGAAGTCCAAAAATGTGTCCCTAATAGTTTCTGGGTTAGAGGTTACAGTGCCCAATGATGTCTTAATACGAGGTATCTGATTGATCAAAGTTTTGTTCTAAGTAAATTAGCCAAGTAGGTGTCTGGTTTGTTACAGTATTTATAATATTTAAGCCTGGTCCACCTTATAACTTTGTCTACCTTTTCCAATTGTAATGTGTTCAGCTCCAGCTTAACTGCCTTGATACGCCTTGTCAAGTGACAAGATAGTTTGGCTTGGTTGAGCCTTTCCAGGGCAAGTAATGAGTTATCTAGAAGGCTATACCTTTCCTTTTCCTGCGTTTTCTTCCTAGCTGCATAAACCCATATTGTTGCCTTATGGGCTGCCCATACTATATCTGGTGTAACATGCATGGTTACATTCTCTTTGAAATAATTAGTAACTGTTGTTTTCAATTCATGTACTACTTGGGGGTCGCTAAGTAGACACTCGTTAAGGCACCATCTAGGAGGCCAAGTATGAATAACCTGTTACTTGACCGTAACTTCCATGGGATCATGGTCCGACCATGGGCATACATGTATCAACAAATTGAGATGTATTAAAGAGATTCTGACACCTGAATCACCTTTACATCTATTATAATCTATTATAATATTGGCTTTGAAAGCTACTTCTAACTTTTCCATGAAGTATTTGCATGATGCTTTTATATTACCTGTCTGATCCCCCATGTTCCGGTATGAGGGGGCTGCCATATTTGTGCAGCAGGCATCTGTTATCATAAGAAAATGTAACTAACAGACTGAGATGGGACTGTTAGGTTGGCAAAGTCAGAGTGTCAGAGAGTCAGGCTTAGACATTTCAGCTAACCGTTATCTACAAAAATAAACCTCAGCAAAAAATTATCTACATGAACTATAAGTAACATTTAATGTACATTCAATGTTAAAATAAATTTTTTAGTGTCAGTATCACTTTAAGTATATTTTGAGTTATTCTTGTGGCCCTGAGCTCTTTAGTAAGCTGTGTTGTTGCTGATTTAACTAAAGTCGGGTTGAAGGGAAAGTTAAAGTCTCCACAACGCAGGTTAACATCAGGGTGTTGGTCACTCAACTTTCTAGCTGATCGGCTGAAGAATTCTTTGGGTGTATCATTTGGTGAATAGGTGGATGTTATCTTTATAGATTTCTCATATAGGGTGCGGGTAATAGATATACACTGTCCTTCCTTATCTGCCTCTATGCCTGCTACCACAATCGGGCAGTTATTGTGAATCAGTATGGCCACACCCCTATGCTTCTTTTTGAGAGTAGATGCTAAAAAGTACCAGACATATTGTTGATGGAAAATTTTGGGGAATGACTGATAAGTGAAATGGGTTTCTTGCAGGCAAATCAAATCTGGTTATATACATTCATACCACTGGAAGGCTTGTCTACACTTCCTAGGAGTATTCAACCCTTTTACATTATAGGAAAAAATAGTTAACTCAATTTTTTGGGTTTACCCCTCAGAAAACCATTATAGCTAAACATTACTCTTCTCTCCTGGGAGGCCTTTAAGGCAAATTGATATTGTCCCAGGAGAAAGGCAGGTGAATTGTTGCCTATTTTTATAACTCTCTTACAGGCAGATATAGAAGAACAGTAGACTCTCTCTGCTATTAGGTGATGGGAATGGAGGCTAGTTGTCCTTGACATCATGCAATACAAATTCTCACCATCTGTAGTCTCTCAAGTGGTGCCTCTGAGAGTTCTCTGAGATTCAGCGCATAGTGCTCTAGGTCCACTTCTGTCTCAGGCACCCCGCGTAAGCGAATATTTGCCCTGTGGGATCTATTTTCAAGATCCTCAATCTTTTCCCCCATTACCGATAATTGTTCCTTTTGGAGCTCTATGATGTCATTGTCGGCACGCATGGCAGCCACAAGCTCTTGTGTGGTCCTCCAATGTGCTCGTCTGGTTGCTCAGTTCTTGAATTTGTTTGGCGAAATCCGGAACTGCTGCTGCTAGCTCTGTCCGGAACATAGCCTGTATTGTATTTAGGATTTCTGAGACCTCAGACAGCCCCTGCTGTTCTTGTTGGGAGTGCAGTGTCTTGTGAGGCCTGCAAAGATGGCAGAGTCATGCCTGGGCTCCGTTGCTGAAAAAAATTATGCATGCTCAGCGCTGCTCCTCTTCTCTTGTTCGCCTGCTGTGGCATGTTTGTACCGATCACCCCAAAGCGCTGGGACTTTTAATAGCTCTGATTGCGAAGTTAAACGGGCTAGGATACGTAGCTCACATCAGATGCGTCTTCTCCTGATGGCGCCACACATGTACCCCCTTATTAAATATATTTTTTATAGAATCTCCTTAAAGCAGTGAACACAGCTCCAATTTTTATTACACTTTGGATTAGTCGTCTTATCACCCCAAAACAGAATGCATGACTGGCTTGGCTTGCAGTTTAAATCCAACCTGTCACAGTCAGAACCATTATCCTCCTCACGCGAACCTCTTTTATGTTTAGAAAGGGGATAAACTACTAGAGCAATGAGCACAACTAAAACAGAAAAAATTTTGGTGGGGAGGTGGGAAGTGTCTGAAGTTGCCTCATTACAGAAGCAGCGTTTCAAGATTTCCCCCATACGTCTGTATTCTAACCTAACATCACTTACATTCGTCTAATTAATTGCAGTATCTTTTGCACCAGCTATGGTCAACTGACATTTTTTTATCAGTAGCTCAACAAATAGCCATATTAAGCTGGAGATTAGCAATTGTAAATTCTGGATAAAACCATCTCTAAAACAGTTTGTTGTGCAATTCATTGCCTTGAAAGAAGAGCATTGCAATACTCCATACCTGGTATCCAGGGGCTACAGAGTACTGGATGCCCGCAGTGGGCTGCATAGCATCAGGGGGAGGCTCATATGTTGGAGGAGCTGGGGCAAGTACACGGTGTGTGTGGGCAAAAGATTCAGTGATCCTGCGGGGCTGAGGTGGATAGGCAGCTGCCTCTGGCTCATCCAGTCGCCGCTTCATCCTGAGAACATAGTCAAGCACCAGTGATGGCCCTTTAAGAATAGTAATGAAAGAATAAAACACCTGTTAACACATTTCCTTAAAAAAGGAGAAACCATATGCATATTTTTGAATGAATTGAATTGTGAAGCCTCAGGGAGCCCCACTGCACAAAGAACAGAATAAAAAAAAAAAACATAAACCAGAAAGTAAAAGTGCAATGAAAACCAGAAGTCTCAAATGAGGATATGCCCAATACAAGATTTCACCATATCTTTGGCTTTATGATGAGTATTACAAATTCAGAAATAATTCTACAAGAGGGAGAAATGAAACCTGATCCATAAGGAAAGATTATGGGAAAGTGATGCAAAAGGAAGATGGGCCATTGCAATAATTTTTACCTGTACCAGCCAACAACACTGCTACAACTAGATGAACCTCTGTAGTGCTGAGGCAGTTTGCACATTAGGCTAGTGCTAATAAACTTACAAATATGAAATTGATAGGGGGCCTGTAAAAACTTGGAACATACTAGCACAGGAAACCTGTTATCCAGAATTACAGAAAGGCCATTTCCCATAGACTCCTTTTTATACAATTAATTCAAATTGTTTAAAATGATTTCCTTTTTCTCTATAGCAATAATAATAATAATAATAATAATAATAATAATAACAACAATAATAAAACAGTTCATTATACTTGATCCAAACAAAGATATAATTAATACTTATTGGAAGCAAAACCAGTCTATAGAATTTATTTAATGTTTATATTATTTTCTACTAGACTAAAGGTATGAAGGTCCAAATTACAGAAAGATCTGTTATATTGAAAACGACAGGCCCTGAGTATTCTGGATAGCAGGTCCCATATCTGTATCACTTGCCCATCACCTGCCTCTGTGCTGTACAATAATACAAGACTCACACAAAAGGATTTCTCAAAAGACAACTCTCTGTCCAAAAGCCAATACAACTTAATTTAGTACAGCAATATTTTAGGGACGTGTTGCTTTCCAATCTTTCATAAATATGGCCTAAAGAATGGACTGTACAATGATAATCAGAAACTTCTGTACTGCAAAGACTCGTACTGAAACTTTGTTCTAGTACTACACTATTAACTCTCAGGGGGTTATTAACAAAGTGGAGTAATGTATAAAAAAAAAAAAATTGTTAGAATTCACCAATTCACAAAAGTTCAACTCCAGTTGTAAGAACAATGTGTTGCATTATGTGGCAATTTACTACCATTCTGGATGACTGGAGACTACTTGGATAAAGTAAAAAGTCAAAGCACTCACCACTTCATTGCTGGTGCCAGTTTTGCACACACACATTTTGGGGGTCTACACCTCCCTTTGTCAGGGGAAGTGTGGACCCCCCAAAGTTGTTCTGTGTTGTGTGGCATTGCACCAGCAATTAAGTGGTGGGTGCTTCTTACTTTATCCAAGCACATTTTAATGACATGGCAGTAAGTCTAGAAGTTCACACCACCGGGGAGTGTTGAAAAGTACCATAAGTGGTTGTGCTCCCTAAAATAATTGCAAATTTTATGAGATTCTCAAATTATATTTCAAATTTATAGATATGTAATAACTTATGACAATTTGAAGTTGGCTTACTAGTTGATTATTCGTTATTTTGCTGGTGTTAGCAATAAATTCTGAAAGATGGAGTAAAACAGATAAGAACTTTTTTTACCTTAAAATAAAAACATAGAAGCCTCATTTACAATGCTGCATGCAGTGTGCAAACAAAAGGCCACAATTAGGCATAATTTTCACTTTTCCAACTGTTTGGGGCATTCTGAAAATATCCTGTGTAATGTGCCTTGTATCGATTGCTGCCTGTGTTACGCAGCGCTCACTTCATGAGGGACAGGAATGGAGCGACACACCTAGACATGAATGAGCATGCTACGGAGTGGCGGGAGGCACAGCCCACATCAGTGCCCTGTACTTAAGGTCTACTCTTAAGGTGGCCATACACGTAGAGATCAGCTCTTTTGGCGATGTCGCCAAACGAGCGGATTTCTCTCCGATATGCCCACCTTGAGGTGGGCGATATCGGGCTGATCCGATAGTGGGCCCTAATGGAGGCCATATGGGCAGGTTGATCGCGGGACCGCATCAACGAACAGATGCGGCCGCGATCAGACGGTATTTTTAGTCCCGTCCAATCGACATGGCCAGATATCGGTCGGTGAAGCCCGTCGGAGGGCCCCATACATACTTGGTCTGTCGGCAGCTTTTATCGGCCCGTGTATGGCCACCATAAGGCAGGTAGCAAATGCAGGGCAGGGTGCACCTGCCAACACCACTCTTTTCACAGAGTGACGTTTTTTTAATCTAGCATGCAACCAAGACACAAGTTCTGTGTAAATTACCTGTTTTGGTTAGGGGTAGAGTAAATAAATCCAATATGGCATTTTCTGATGTAAACATATATTACTCTAACTACTTTGACAGTGAATTGACATTTAGCCAAAATTACTTAAATACTCTACCACCAATGTGAAGATGAAGATTTCTACATTGCTAATTTTAAGCCTAAATTTAAGAGACATATAGTATAAATGAAAAAGCCTAATAGTCCCTTACACGTAGCTACAGATCAACAATAAAATGCAGCTATGATATTAGTATTAGAATCCAAAACCATAACTCCACCCACCATAAGCCTCCATCATCCCTCAAACTTCTTTTACAAACCCCTCTAAATTCTCCACTTGACTTCACTGTATCCAGTCATACTGCCTGCTTCTGGTCAAGGTTGAAGAGGGCCAGTTATTTAAGGAACACTTTATAATAGTACTGTAACAAATAGAAGATTAGTAACAAGTGATCAAAATCAGATTGCGCAATGAAACAAAAGATAAGGACAGTCTCCAAGTGTAACATTTCTTAAAAGGGTCATTATTTTAAGAAATGCAATTGCTCTATGACACTTATATCAGTGGTGACCCAGGATGGATATGAATGCGGCCCAGCCTGAAATGCATGGTTCCAGAGGAAACGTCATGTTGCTAAGGATATAGGAATAGGCAGCCTGCCTATTGCCCAGATAGTTGTAATAATAATATAATAACAAGTCTATTTATAATCCAGGTGACCCATATTCCAGTGTATAGCTCCATCTGGTTATCCTACTGGTACTGCAGTTCTTTTCTGTGCATTTTCTTTACTTTCACAAATCAAACGTGTGTGTTTATTTCATGTGTGGCCCCAGACACTTTTTTCTTTTTCCAATGTGGCCCAGGGAAGCCAAAAGGTTGGACACCCCTGACTTACATAGGATGTGCACAGTCTTATTTTAAATCAATTGCCACCATTACTAGAAAGCATCATATTTGTGTTTAAGAATATCTTTACTTCTTTATTAGGGTTTTTAGTAGTAGTTCATGAATATGTAGTGCACAGCATTGAATGGGCGGGGCTCTGTACAGACAACAGATAAAAGATGGCTGAACAGAGCAGAGAAAAATATACTGCAATAAAAACAGACTTGATTCAAAGAATGTTTTCACATGGTCAGAAAAAGTTGTGTATCAAAATGAATATGTCCTTTTTTTGCCCTACTGGACTTAAACACTCCTAGTGCTTCTACAATAAAGAAAGCAGCTATAGCAGGTACATTAGTATGATGGCCCATAAAGCTGTAGTTAAATTACAGTTGCAGCATCCCCTGAACAGTCTGGGCCAGTGGTTAAACAGCAGTACTGCCAACTGGACTTCCTCCAGAAACTGACTGCCTGTTTACCTGAGCCGGGCTGCAACTGCCACAGAGTGACTGTTCAGCTGTACCACCCTTGCTTTCACCCTATTTCCCACTAACAATCATGATGGTTTTCAGTGAGCACCCTCTTCAAAACTGGCCCTTGTTTGGCAAGTAAACAGGGCAGGGCAGCCCCTGCTGAACTACAATTTTTGTCAACTATCTACATAATTTAATAGTTAGGTTTGGTTGGAAAAAAAGACCATCGAGTTCAACCCCTCCAAATGAACCACAGGGCACAACTATACACTAACATATATACCTGCATATAAGGCTATCTACAATTCTACACTAACTAGCTGTAGAAGCTAAGCTCACAATACAACGTGAGGCTGGACAGTCATGAGCTGCTTCTGACGAGCCGTATGACCCAACAGCTGGTTATTTTAACCATGACAGCTTCACTTTGATTTCTATCGTAAGAAATAGAAGGGGCAGACCACAGCTGGAACTACAAGTCCCTACATGCCCCGCGCCAGCAGAGTTGGTGGGGGGAGTCACAGTGGGAGTGGTCTTTGTGCAACAATGCTGAAGGCTGGCGTTCCGTGCCGTGGAGTAACCCCTGGAGAGCCCTACAAGTATTAGTACTGAGAAAGCTTGGGAATGCTGCGCCTTCTACCCTTGAAAATTAATGTCTATTAAACCCCTCCGACATAAACAGAGCGCTGTGCATTCACTCCCTGAGCTCTGCGATATCCACGCCTCGTTATCAACCCAGCATAACCCCACAGACAATACTTCCCTTCGCATGTATTACAATTTTTGCAAACTACAACTCCCAGCGACCACCAACCGTTATATCGCACTGCGATGTAACTAACGAGAAATGAAGGGCAGAATGGTGGGACCCCCCCATAACTTTAAATCACCTTCACCGAAGACTCGATTCGCTCTTCCGGAAATTAGCCCCAAAAACAATGCACCTTTCGCTCTCTCCCATGCCGCTCTAGCAGCTGGGCAACATAGCTCTTGGTGATCTTCCCACCAACACTTCCCCTATGTGTTTTACTCAAGCCCAATCTACATATCCCCTTCTTACTTTCTATTCGCAAACCGCCAGCTTGACCGTGAAAATTAGAAGAGGACTCGATCTCCGATTACCGGCCGTGCGCTTCTCTCTGTCACCGGGAAAATCCCGCCTCCGCCACACCGCGCAGGGCGCCACCAAGCGCGACGTCTCATTCGCCAACTATCACCGTCAATCAAGCCAAAGAACCAACTACATTCCATAACAGTCTAGCTAGAGGATGCACAGTGGGCGAGGGCCTGCATGACACGCCCATCGGTCTCCGCTCTTGCAAGCAAGCTACAGCGGAAAATGGCCGTCAATGGAATGAACGCTTAAACAACGCCCACTTTGTGATGTCATCCTGTAAAAGTAACCGCCTGCCCTTTAACAATTGGTTAGCAAAGAGATAGGGGCGGGAAAGGAATAAAACGAAACGGCTTCCAAAGGCACGCCTTCTCTATATACACACTCCTCCATGTAGTGTTTACAAGGGAAGGAAAAGACTACGGGCAGTGGGGGCGGTTGTACGTCACCGGGTTTTTCTCGGATAGAAAACGACCTCTTCTTAACATCCTCCGTTACAAGTGATCATAGTTCAACAACAAGCGGAGAGCCACATGATGAAATATCTGGCAAAGGTTTAGGGTAGAATTTAGATGTGAGTGAGAAAATATCTCTGTTTAGTATTCAGCGTGGAAGTGTGATATAAAGGCAGGAGGTTAAGGGCACTATGCAGGCATGAAGAGGACAGTGGAACGGGGCGGTAGGAGAGTGAAAGCAAGGCGTGCGTCTGTGAGGTAGGGGCGGGGTGATGTAGGGACAAGGGGAGTGGAAAATCTTATAATCTGTGCCTCTAGAGACGGGACATGATGTGGCTGCCCTGTTAGTAGCAGTGTTACTGTCCTGGGGTAGCATTTGATTGTAAAGACTATATATTTCTTACTGTGTCTGCAAGTACACAGAGAATGTGCAGACTTGCATATAACTAACGTTGTTCCATTAGTGATGTTTAGGGTTGCCACCTTTTCTGGAAAAAAATACCAGCCTTCCTATATATTTATCTGTTTTTCCTATCAATAACATTGGGATCAACCATCACAAAATACCGGCCAGGCCGCTAAAATACAGGCCAGGTGGCAACCCTAGTGATGTTACACGAGAACATGTGCAGATATCCCTCCTGTGTAGTAATGGCCTAGAGCAGTGCTGCCCAAAAGGTTGATTGGGATCTACCATACCAGTGCATCTCTACCCAATATGCCCACATTGAGGTCCCTAGGGCCCAACGATCGGATCATAATGCAACCATAGGGTCGGTTGGATCACGGTACCACATACACACAGATGCGGCTGTGATCCAATGGGATTATATTAACCTGGCCGACTTTCAGCCAGATATCGATCGGGGAAACCCGTTTGATGGCCCCACACGGGCCAACAAGCTGCTGACTCGGTCTGTCGGCAGCTTTCATCGGCCCGTGTACGGAGGCCTTTATGGTGGCTATACACAAGCCGATAAAAGCTGAGTCAGCAGTTTATCGACACGTGCGTGGGGCACTCCAACGGGCTTCCCTGATCGATATTGGTTAAAAATCCTGTCGGATTGTGGACGCATCTGTTTGTTCTTGCGGTCCTGTGATACGACCACTAGTATCTACACTGTTCTGATCTGATGGTTGGGCCCTAAGTGGGCATTTCGGGAGAGATCCACTTGTTGGCACCATCACCAAATGAGCAGATCTCACTGTGTATGGCCACCTTTAGTTGGTGATCAGTAGATCTCAAGATGTTGTCAAAAAAACAGATTGTATAAATCACCCTCATATTCATTCTTTTCATTCAGATATTTGTTAAGGTTACATAAGAAATAGTTGCTTGTTAAATATAGGAATATGCATTTTCTTATAAATCAATATTTATTTATCTTATTTATGTTTTTTTATGTTATTTTTTACAGAATGCTAGCAATGTTTTATGGATATTGGTCATAATAGGACATCGCCACTAAAAAGTAGACCTTGCATTAGTAAAGTTTGGGCACTCTTGAACTAGAGAATCATTTAATGAATCCTACAAATTGCTGTACCTGGGAAGTGTGAAACCAACAATTGGAATTGGATTTCTATTTGACTAGGAGATAAAATGAGTATCTATAAATTTTAAAAAAAACTGCCCAGATTTGTATGAGCAGCTGTTTGATTTTTACCATACTACCCTACTAGTTTGGCATGTATAACTAGTTGACATCCAGACAGATAATCCTGGTAATTTGAAGATTATCAGATTTGCAAAAACATTTTCATCAGTCAGTCAAAAAGGAAGTAGATAGGAGCTGCAGCTCTTCTTTACTTCCTGCTGTTCTGATCATATGCCCTAAGCCAACAGATCTGTACAAAAGTAGCCATACATATTTATGGCCCCTTTTACAGTGCCAGTCTGTTTGGCCCCAGGCCAATGGGTCACACTACCCTAAAGGTTGCCCCTTGTATGGAGGTATGGTCACCTTTACTCTTTCTAACTTACTATATAGGAAAACCTAAACCTTTTCTAGAGAAAGTAAAGTAGGTAAAAATACAAGACAAAGTGAGCCAGTTGTGTTAGAGTAAAATTTAAATCAGTCTACTCTATTATATATCTTGGGTTAATATATTATCAGAAAATGGGTAATTAACCCATGAACGAGTAATCAACATTAACCCCAGACATGCTTAAAGAAACAATTCAGTGTAAAAATGAAAACTGGGTAAATAGGCTGTGCAAAATAAAAAATGTTTCTAATTTAGTTAGTTAGCCAAAAATTGTATGTATAAAGGCTGGAGTGAGCGGTTGTAGAACAGAAAACTACTTCCTGATTTTCAGCTCTCTAACTCTGAGTTAGTCAGTGACTTGAAGGGTGACCCCATGGGACATAACTGTTCAGTGAGTTTGCAATTGATCCATCCTCAGCATTCAGGTCCCCTCAAGTCACTGATCGGTTACTGCTTGGTCACCAATCAGCAGGCCCAGACTGGCAATCTGTGAGTTCTGGCAAATGCCAGAGGGGGTGCTATAAGGTCCCACAGAAAGTCAGTATTTAGTGGGCTGGTTGGGCCTATGTGTACCTGAAATGCCAGGGCCTATTTTAATTCTCATTCCAGTTCTGCCAATCAGTGGAACCCAAGAGAGCTGAAAAGCAGGAAGTAGTATTCTGGCTATTATGTTAGGCAAAAATGTAATGCATAAAGGTTAGAGTGACTGGATGTCTAACTTAACTATATTAAAAAAAAAATTATTTTGCGCAGCCTATCTATTTACCCAGTTTTTATTTTTATATTGAACAATTCCTTTAAGAGCGGATGTCAGATGTTGGCTGAGTGAGGGAACACTTGCAGGGTTTAGGTAAGTTAAATCACAATGCATGTAAATGCAGCAGAGCAGAGGTGCGAGAAAGCTTGTGTTAGTCTGGGCAAAAGGGGGGGGCTCGTGGATTACATGTGGAGGGATGATGCAGACGGTTCCTTGAGGAGGGAGAGGGGCGGAGTCTTGAGAGGGGAGAACAGAGCAGTAGAAGTAATTATTCAGGTAGGCAAATAGCTTCATTTCAGATGGAGGAGGAGGGATGAGGCAGCTCTACGATTTAAAACAAAAGGGGAGTTCACTGAAGTAGGACATTTACAACAGGGGACTCGCAGGACCAAGCAGCCCACTTTAAAATAAAACAGAGAAGCCCACCTGGCATGATTTAAAGCATCATAAGTGTAGACAAAACTACAGTTCTGGGGAGGAGTGTAGGAAGAGCAGCCGCTTTGCCTTCAGCTCCACCCCACAAGTAAAACCAGCCCATACAGTGAAGCTGGTTGGTCAGCACTTCCGGGTACAACACAACTGGCCAACCGCTAACAGCTTCCTGTTCCTATGAACAGGGAAAGCACACCCTGCCTATAGTGTTTAGCCACACCTTTCACGGAAGAGATGCCTAGTGCCAGCAAATGGGGGTGGTACAGTCACTTGGGCCAATAAAGGTAGAGCATGCATAAGTACAGGAGACAGCCAATAACATCTAGATAGGGCGGAGCCTGAAGGGATAAAGCTAAGGCACGTACTATCTCAGAATTATTAAGCGCGTTAGGATGGGAGCGAGTAGTAGTAGTAGTGTGAGTGAGAAAACCCAGGTTATGTCATGGACGCAGAAGGCAATACAATAGAAGTACACTAACCAGCAGACATGAAACTCTGCAATCTTAGACACACTATTTAGGAGCAGCTTTCCCATTGCTCGGTTATTCATGAGTGTTTTCTGCTGCTTCCCAGACAATACAGTCACCTAACTGCAATGAAGCACCGCCCCTAAACCCAATGTCTATAATCCCCTCAACAGCCGAGCTCACATCTCCTCAAAAACAGGGCTCACGTTATTTTCATGGATGAAAAAGTTAAAGGTTGCAAATGATTTAAGGGTGAATAATGAACCTGCCGCCTTCCATCTATCACTGTTGGTCCCAATACCCAGCACCATGAAACTGCATTAATCCTCCCTCCCAAGAAAAGCCTACGGTCATTTTAAGAACACGGGGATCCATAATTCTCCTGCACATAGAGAGGGCATGCCAGTCATTGCCGTTTGTCAGCTGATAGGACAGTAATAGACCAGTCAGCTCGGGTGCATAACATTTTCCCATTCCGAGCCCTACTACATTGATACATTGGCCGGTCTGGTGATGATCGCCTCTATATAGATGGCAATATATCACCAGAAATGTTTGGTAGCCACATGGCCACCATCAATTCCCCCAGGGCAGGGATCTCGTCAGACACAGCTATTAGGCAATAAACTCTCAGATTATTATAGTCCAACAGAAGGTGTTAAGGCTCAGGTTGGAGAGGTGCCACAGGGGATTCTGTGTCCAGATACCCTGTACATACGAGGTGGAGAAACGGCTGCACTTGTAACACACCACCTCCCACCCCCCTGCAAAAAGACAAGCACCCCGATGTGTCCCTCTGGCCTTATTCCCCACCCCACTACCCCAGTCTAAACAAAGAACGGCTCCCTTTAGGATAAACAAGAGACACATACCTTCCAGAAATAAATATACAGCCACACCAAGCAAGAGACTCTACACGCTAGAATAGATACACCCCCAAGCGCCCCCCCCCCCCTTCTTTCCAAGACTCCTAGTTCTAATCCAGCCCCCTACAGAAAAGAGGGTGGGTGTGTACCATGGAATCCAAAGAGGGGCGGAGAACATTAAAACTGAAGCCCGCCTATTTGCTACACAGTTTACATAGCTCCGTCAATCTTGCTCAGCCTCCCGCCCCCTTGAAGGGCACATCCCATTAAGCTCTGGTGCTGTTCAGGCCCAGGCTTGAAATCTGTCCATTCGGCCAAATATCAGATGGGCCGCTCTGTTTTGTGTTAAAGTGGGACACTTGGTCCTGCCAGTCCCCTATTGTAAATTTCCTACTTGGACTGACTCCAAATCGCAAGGCTGCCTCATTCCTCCTCTATCTGAAATGAAACACTCCGCCTACCTGAATAATTACTTCTCCTGCTCTGCTCTCAAGACTCCTCCCCTCTCCCTGCTCTCAAGACTCCTCCCCTCTCCCTGCTCTCTCCCTCCTCAATGAACTGTCTGCCTCATCCCTCCATAACGTAATCCATGAGCCATCCCCCCCTGCTTTGCCCAGACTAACACAAGCCTTCTCATGCCTCTGCTCTGCTGCATTTACTTGTTATTAATTTACCTAAACCCTGCAAGTCTTCCCTCACTCAGCCAACATTTGATCTCCACACTAACCTTACTGGCATGTCTGGGTTTAATGCCTATGTCCATTTACTGTAGTGATTTTTGGCTGTTGGCATTAATGCTGATTACTCATTTTCTAAGGTGATTATTGGCATTTCTAGGGTTAATGACTATTACCCATTTTCTGATAATATATTGCAGTCTTAACCCAATATATATCCGTGGAGATATCTAATAGTAGTACTTAGGGTTGCCACCTGACCGGTTTTTTACCGGCCTGACCGGTATTTTTGAGGACTGATTCCAATGTTATAAATAGGAAAAAAAAGTGAAGTACATAGGAAGGCCGGTATTTTTTTAAGAAAAGGTGGCAACCCTAGTAGTACTAGAAGATAGTGAAGAGAGAATCTGTCCAGTTTCAGTTGGTTAAAAAATTTGGAAATTTTTTTATTGCAAATATTTTGTGGTGCAGGAATTCTCATTGTTGCACAACATTTTTATAGCAAACTACATTAGAGTCTATGGGTTTGGTTCGTGGCACTTTGTTTCTGCTTCTGTAGCAGAATCAAATCAGACAATTTCAAAGGTGTCTGCAGGGAAGTCCTCTTTTCTACCGCAAGTGTGCAGAGTAAAGAAGAAAACTACAAACTATCTGCTGGCTTAGAGATTGAATACTAAAATGCCAGAATATGCATCATGGACAGCAGATCAGGATGCAAAGATAATAGTGCTTTTTCTATCCAATGGAACTTTAACAGGGCATATAGTATATGACTCCCCCAGTCCCCTATTCCATTGATCCAGAGGGTCCTAAAAAAAATCAAGAAGGATCACGCAGAAGTGGTGCTGGTATCCCTTTGGTGACCAAGGAGGTCGTGGTTTTCACAGATTGTGGTGCTATCCAGAGATTTCCCATTCAGGCTTCCAAGGTGGGGAGATCTGCTGACTCAAGGCAAAATGTTACATCCATATCCAAACAAGAGGGCACTGAAGAACCTGGATTTTGAGAAGTTTTAACCTTGCTTTGTTTGTAGTACCATACACATATACTTGATTGTGTGGGAGAAATTTTCAAACTGGTGTGAAGAAACAGGGGCTAACCCATTAAATGCATCTGAGGTCCAGAATGTGGAGTTCCCACAAAAAGGGGTTGATCCTAAACTCAGTGTCTGCACTCTTAAAGGTCATGTAACAGCCATTTCTTATTTTTCAAAAGTAGGAATTTACATCTCACAAAGGATAGCCTTTATGTGAAATCTAATGCCAAATATATTTTCTGCGTTCGTTTATCACGTTCCAGTGAGCTTGTATAATTTTCAGACTTCTGGTGAATATCTGCTCCCTATGCTGAAATGCCATTATGCCCCTGGACCTCCATGTGTTCTTTAGCAAGTTCAATCTAACCTCTTTTTGAGTTTAGATTCTTGAAATTTATATGGGGTACCTTACAGCCTCACTCTTGTCTTTTAAATACTTAGAATTAATCTTGAATGTATTGACCCTAGTTTGTCCTATCCATTTCTTTTTTTACGACGTAGCATGACATTTTCCTTCATCATTGCAACACCCTAAGGGCATCAGGCCCTTATGATGGCACAGCAACAGTTTCAGTATTCTATTCATGAGTAAGAGTTGTTACTCCAGCAGACTTCTGCAATGAAATCCATTTCTCAAAAGAGCAGATTTGTTTTATATTCAATTTTGAAATCTGACATGGGGCTAGACATTTTGTCAATTTCCCAGCTGCCCCTGGTCATGTGGCTTAGTCATTAACCCTTGAAATGCCAATAATCACCTTACAAAATTAGTAATTAGCATTAACCCCCAGACAAATCAGCAGCCAAAAAAACATGACAGTAAGATTATTTTTGAAAACAGTTAATTAAGATCTTCTGCATGTAGATTTTCCATCCCCTTCCAAGTCTCCAGAAATGGGAAATGATGCATGTCCAACATCATTTGGCTAATGTACTTTTGAATTCTGATGAAACATTGGATTGAAATGTTCTGATCTGAAATAGATTTAAGTAGGAATAAGTGTATAGAGCTTAAAAAACATTCTGAACAAACTACTAGTGACAGTCACCCATTGATAAAGTCAGAAATGCAATACATGCAGGGATATTATTGTTAGCCAACACAAATCTTCTAACCTGTCTGAAATCAGTGCTGTCCAACTTCTGTTTTACCAAAGGCCGAAAATTTTCTAGCCTAAATAGTGGAGGGCCGATAATGGAAGCCAGTGTTTACCACCCCCTGTTTTTTTAAACCACACCCACTTTAATCCACACCCATGTTACAACAAGACCAGGTTCACATTAATTGTGGTAGCACACCAAACTCCAGTAATCTCTGTAGTGATACCATTTAAATCTTACACATGGTAAGCAAACACAGCAGGTAGGGGGCCACAGAAGGGGGGGTCACGGGCCACCAGTTGGACCGCTCTGGACTAAATGACTGATTGTCAAAAAAATTCATGACAATCCACACATGGTCCGAAAATCATACAAAACAATTTTGTGCGATTTTACCTTTACATCTATGCACAACTTAAATATGTGGAAAAGCTCTGAAGCTGATATAGTGAGAGCTTATTTAGTGAAGAAATTAAAATAAGTATGAGTATTTTCTTTTAAAGGAACAGTTCAGTGTAAAAATAAAAACTGGGTAATTAGATAGACTGTGCAAAATAAAAAAATGTTTCTAATATAGTTAGCCAAAAATTTAATGTATAAAGGCTGGAGTGAATGGATGTATAACAGAACAGAACAATACTTCCTGCTTTGCAGCTTTGTAACTCTGAGTAAGTCAGTGACTGTAAGGGGGGGGCACATGGGGCATAATTGTTCAGTGAGTTTGCAATTGATTCTTAGCATGCAGCTTAGATTCAAAAGCAAACAGTTACAACCCATGTGCCCCCCCTCTAGTCACTGATTGGTTACTGCCTGGTAACCAGTCAGTGGAAACCAAGAGAGCTGCAAAGCAGGAAGCAGTGTTCAGGCTATTATGTTAGATATCCAGTCACGCCAACTTGCATTACATCTTTGCCTATGGGCAGGGGCACATGGGCAGATTCAGTCGCCTGGCAACTAATCGCCTCTTCTTCAGGGTGACGTTCTCCCCGAACTGCCTTCTAAAATGAAAAATCGCCAGTGACAATGCACTTGCAGCATTTCGATTTCTGAAGTTGCCTCACAACAAAACTTCGGGCGACTTTGGAAATTGAAGTGCCGCGAGTGCCATTGCACTGGCATTTTCTCATTATCGCAGGGGTAAGGCAGTTCATGGAGATTGTTGCCAAGAAGAGGGGATTAGTCGCCAGGCAACTAAATCTCCCCGAATCTGCCTGTGTGACCTTACCCGAAGTCACTATATTGAAAAATGTAATTCCTTTAAGAGTCAATGTTAGCTGAGTGAGGGAACACTTGCTTTGAGAGTGGAGAGAAGAGCAGGAGAAGTAATTATTCAGGTAGGCAGAGAGCTTCATTTCAGATAGAGGAGGGATAAGGCAGCCCTGCGATTTACAACAAAAGGGGAGTTCACAGAAGTAGGACATTTACAAGAGGGGACTGGCAGGACCAGGTGCCTCGCTTTAACATAAAACAGAGCGGCCCATCAGTCATTTGCCAGTTCAGTCCTGATTCAAAGCATCAGAATTGTAGACTAAATTCCAGTTCTAGAGAGGAGTATAGGATGAGCAGCCTATTTGCCTTCAGCTCCACCCCATGAATAATGCCAGCCCATAAGGTTAAGCTGATTGGTCCGCACTTCCGAGTACAACACAACTAGCCAACCACTGACCGCTAACAGCTTCCTGTTCCTGTGACCAGAAAAGCACACCCTGCCTATGGTGTTTAGCCACACCTTTCACGGAAGAGAACACGGAGGCGATGCCTAGTGTCAGCAAATAGGGGTGGTACAGTCATTTGGGCCAATGAAAGGAGAGCATGCCTAAGTATAGGAGACAGCCAATAATGTCTAGATAGGGCGGAGCCTAAAGGGATAAAGCTAAGGCACGTACTATCTCAGAATTATTAAGCACGTTAGGATGGGGGAGAGTAGTAGTAGAAGTGTGAGTGAAAACAGCCAGGTTATGTCATGGACGCAGAAGGCAATACAATAGAAGTACACGAACATGAAACTCTGCAGTCTTAGACACACTATTTAGGAGCAGCTTTCCCATTGCTTGGTTATTCATGGGTGTTTTCTGCTGCCTCCCAGAAAATACAGTCACCTAACTGCAATGAAGCACCGCCCCTAAACCCAATGTCTATACTCTTGTAATCCCCTCAACAGCCGAGCTCAGGAATGAAAAAGTTAAAGATGCAAATGATTTAAGGGTGAATAATGAACCTGCCGCCTTCCATCTATCACTGTTGGTCCCAGCACCATAAAACTGCATTAATCCTCCCTCCCAAGAAAAGTCTACGGCACGGGGATCCATAATTCTCCTGCACATAGAGAGGACATGCCAGTCATTGCCATTTGTCAGCTGATAAGACAGTTATAGACTTGGGTGCATAAACCTTGTCCCAGTTGAGCCCTACTAATACATTGATAAATTGACCGGTCTAGTGATGATCGCCTCTATATAGATGGCAACATATCACCAGAAATTTTAGGACAGGTAGCCACATGGCCACGATTGATTCCCCCAGCGCAGGAATCTCGTCAATGACAGCTATTAGGTAGTCAACTCTCGCGTGGCTCAGATTATTATAGTCCAACAGCAGGTGTTTAGGCTCAGGTTGGAGAACAGTGCCACAGTGGAATCTGTGTCCGGATAACGTGGTGGAGAACGGCTGCACTTGTAACACACCACCTGCCCCCACCTCTGCCAAAATGACAAGCACCCCGATGTGTCCCTCTGGCCTTACTCCGACCCCAACACCCCAGTCTAAACAAAGAACGGCTCCCTTTAGGATAAACAAGAGACACATACCTTCCAGAAATAAATATACAGCCACACCAAGCCAGAGACTCTACGCTAGAATAGATACACCGCCCCCCCTACAGAAAAGAGGGTGGGTGTATACCATAGAGTCCTAAGAGGGGCGGAGAACATTAAAACTGAAGCCCGCCTATTTACATATAGAGACATAGCTCCGTCATTGTTGCTCAGCCTCCTGCCCCCTTGAAGGGCACATCCCGTTTAGCCCAGGTGCTGTTCAGGCCCAGGCTTGAAATCTGTCCATTCGGGCAAATACCAGACGGGCGGTTCTGTTTTATGTTGGTCCTGCCAGTCCTCTGTTATAATTGTCCTACTTCTGTGAACTCCCCTTTGCTGTAAATCGCAAGGCTGCCTTATCCCTTCTCCTCCATCTGAATTGAAGCTCTCCGCCTACTGAATAATTAGTTCTCCTGCTCTGTTGTCTGCTCTCATGACTCCTCCTCTCTCCCTCCTCAATGTCTGTCTCATCCCTCCATAAAGTAACCCACCCCCCTTTGTCCGGACTAACACAAGCTTTCTCTTGGCTCTGCAGCATTTATTTGTTTAACCCTTTGTTATTTAACTTACCTAAACCCTGCGAGTCTTCTCTCACTCAGCTAACATCTGATTTCCACTCTTATGTACAGAATGTTTCTTAAACACTATACACTTTTTTTACTATTTAAATCTATTTCAAATCATCTTCCATACAAAATGCAAACGTACATTAGCCAAATGATGTTGGACATGCATCATTGCTAAGTTTAGGGTTGCCACCTGGCCGGTATTTTACCAGCCTGACCGGTATCTTTGATGGCTGATCCCAATGTTATTAAGGGCTCCTACACACGGGCGTTTTTGACCTGCGCTCCCCTGCGTTGCGTTTGGCTGCGTTCAGCCGCAGGGGAGCGCAGGTCTAGACGCAACTCATTTTGTTCAATGAGGTTGTACCCACGAGACGTGTGTAAGCGCCGAACGCAGATTCAGACGCAACATGCTGCATTTTTCCTGCGTTCGGCGCTCACATGCGTTCGTGTGAGTACAGCCCCATTGAAAATAATTGAGTGCGTTTATACCTGCGCTCCCCTGTGTTTGAACGCAGCAAAACGCAACGCAGGGGAGCGCAGGTAAAAACGCCCGTGTGTAGGAGCCCTAATAGGAAAAAAAGCTAAATATATAGGAAGGCCAGTATTTTTTTTAAGAAAAGGTGGCAACCCTAGGTATTATTGATGGTTCATCCCAATGTTATTAATAGGGGAAAAACTTAAAGGAAAACTATACCTCCAAAATGAATACTTGAGCAACAGGTAGTTTATATCAAAATAAGTGGCATATTAAAGAATCTTACCAAACTGGTATAGCTATTTCAGTAAATATTACACTTTTACATCTCTTGCCTTGAACCACTATGTCTGTGTGCTGCCTCTGAGATCACCTGACCAGAAATACTCCAGTTCTAACTGTAACAGGAAAAAGCGTGGAAGCAAAAGACACAACTCTGGCTCATGTGACCTAACTTTATAGTTTGTTTGGTATGTTTGTGTGCACCGTGGATTCATATAATCCCAGGAGGCTGTCCTTATTTTTTAAAATGGCTATTTTCTATTTATGATTACCCAATGGCACATGCTACTAAGAAAGTTTATTATTATGAAAATGGTTTGTTTACATGAAGCAAGGTTTTACATATGAGTTGTTTTATGCAATATCTTTTTATAAAGACCTAAATTGTTTGAGGAGTATAGTTTTCCTTTAAATATATCAGAAGGCCGGTATTTGTTTTCTAGAAAAAGTGGCAACCCTAGCTAGGGTTGTCACCTTTTCTTGAAAAAAATACCAGCCTTCCTATATAGTTATGTTTTTTATGTTTTTATTTATAACATTGGGATCAATCAAAATACCAGCCAGGTGACAACCCTAATAATTGCCTAGTTGACCATACCTCTGAACATTTTGGAAATAAAAAGAGGGACAAAAAGACTCTCTGTGGTTGACTGGGGCTAATAATGTATTGCATTTTTAACCCAATATATTTGTGGTAATATATAACAGAGTAGAAGATAGTGATGAGCAAATCTGTCCCATATCAGTTCAAAAAGTTGCAAAACTTTTTTGTCACGCAACAATACTTTTGTCTTGCAACAATATTTTTGTCATGCAACATACTGTATTTGTAGGAAACTAAATTAGAATCTATGAGTGTTTTGTTCGCGGCCTTGTTTCTGGTTTTGGGTTACCAATAATTTTTCCCCTTACTTTCAAGTCAAAAAGAGCTAGTTTGACGGGTTTTGTGAAAAATGTTGGCGTTGGTGAAATGTGTAAGTTTGTGGTGAATCTATGTATAGCAAAAATTTTCGCTCACTTGTAGAGGACCACTGCGCATTTATATGTGGGCTGCTTTGATTTTTTTACCAGGGCTACTTACTACTCCTAGTCCTACCCTTGTGAGAGTCAGCCATAATGCTGTCTATTAGGCTAATTCACAATTAGATACTGTGATGCAGCATCCAAGATGGAACTGGATACATCTGTACATGCTCAGACTGCGTGCAAACCCAGAAGTAGTTGCCAACAGCCGATGATGACAGACTCTGGAAGCCTAGATTTTAAGTTCTGCCGTCCTTCTGGTGCTGTTTCCTGTTCCTTACACATGGCAGTGGGAACACAAAGCACCGTGCCTTGAGGAACGCACAGGAAATGACGACTACAAAAGGACTTCCCCCAATCATGGCACCCATTTCTTTTTCTTCCTGTCGTGACAATACCCCCTCTCCTATTTCTGAAGCTTCTGGGCTGATATTCTAATCTTGTGTGTGCTGCAGGAGAAGCTGGCAGGCTAGTGGCCATCCGTTGCCCTCAGGGCTATAAGTCGCAATGCTGTCCATTCGAGGCGGCGCAAATGCAATAAGACTCTGAAGCGCCCAGTGGAGGAATTACAGGGGGAGCAGGGGGTGCAATTGGGTCAAGGCCGGCATCCCCTCAGGGCCTCCAGAAGCTCACGCACTGCCGATTTCCTAGCCACAGGAAATCTGGTATATAATCTGGTATGAGGGGGGCGAGCGGGCCGGATGCACATCCCCTCCTCCAGTTACGTTACTGGAAGCGCCCTTTAATCATACCAAACCAGACTCTCCTTGCGCATGTGCACACTTCCGGGTAAGCTTTAAAATGTGTGCGGCAAAGAGTGTGCACAGGCGCATGTACGTTCCTGGGTGGGGGAGCAGACAATTTACTTATGGCCTTAGGGCGTTGCTAGTAGAAATCTGGCCCTGGATCTCAGAGGTGGAAAAGGCAGTTAAAGAAGGAGCTGACCAGGAAGAAATCTTGGATATGATTCAAGATATTAAAACAGCCATTAACTTCACATCTGAAGCTTCCCTGGAAGGTGCTAGAATGGCTGCCAAATACATGGGACTGGCAGAAGCAGCCAGGAGGGCATTGTAGCTAAGGCACTGGCATGCAAATTCTCAGTCCAAACATAATTTATGCTCACTACCTTTCAAGGGAAATTTTATTTTCGGTGAAAGACTGGATCAGATCATTTCTAAAGCATCAAATGTTAAATCGGCATTTCTACCTCAAGACAGAAAAGACAGAAAACTTGCATGACAGCCCTTTGGAAGCCAAGGGCCTTCCTTTCGAGACGCTCACCAATACAAATCGGAAAGTCCTTTGTCCGTCAGAAATGGAGATCCAGGTTTTAAAACCGAGCAAAAAATGACCAAGCTGCAGGGCAGCAAAAGAAATCTGCATAATGGTGCTCAAGGCCGTCTGGCCCGAGTAGGAGGGAGGTTAAGAAACTGTAGAATAGTGTGGGCTCAACATGTCACAGACTCCTGGGTGATCAAAACCATTTCAAAAGGCTACACTTTAGAATTAAAAGCTGCCCAAAAAGAAAATTTGTGTCTTCAGACAAGCAGAGGTCAGAACAGGACTGGAAGGTACTACAGTCCATTATTGCAGATCTCCTCAACAAGGGAGTCATAGAAGAAGTTCCAAAATGAGAATGTATATGGTGTATATTCTCATCTTTTCCTGAGAAAGAAACAAAATGGTTTGCTTCAGGTCATCCTCAGTCTAAAAAGCATCAAAACCTACATGTTCTTCAAAATTGAATAGTTAACTACTTCCTCACAGTTAACTATTGCTAAAATGTCTGTTTCAATACAACTTAGAAATTCGGAGATTGTTTTTGTAAAACCAGAGTTCCCCTTTAAGCTGTGTGCACTGTGCTTCTACAAAGTTGATCTGTAAACACGCCTACTGTTTCTTCATTGGTGGGTGGGCTGGTGGGCGGGCAGATGAGACGGCCATGGGCCGTGAGGATTTCTTTACAAGTGAGTTTAGCTGAATCTGGGGGAATGCACTGACAGGCAAGCTAACAAACTATTATAGCAGCAAAACGGTAAAAAAAAAAAAAAATGCTTTCCAGTTACAAATAACCTTATAATCTTTCCCCAAAGCCTAGGAAAGATTATAGATTTTGACTTAAGATCCCCTTTAAGTCCAAACTTTGTTGTGCCATTTAGCTTTTATTGATGTTACAGATATATACAAACATTGTCATTCTTGCGCCCAACAATAAGGCACTAGCTAAAAGAATGTAAAATGTCTTAAACAGTTTGAGACCCAATATCTTTGTTCATATATTTAAAGTGGCGTTTCTTCCCTAATTTATCCATTGTGTTACCATTTCAAGTCATAACACATTTTATTCTTTTAGACTTCCCTAACT
>CM044435.1:85225576-85245057 GCA_024363595.1 Xenopus borealis | reverse complement strand
AGAAGCAGACTACAAGACTGCAAAAGAGAGTTACAAGCACCCCCTAGTGGCATGCATAATTATTGCAATATGGTTAAAAGGGACGCCTCAAAAAACTCTCTTTTAGCAACAGGCCATGCTGAGTTTTTCTGCAGCTACTAGCTAGTTCGCTTGCTTAAGCAGTTTATCTCTTTCCAATTTTTTTATTTAAAAAAGGTAGTGTTTATATCTGATTAAATGCATTTTAATTAAATATTTTATAAACTTAGCATCTGTACCACTACCACCAATTTGCTATCCTTGCAGCCTGTTTTTCAGAAAAATAAAAAAAATAATGAAATTGCCTACGGCAGGCTTTTTATTAATTTCAAAATAAATAGTGAATACCTTGCTGCAAAGCTCTCTCTAAATGTATTCAATATGGTTTCTTATTGTGATTATGCAATGGGCACATTGGCAGCATGGTAATATTACTACAAGCTGTGCCTTGCATGGTGGATCTGGAGGCTGCCTCCTGGTTTAGTTTCTTTTTAAAAATATCGTTAGTTATGATTTTAACATATGGGGGTACACAAGAATATTTATAACTAGTCATTAAAAATTCACAGAATTAAGCATGCTTTCCGCATGGTTTCTGCATATTGGGTAAAAACATGGCAAATTGCTTTCGAAAATTGCACTTTGCACACTGCATTTGTGTATGTAAATGCCCTTTCTTGTGTTTCTTAGCCCAAGCACATCAGCAACAAAGCAACTACTTGATCCATTAGCCCTGCTTCCCAAAGTCTTCTCTGCATTGTTGAAGTGGGCACTTTATAATCTTCCACTTAATCAGCCCTGCTTTGATATCTGATGTAGTCAGCCTTCTGTGACCCTTATCTACTGTACTGGTCATCTGATATCAGGACTGGACTGAAAATCAAAATAGGCCCTGGCATTTCAGGTACACAGAGGCCCAATCAGCCCACATAGAGTCCCAAACAGTCCCCACCAGCCCACTAAATACTGACTTTCTATGGCACCTTATAGCAGCCCACCTGGCATTTGCCCTAACCCACACATTGCCAGTCCGGGCCTGTCTGATATTGTTGTTGATCTACACCAGTCCGATCATAGTCCTTCCCTGTTTCTTGATGCCATTTGACAGTGTAACCACATAAAAATGTAGTCCATTTGTTTTGAATAAAATAAAAGTCACAGACATTTCTCTATTTACATATAGCTGAATTACATTTTGAAATTTCAGGATACATTAGTGGAAATACACATAATCCACTGCTGGCTAATTTGCTCAGTGTGTTCCATAGAACACATTTCTTTATATTGCCTACCCAGTAGACTTTAGGCTTTCACACATCTACATCCCACATGCTGTCACTAAATGACCCTCTCTATATCATGAAATACATAGATTGTTTGCCTCTGGGTTGGGACTATGGGTCCGGCATGGTGAGAGTCAGAGCAGAATGGGGCTGGGTCAGGATGCACCTGGATAACTTTGAATCCAAAGCTGGCATCTCTATTTATGGTTGGTCCCCATGACCCTTTTACAAATGTGAAGTGTATTCCTACAATCTATAATAGTCATTAAAATGAGGTGTATGATTTGGTTTAAACCATTTTTGGGTGGAAAAGCTGATTCAATTAATTCATTTGGATCCCCCTCAAAAAGGTTTAAGAAATACTAGTATAGTTGCTGTATCAGTGTGAATACAGAGGCAAACAACTAATTAATACTTGACATTGATGCTCACATTTAAGGGCTTAAAGAGTATCTTGTCTCTGCCTGCTGCCTACAATATCAACATGGTATGGCCTGGTACTCTTCCTATGTGCTTATTTAATTCATTTAGAAACACATAGGGAGTACCATATTATGTTATGTTATATCTATAACCATGGGACGATATGCAGCATGCATGTGGGTAGAAATAAAAATCCACCTGTGCTCCTTTAGAAAGGTTGGCATTTAACCCTTCTGCATCTAACTGCAGAGAGCTAATCTGCAAAGAGAGTATGTGGATCTTGTATGTACGTATGTAATGGAGGGACCCAATGGCACCTAAAGCATCTGGGGAGGACAGAGGGGATTGCTATGAACAAACCACAATAACACAAAAAATGGAATGGAAGCACAGAAAAGATTTAGAAAAACATTAACAATAGATGCAAAATTCATAGCATGTCAGCATTATTGTGACTTCTAGCAAAGTATCACTGGCACAGGATAATTCAGAAGTCCAAAGAGAAAGCAAATTCACTTTTGCATTTTTATGGAAGTTTAGTTACTGTGTGTAAAGCAATGCCTGTGAGTGTGAAAAGATCATTTACTCCTAAAATAAGAATTTGCAATTATGCTGTATTACTAACACAATGGGCTTTAGAAGGTGAGCAAACGATGAGTAATTGCTTAGTGATTTCTCCTCTGTTAATATAGTTTATGTAGTTGCAGTTGTGTTTGTGTTGTGCATATGTTGTGTTTGCTTACTATATTGCTTAGTGATGATACTTACACACACACAGAGAGAGAGAGAGAGAGAGAGAGAGAGAGGAAATTCACACTCCTCGGCACATATCCAGAATTAACTTCTGATTCATTTTCTTCCTAATTGGAGAAACAGAGAAATAAAACAGGCTTCTTTTTCCATATTGCATTGCAGCATGAGAGATGACTGGTAAGTTATTATAAATTATATTAAGCTAAGAAGTAAAAGTAAATTCATAAAAACACACACAAATGATATATGTTTGCTCATGTTAATCTTTACTTGGCTGAGGAAACTCTAAACCTTTAAATTAACTTTATGGGGCTGATTTACTAAGGGTCGAATTTCGAAATGTAAAATACTTAGAAATTTGACCATCGAATTAAAATCGTTCAACTTCGAATATCGTAGTTGAAGGATTTATCACTGAATTTGGCATTTCTGCGGTTGAAGAAAAATCGTTTGAAAAATTCGAAGGATATTAGCGTACGATCGAACGATTTTTCTTCGATAAAATAAAACTTAGAAAAATGGTCTAGCAGGTCTCCATAGGCTAACATAGCACTTTTGTAACTTTTATTTGGCAAATTAAAAAAAATCGAAGGATTTTTACAGAGACAGTACTTTGAATTTCAAGGTCGAAGGATTTCGATAGTCGAAGTTTTTCAAAAATTTACTTCAAATATCGAATGTTTTGCATTTGAATATTCAATTCGACCCTTAGTAAATTAGCCCCTATATGTTTTAGAATGATATTCTTGGCAACTTCTCAGTTTCTCATCAGTTTTCTTCATTTGTCTGCTTCCAGTTTTCAGATGTGGATTACTGACCCTGGTACCCAAATCCTGTTGCTTTGAGAGGCTAGAATTACACCTCTAATTAGGCATATAGGTAAGGTTTTTGGCAGTTTGTGGAAGTTATGCATTAGCCTTAAGGTTTAAAAGAGTTGTTTCTTAAAATTAACATTTAAATCAATGTAGATGCTGATATTGAAAGATAATTTACATTTGGCCTTTACTTTTTTGTTCAGCAGCTCTGAGTAATATGTCAGTGTAGTTGCACTGCAATTTTGAATATTGAAAAAGAGCCTTTGAACCCTGAAACATGTCATGTGGACACAATATAAAAGCCTATTAGCAGTTATCCTGCCTGCTGTGTGATTTCCAACCTCTTTGACAACATTTATCTGAATAATATGTAATTGAATAAAGATGCCGAAAATTTTTTCACAAAATTACACAATTTAAGTGTCTTACGCTATTTGATTTCTTTGCTCTAAAATCAAACAGTATTTTCTTGGCACTTCCAGCGGGGAACATGGCAAATAATAATACATTGTGTGCCACTGCCCAGTACAGAAGAGCATTGACTTACGTAGTGTTATGCCAGACAGAATGTTTTCATTGTGGTCACTTTGTCTCCATGAGGACTGAAAAAAAGTCTGGATTGTAGCAATCTTATAAAGTGAATATGCAATTTTCCAAGCTATTTATATTTAAACAACAGTATATTTTTGCTCATATATGCTATTTGGATTATATCAGTATATCGAGATTATATTTTGCAAGAAGATGATGAACACACCCACAGATGCTGCAACTTTTGGCCACATCTGTAGTTACAAACTTTGTCATATATTCCAGCCCAGTACATTTTTTAGTGCAGGGATCCCCAACCTTTCGAAGTCGTGAGCAACATTCTGTAGTAAAAGGAGTTGGGGAGCCACGTAATCATTAAAAATGTTCTTGGGGTTCCATATCAGGGCTGTGATTGGCCATTTGGTAGCCCCTATGTGGATTGTCAACCTACAATGAGGATCTGTTTGGCAGAACACCTGGTTTTTATACAACCAAAACTTGCCTCCAAGCCTGGAATTCAATAATAAGCACCTGCTTTGAGGCCACTGGGAGCAACATCCAAGGGGTTGGAGAGCAACATGTTGTTCACAAGCTACTGGTTGGGAAACACTGTTCTAGTGCATACAATCTGTATAGCTATAACAGGTGTTATGCTCCAGCAATAGTGTGTCTGGTGTTAACCCCAGTGAATGGTGCTAAAATGATTTCCTACTTTGCCAGAAATGTCATTGTTTGTACATCCTCATGAGCAATTAATGCAACATTTGCTCTTGCCCGGTTTGTGTTCTTGTTTGAGTATGATGCAGCTTTCAGTTAATCAGGTACCTGATCAGATAGATCTGAGTGCTTTCTGCCAAGTGCCAATTATAGTGTGTTGACACCTCCTAGCTTCTAATACCTGCACAGTATCTGTGCCAACTTTCTACACTACCCAACCAAGCCACTGCTTGAGCCAGTGGTGGGCATGCTGACTTGTGCACAGATATCTGTAATCTATCTATGTACTACTACTTTTGTTATTTTATTACATGGGCTTAATATTTTTAGCCTGGCTATCACTTACTAGGGAATATTTGTTCAAAAATATTGCTTCCCGCATGCGAAGTGTGAACTCTGTCAGCGTGCACCTCTGGAGGGGGAGGGGGAAACAATTTTAAAGCAACTGGACGTGGAAGAGGGCATTTAAAAGTATGAAGACACAGAGCTATGCAGGACAACTGATATCATCCAAGGCAACCTTACAATCTGGGTGGAAAATGAAAGTCAATATTGAAAAATGTAAGGTTTTGCACTTGGGATTTTAAAGGAACAGTAACACCAAAGTAACACCAAAAAATGAGTTTTAAAGTAATGAAAAGTACTTTAAAAAAAAGTGTTTTACAGTAATGAAAACATCATGTAGTGTTGCCCTGCACTTAGGGTTGCCACCTGGCTGGTATTTTACCTGCCTGGACGGTATTTTTCATGGTTCATCCCAATGTTATTAATAGGGAAAAAAGATAAATATATAGGAAGGCCAGTATTTTTTGCAAGAAAAGGTGGCAACCCTAGCTGCACTGTTAAAACTGATCTGTTTGCTTCAGAAACACTACTATAGTTCGTATAAACAAGCTGCTAAGTAGCAATGGCGGAAATTGAAAAACGGCTACATGGCACTGGATAACTAATGTATAACAGATAACATTATGTTCTACAGAGTTTATCTGCTGTGTAACATGAGCCTTTTCTCTTTTGAATAGCTGCCCCATTGCTACACAGCAGCTTGTTTATTTAAACACTAGTAGTGTTTCTGAAGCAAACACAGCAGTTTTACCAGTGTAGGCAAACACTGCATTATATATTTTTTTCCTTTAAAACAATATCATTTTTTGATGTTACTGGTCAGGGCTGGTCGTACCAAGTGCGGGGCCCAATTGGTACCATTTTGGCGGGGCCCCTAGAAGGAACTTGCAGGGTCACAGAGCTTGATGGGCAAATAGTGCTGCTTTCCCCTCTGTCCAAGTGACGGCTGCCAGTTGGGAATGGGGGCAGGCTGGGCAACTGGGAGAAAATGTTCCCTCACTTTTTTTAATCTATGTGCGCTAAAAAAAGTGCAAATTTTGGTTACCACTATAAACTGTGTTGGTGCAGCACCATGTATTATATAAGCAACATTAATGCATTTCACTTGTTAGGCCAGTTGGGTTTGGGGCGGGCTGGTTGAATTGGGTTTGGGGGTGGGCTGGGCCAATCAGGTTCAGCTGTGGCCTGGGCCAATCAGGTCTGAGCCAATCTGGATTAGGGGTAGTCTGGTCTACTGGGGGATTTAGGGAATAGGAATCAGAGCTCGCACTGGAGCGGGGCCCCCATAAGAGCGGGGCCCAATTGGGCCAAATTGGTCCAATGTGCTTAAGACCGGCACTGTTACTGGTCCTTTAACATAAGAAAGGCTATTTATGCTCTTAAATACTTAACCCATTACAGAGAATGATGTAGGTGAATTTGTGGATAACATACTAAACTGAAGCAAGCAACACCAACAATGGCTAGCATAGTATTGTACATTAATAACAGGGGTATAGATTCATGGGAAGATAGGGTCATTTTTCCACTTTACAAAGGACTGGTAAGGTGATATATAAAGATAATGAATAAATATATTATCTATACTCTATAATTAACTGGTTATATTAGGAGAGCTTTAAAGAAATCATACTCTGGAGAGAAATATAAAAACATACATTCATAAACCAAAGGCCAAAATGTATGAGACATTGGCCAAATCACAAATGCTTAAATAATAGAATATATAATCCAGAAATGCAGGCCTACAACCAAACATGCCTCTGCATATAAAAATGCAGTGTGTTCAGTATAATTCATTTTATAGATCATTTAATGATGGCATGGGCAGGGTGCAAAAAACAGATGCAAGCCAACATGCTTTTAACACTTTGCACCAAAGATAGCACCTTTAAAACAAGTTTAGCCTTTCTCACATTGGAGCCCACAAGGACATTCCAATATATAGATTACATTTTTAGTGAAACATTTATCAAAATAGAAGTTTAGATTTTAAAGGAATTGTTCAGTATAAAAGTAAAAACTGGGTAAATAGATAGGCTGTGCAAAATAAAACATGTTTTCAATATAGTTAGTTAGGCAAACATGTAATGTATAAAGGCTGGCATGAGTGTAAGTCTAACCTAAAAGAACAGGACACTACGTCTTGCTTTTCAGCTCTCTTGGCTTATGCTGAGTGGTTACCCTGGTTACCAGGCAGTAACCAATCAGTGACTTGAGGGAGGGCCACATGGGCCATAACTGTTGCTTTTGAATCTGAACTGAATGCTGAGGATCAATTGCCAACTCACTGAACAGTTATGTCCCATGTGGCCCCCCCTTCAAGTCGCTGACTTACTCAGATTTAGGGAGCTGAAAAGCAGGAAGTTGGATTCTGGCTATTATATTAGACATCCAGTCACTCCAACTTCTATAGTTTGCATTTTTCCCTGACTAACTATATTAGAAACATTTTTTATTTTGCACAGCCTATCTATTTACCCAGTTTTTAGTTTTACCCTGAACTGTTCCTTTAATCAAAACTCTCTCACATTCTGTTAGTTTCTATGGGATTTCTATAAACATATTTACCAATGATGTTTGTTTAAAAACGCTTCCAAAAATTCCATATAAATGAATAGAATATGGATGAGTTTTTATTTATTAAAATATGACCTCGGATTAGAGCCCTGCGTGGGTCCATTTTTCATAACCCGACCCGTACCTGCAATCCACAACCCGCACCCGCATTCTTACCCGACCTGCAAGTACCTTAGCCGCAACCCGATCCACGACCCGCTGACCATCAAGAATCAGGAAGTGCTGTAATGGTAAACCGGAAGTGACAACATCGGAAATAGGCGGAAGTATGCACAATCAGAAAAAAAGAGGAAGTGATGTCATTGTAAACCGGAAGTGACATAATCGGAAGTAGGCAGAAGTGGTAAAAAAAATTGCGTAAAACTCGCTATCGAGAAGACCCGCAACCCGATCCCACTGCCGACCCGCGTCTATACCTGCTCCCAAAACTTACCTACAACCCGCAGGGTACCACATGTTTTTGGGGGTAACCAGCAGGTACCCGACCTGCTGCACGACTCAGATTGTCACAAATCTGCTCCTAATAGTGATTTTAAGCTATTTTTAAAGTCCTTTCAGTAACATTACTTTGAAATATTCTCTTTCTTTATGTATCTAAATGCTAAACATGTAGTGTGTTCTTCAACAATCTTCAAAAATTCATATTTCTTGACCTTCTGAAGACCACAGCAGTCTTATCATGAAAAAAACTGCTTTTAGAATCTCATCTGTTTTAGTACATTTAAGTGTATTTTAATAATTCCCTTAAGTATATTAGCTAATTGGTTATATTGTGTAATAAAAAACAATCTTTCTCCCTCTTTTTATCCTTAACCATTGCATTTCTGTTTTGCCATTTTTTCTAAAGCACTTTCAGGCACCAGTGTATATTTGAGCAGGTTGTCTTGTGACTCAAACAGTTACTTTTCAGTACAGAGAAAATGGATATTCGAATTGAGTACTAAACAACCCAATCAGTTAAACATTCATTATAACCTAAGAGCCTTTTTACAGGAAACAAATAAGGCTCTTAAAAAATAATTGCAGAGAAGTTTATTGGTGAAAAGGAGTATTTAATCTATAAATGCAGCTTGTGTGAGTCAAGGTTATAATGAAGGAAGTATAATGAAGTTGAGTACTGTATATTAATAACATTGTAATGAAACATTATTAAGAAATATACATTGTATTAATAGAATATGTTTTTAATGTTTAGAATTGTGTTTTTTACAAGGAATGGGTAAAGTCATTATGTAGGTTGGGGTTGTTACAAGGGAAACATTAATTGGAAATAGGGGTTATACTATTAGAGATGCATCAAATGCATATTATTTTGCATCAAGCTGAATACCACAGTGTTCACAAAAGATTTTTCTGAACTCTGAACTAAACCAGCAAGCTAACTTTTCTATTGACATTTAAGAAAGATCCAAATCTGTGAACTCTCCACATACAGTATACATTATTGAAATGTATTTTTATACGTGAAGACTTTGAAGTACAATTCACTATTAGCCACAGACATATAACACCCTATGTACTCTAAGCACTTTATGGCATAGAATGCATATGTGAGTTGATTATGTGTTATACTGGAGAGATGGCATAATATTTGAATTAGGAGGAACATTTGGTTTGGTTTTACCAACAGCTTTATGCATAATACATACAGCTATGGGACCTGTTACGCAGAATGCTTGGAACCTGAGGTTTTCCAGATAAGGGGTCTTTCCATAATTCAGATCTCCACTAAAAAAATCATTTAAACAATTGCACTCAGTAGGATTATTTTGCAACCAATAAGGATTAATTGTATCTCAGTTTGCATCAAGTACAAGGTACTGTTTTATTACAGATTTAGTTTTCTGAATTATTTAATTTTTCTTTGGGCTGTGTGCAAACATTTCAAAATTATTTATGTGCGCCACAATTTGTTGTTTGCACTAAACACTAACAATTGTGTGTGTGTGCACACAAATGCTTAGAACATTGCTTTTTTGGTTCAGTTTCTTTTCCTTCAGTTTTAGCTCTCTATACAACTGGATTGTGTTACTGTATTGCCAATTTAAAATAGACAATACACTTTTGCTCTCCTGTACTGAGAAGGTTATAACTAAATCGAAGCACCTTTCCAGGGGCGTCTGGTGGGGTCCAGGGGAGCTGAATTCCTGATTTAAAAACTGGTAATTCAACTCATAAAGGGGTGGTTTACCTTTGTAATAAATTGATAAATCTAACAGTTCCCATTAATAGAACAAATTTTGGCACAGAAATAGTTAACAGAAAAAGTACAGTTGATGAGGTATACACCTCAGAAGTTTCCCTGTACTAATCCTTCAGTTCCATGTGGACCCTGTGCTGGGAGGGGGTCACTGATCCACAAAAACACTACAGCTGCTATTCCACTTCCATATATGACATCACACACAGTACTGGCAGCAGGGCCCCCGTACAACAAAATTTTTGGGGCCTCCTGGACCCCGCCCACATCACAGTTAAAACACCACATCAACACTAAAGAAGGTAACTCCTCCACACACACAAGTTATAAAAAGCTACGGATGATCAGGGCCCCCTTATAAGTTAAAAAAAAATTGGGCCCCCAGAGAAAATTAAAAAAAAAAAAAAACATGGCCAGGGCCCCGCAGACAAGGTAAAAAAAATGGTGCCCCAGAGAATATTTTTTAAGAAAAACATTGGCACCAGGGCCCCCCTTACAAGTTAAAAAAATTTGGGGCCCCTGAGAATATTTTTTAAAAAACAAACGCCAGGCCCCCCCCTTACAATTAAAAAAATTTGGGGCACCCAGAAAATATAAATAAAAAAACATTGTCACAGGACCCCCCTTAAGTTGGCGCTATAAAAATACATGTTAATAATAAAATACATGTTAATAATCAAGTACAAGGTACTGTTTTATTATTACAGAGAAAAAGAGAAAATCATTTTAAAACATTTTTATTATTGGATTATAATGGATACTATGGGAGATGGTACTTGTACTTTCCAGAAATATATTATTTTGGGGGCAGGTTCAATGTATTATTTTGTGTTTTTACCCCATAAAATAATCATTATTCAGCAGCTGACGTGACGTCTTGGACTATTTGTATGCGCTCGAGGCTTTCCAAATTAGTTGCATTTTTGTGGATAATGTAAAATATTTTTCTGATATAAATTCCTATATCATAAAAAATTGTATTTTTTCAATTTCTTTTTAACTCTAAATCATGTTCCAGAAGTGGAACACTCAAACACTCAGATTCTCCTGGAAAAAAATATATATTTTCATAGGTATTTTCAAGGGAGAGAGCACAAAATGTTCAGAAAACAGCTTGCACTGAATGCACTTAAAGGAGAACCAACCTGTAAGGAAAAAAATCCCTCCCCCCTCCCCCCGGACAAATGCCCCAATTTAGTTTTTTACTTACCCCTCCTGCAGATTCATGCCATGGGTGTTCATGGCAGCCATCTTCTTTCTACAGTCTTCTTCGTAAGTTTTGGCGCATGCGCAGTTGGAGGAGATTTCCGGACCTCAATCTCTGAGCATGTGCCGAAAGTCACGCCAATTTCCGGAATAGGACATTTTCATGACTTTTGGCGCATGCGCAGTGGTTACAGTGCACAAGTTCAAATAAACTGCTGGTAAATGACTTCTTCTGGTTATCAAAGTTCGCTGACCTCCAACAGAGTAGGAAGTCGCCAGGCTCCCAATATTTCACAGATCAAGGTTTAGACAAGTACTCTGGAGGATCAATGCCATCAAACAAGTGTTCTTTTATTGTATGCAGTGCACAAGCAACCAATGAATTACTTGGAGGAGGGCAGTATCAATGTCCAATAGGAAACAAGGGAAAAGCTTGACATGATGATGTCATCATATAGGAAGTCATTGGTGTGCCTGCTTCAAAATAGGCCACTCCCATCGCTTCAGAAAACTGGTCAGAGTGATAGGAGAAGGACTGAGTTTACAGGTATAAACATTAGCTTTTACAATGGCATTTTCACTTTTTGTTAGGGAAAATGTTTTTTCTAACACATTGAGAGCATTGCTAGTGGTTTCATAAGATTTGTACATTGAAGGTGAACAACCCCTTTAAAGTTATCAGGAGCAGTTTTTTGCTGGGGAGCTTTCACTAACTACTCACTCACTACTGCTATTTATATAATGCTGAAACATTTTTGCGGCGTTTATAGAAATTATACATCATTCACATCATACAGTCTATGGAATTTATCAGGAGCCAATTATAGTATCAGTTTGGTGTGTGGGAAGAAACCCATGTAGAAAGCATACAAACTCCTTGCAGCTGGCTGCAGTGTCAGGACCCCAGCACTGCAAGGCAGAAGCCACTTAGTCACAGATAGAGGTGGCTGTATCTATATATATATATATATATATATATATATATATATATATATATATATATATAAATAAACTATCCTTACTCACCAGTAGATCTGTCCAGTTTACACAAGGGTATCCCTTAACCAGGGCCGCTATTAGAAATCACAGGGCCCCCTGGGCCCCGCCCACCCAAGCCCCCGCCCACTCCACATCAAAGTTAAGACCACACAGACATCAGCGCTAAAAAAGTAAACCCCAAGGCTCCCTTATAAGTTAAAAAAAAAAATTCCGCCAGGGCCCCCCCGTAAAAGTTAAAAAAAAAGCATTGGTGCCAGGGCCCCTCGTAAAAGGCTTTTTAAAAAATTGGTCAGGGCCTCCCCAAGTTAAAAACAAATTGGGACTGCAGAATTTGGTGGCCAGGGGATTAAAAAAAAAACCCACATTGGTGTCAGTAGAATTGAACTTGTGGCTTCAGGACTTCAATTATAGCTGTTTTCATGACTTTGGTTCTTTTAGCCGCTTCAGGACTTCATTGTCGGCTCCTTTCGTGACTTCTGGTATTTTTGCCGCTTCAGGACTTCAGTGTTGGCTCCTTTGGCTATGAGAGAGACTCCCCCCCCATGCTTGTCCAGTTCCCGGGACAGCTCCTCTAAGGAAATGGTTTTTGGGAGCACAATTATTTATTTATGTTTACTTTTTTGCCTGCATGCAGTAGTTAAAACGTGACAAAACAGTTGTAAAAAGTTACAGATTCAAGTACTGTCTTCCATAGTTGTTCTATTTTAATACTGACACACAAAAGAATACAAAATATCATTTATTAAAAAAGGAATATTTTACATCAAAAATATTGCTCAGTGAGTATAGCACTGAAAACATTTTCAGCAGACCATATATTTAACAGCTGCTGTTATCTAGATCTATATGTATCCATATGCACATGCTTTAATATCTCAGTATTGTCACAACTGATAGGAGCAATTCTTTTTGAATTGCAGGATTGTGCAAGAGGGAGTACAATTGTGGAAAATTCACTGACAGCAGCACCTCTCAGCCTTCTTTAAATCTTCACAACTCACTTTCACTCAAGTGCACCAAGGGTGGAAAGGTGTTCAAGTTCATAGTGTCCACCCTCTGCTGTCCCTTTACCCCCTATTTTATGTTCAAGGATCTGTCGCATCTGTTCCTGGGCATAAGCAGGCTTTTGTGCAAGGGGACAGGGTGGTACAGGAAAACCTAGAATTTCAGGGACCAATTTAGAATTTAGAATTACAATTTACAATTACAATTTAGAATTTCAGGTCTCAGCCAACCAACCAAAGGAGTGCTCCCTGGTGTGTAGTGAGTATGCTTGTGGTAGAAGAGAAAGCTGTCGACCTATGAAGATCAAAGGCAAAAGGAAAGAGTGGGTTTTAAAACCATCATTAGTTTTCAATAGTAGTATTTCTGCAATACCACTCCCCATAATAATATAATTCCTAGAATTATCTTTAAACTGCTAATGTTAACACTGTACAATCTGTTTTACTGGCATGCAATGCTATCCAAACAACCAGATTTGTCAGAATACTCATTGCAAAATGTCATTGAGTATTTGCTCATAAAATATTAAGGTAATTGGCACCAGGTTTTCTATGCATGCAAGCCGTACTGAAAGGTTCTGCTGCACGTACATTTAAAATATAAAAAGAATGAATAAAGCAAAGTTATACCTTGTATGAAAATTCCTGCATCAGGACACCCTGTATAGATTCCAAAGAACATGGGAAATTCTGCAGTCCAACAAATTACACCTTGAAGAAAAATTCAAGAGGAAAGAGTGTAATCAAAGCATATTTGCTCTTTGTATGCAGTTATTTCCCCTTTCTCTTGCCTACTTCCCCTTAAGTACCTAGAACATACAGCTACAAAATTTTCACCCAAATATCAACATACGGTAGAGGTCAGCGCTAAAGGCAAGGGAAATTTTATAATGTAGCAGAGGAAATACTTACAGTGTAGTAATTCTTAGAGAGTTGTAGTTTAACACCTTCACCCACTCGACAAGAGTGTTCTGGTCGGATTAAAGGGAAAACTCCAGAGACTTTGTACCGTATTGCAATTTAGCATTTTTTGGTCTATACAAAATTTTCATACCACATGCTTAAGATTTCTCTTCCATATCGTCAGCTATACAGTTACACTAAACACACAAAATACATACTGGGTTGCGCTTTGAGATGTCACACAGTCCTTCTTGTTCAAGCAGCTTTGACTGGAGCCAATAAAATCGGAAATCCGTCTGTGTAATGGAAAAGTGGTTCATTAGAGAACAAAATTACTGTGACTCAATTTAAATGTCATTGCAGATGTCAATTTAATTGTTTAAAAAGGTATGATTCATTTCATTTTACTTAAATGGAAAGTTTTATTTCATGCCTATTCTTTCTATTTGCATTAACATTTATAAGTGGGACCTGCAAACTTGCATGCATACACCACAGCACACTCCTAAATATATCACGTCATTTACTACAGCATCTTATAAACAAGCATAGGCCAAGCAAGTAGTATAATATCATATAAACATACAAATAAACTATTTGGAATTTAGTTTTTCAGAACCTTCAAATAATAGACAATATAACTGGAAGAAGAAAAAATATCTTTCTTTTTCCAATGGTAGATATTTATGTTAACCTGGGGCAACTGCTTCCTAAACTAGGAAAAAGTACAGTACAATATAGGTTAGGTTACTATGATCCCACTAATATGAAAATGTCCTGTACAATATAAAAATTGGAGTAAAACAAGGTATATAGCTGGTTCTATACCAGCATACTCTGCAACTTAATTTGTATCCCGAGAATAATTTTTTGAGGAAACACTGGCCCATAACTAGTGTGTTATGAAAGGATGCAAATAGAATGGCTTCTAGGAGAACAAGCAAAGGGGTGTTTTCATTTTGCCTCTTATCCGGTTAGAATCCAGGAGTGCCCATACTTTAGTAACGTGGGGTCTATTGTCCCATTATGATCTACATCTATAATTGCATTGTTAACATTCTGTTCCATGGACAATATTACTTAAATATTATATTGATTTATGAGAGAATTGGTATTGCTATAGTTAAGAAACAATGATTTCTTATCTAACCTTAACATAATAAACATTTGAATGATAAGCATGAAATAGTAGCATGATTTCATACAAGCTGTTTGGTAACAGTGTCTTGAGATCTACTGATCATCAGCTAAAGGTCTACTGGTAGATCCGGATGTTAAAACTTACATCAATCATACTGAGAATGTAATTTTTAAAAGTCCTAATAGAGTTGTACTGTTCCTGGCTTATATCTCTGCATGAAAGGGATGAACCAAACTTACTAAATAGTAAAACTAAATAAAATAAGCCCAATTGATTTCCATCCACCTGCATGTTTTAGTGGTGCAAAATATACAACTCTATATAATAAATACCTATAATAAGGTAAATTTTGTTTTGATTTCTTTACAGATTAACCATTTATCAGATAATAACTCATACACTGGATGCCCCCTCCAGCACATAACATCCAGCACATAATATGTTCGAGTCTCCTCGTTGTATATACAGTCTAGGATGGTGTAATCTGCAGTGATATAATTAGGCATAAACAGAGTATTTCATATTAACAGTCTCAAAACACACCCCGGCAATGCTTCATCCCTTTCCCTCAGAAATGTATACTGTTTGATTTTGGATAAGATTTCCCCAATACAAACTATTTCTTGATCCACACCTTTGCCACTTGCATTGTTGCGTTTGTTCCCTCCAGGGAGCAATGAAGGAAATCTGTTAACACAATAACCACTCTTGGTATATGCTGCTGTAGATCCCTGGTAATAGATAATTGAAATACAATTGGTAATTAGACAGAGAACAGGCTAAGGAAAATTTGTCAGTGAGACAGCATAAGCATATGAAAACCTCACCCTTGAGGCAACAATCAGAGATCACTTTCCTACAGGACATACGACAAGAAGCCAGAGCTCAGACAGGTCCTGTGGGATCTCTATCAGCCACTCAGACAGCATGATCTGGAAGAATGAATGAAATATGAAATATCGTTAAGGCTGTAAAAAAAAGGCAAATCAAACAATTAAAATAATCCACCAGATACCTGATTGGCATTATGACGTGGCAACTTTTTCCCTAGGTCCACATCCATTTCTTCACACTCATCTCCTCTATCTGCTTTCTGGTCCTTTTCTTCCTTCTCATCTTTTGACCAATCTCCCTGAGCCAGGCGCCGGGCATGGTTTATATAATCTAGCCGTTTCCTGTTACAAGGAAACATATTAGGGAAACTACCAAAAATATACTTTGGAAAGTAAGTATGCCCAAAAGATAATAGATGTGTAAAATAGTGTCTCTAAGTTTGGCGGTTTGGAAAATGCTTTGACTTACTATTACCATTACCTCCCACATGGGCAACCCCACTTCCATATGTTATTGCACTAGAGCAGTAGTCATAAGCAAAGAGTCAGCAATTAGTTATGATCAATCTGCCATAAATTAGAAAATTAAAGCATTAATCTTACAGGTCCCTATAGTAATGGCTCTGTTGCAGTTCATCACCTTTATAAAATTAGTCCCATGACCTCATATCGAATCATTGTTTAATTGTGAGTTGTGTGGAAGTAATCATATGAATTACTTTAATTAAATGAAAGCATCAATTTTATATCATATACATTTGTTTTTGGATTTATAAAGTCTACCATAATTATAGTATTTTGACTTATTTAAAAGCTGTATTCTCAGAACAGTGACAAAAAAGTAATGAAACAGGAAATAATTATTTTACAGGAGAAGTCAACCCCTACATTCAAATTTTTTTCAAGTTTCTATTAATGAATTCAACAAATCACTCAAAACAGTGAGTAGAGAATATTATTATCTATTCAAATGTGTACAGTGGTTCATCAGAAAAAGTTTACTAACACAGAGGGAATATTGTTCCTAAATTGAGTTGAAACAGAGTAACAAGCTTTGTGTTATACCACTGAATGAAGAGATAATTATTAAACTTAAGGCCTCCATACTCAGGTTGATAAAAGCTGCTGACAGACCGAGTAGGCAGCTTATTGGTCCGTGTATGGGGCTTCCGACGGGCTCCCCGATCGATATCTGGCTTAAAGTCCTAGGGCCCAACAATCGTATCAGCCCGATATAGCCCACCTCAATGTAGGCATATCGGGGAGAGATCCGCTTGTTTGGCGACATCACCAAATGAGTGGATCTCCCTGTGTATAGCCAGCTTTACTCTGTATCTACAACCATATTGCATAATTCATTGAAGTAGTTCTAACATTCTAAAGAACCCGTGTGTATAATATCATTAATTACACTAATTCCTTTTAGAATTCCTTCTAGATTTGGTCAAACCAACCAGCTTTTCCATCTTGCCTGCTCATTAGATGCTTTTTAAAGGAATTGTTCAGTATAAAAGTAAAAACTGGGTAAACAAAAAATGTTTTCAATATATTTAGTTAGGCAAACATTTAATGTATAAAGGCTGGAGTGACTGGATGTCTAACCTAACAGAACAGAACACTACTTCTTGCTTTTTAGCTCTCTTTTGTTTACACTGACTGGTTACCCTGGTTAATCAGTGAATTGAGAGAGGGCCACATTGGTCATAACTGTTGCTTCTGAATCTGAGCTGAATGCTGAGGATCAATTGCAAACTCACTGAACAGTTGTGTCCCATGTGGCCCCCCTTCAAGTCGCTGAATTACTCAGATTTAGAGAGCTGAAAAGCAGGATGTTGTGTTGTATTCTGTTATGTTAGACATCCAGGCACTCCAGCCTTTATACATTACATTTTTGGCTAACTAACTATATTAGAAACATTTTTTATTTTGCACAGCCTATCTATTTACCTAGTTTTTATTTTTACCCTGAACTGTTCCTTTAAAAGAAAATACTCATACTTATTTTAATTTCTTCACTAAATAAGCTCTCACTATATCAGCTTCAGAGCTTTTCAACATATTTACCAAGCATTCCATAAAGAACTGGTAAATAAAAGTTTTCCTTTCAGTTGTTCACCTCATGTTGGGTCCCCTGATCCTAGCCATCTTTCATTGCCAGAACATGCCAATCTCCTGAATGTTATTTGACCTGGTATGCTGAAATGGTGATTACAAACTTACATATCTCTTTCATTTCACTTTTAAGTACATTTTAAGGCATTAAAGTGATTTTTGATATGCATGGTTAGTCAGACTATGAACTACAGTAATTGTCCTTCTATGCTCAATGAATACAGGGCAGGTGTGGACTGGCAATCTGTGGATTCTGGCAATTCTTGTAAGATGCCATAGACAGTGACTATTTTTGTAGCTGGTGGGTAGATATTTGGACCTCTGTGTACTTGAAATATCAGCCCCTATTTTGAATCACAGTCCAGACCAGATACATGGACTGCATTTTTAAGATGAGGTTTTAACAGTAAACTACAAATTCTCAACATAACCTTCCTCCAAACATGCTACTTTCTACATAGAGCACCACTGATCCTTTCAACATCCTTTTAACGTTTTCAGGCAGCCCATTAATAACATTTTTTTAAATTATCTTGGAATTATCTTTTATTCAAATACAAGTTATTTTGTATATCAACATGTAAAGTTTCATAATTAACACATTTTTTACATTAAGACTAAACAGTTATCACAAATGTAGAGTAATAAATGCTCACGCTTTCTGCAGCTCTAGAAGCTTCCTTCTTCGTTCACTTTGCTCCAAAGAGCTATATTTGCTCTTGTACTGTGATAATCGAGGATGTGGAGCAGATGGACTGTTCAGATCAGATGAAACAGAGAAACTTCCAGCAAGAGCATCACTGAGAGCATCCATCCTAAGAGAGGTGCAAAATAAGTTTATCCTTCAAAATGTTACCAATATATACATGTCATTTGCAAAGACAATAATTCTTGTTCGACACACTCACTGAGGTGACTACTGAAATATTTTACTCCAAGTCTAAAACCCCCAGTCACATGAGTATCAACAAAAGGTTTCCTCCATGCAGGCACAAGGCCTAAAAAATGCCATGTGTTATATACTGAACTTATTGCACAAGCCTAAAGTTTCAGCTTGTCAATAGTATCAATGATCCAGAACTTCAAACTTGTCACAGGGGGTCACCATCTTGGAAAGTGTCTGACACTCACATGCTCAGTGGGCTCTGAGCAGCTGTTGAGAAGCTAAGCTTAGGGGTCATCACTAATTATCAAGCAGAAAATTAGGTTGGCCTGTAATAAGCTGATGCAACAGGGCTGATTATTAAATTCTGATGCTAGTTGCATTGGTTTCTGTGCTGTTGTGTAGTAATTATCCATATTAATTACTAATCAGCCTTATACTGCAACATTTATATTCTATGTGTACTGTATATTTTGAGTGGGTCCCTAAGCTCAGTAAGTGACAGCAGCACAGAGTATGTGTAGTGACTCCGCAGAAAAGAAGATGGGGAGCTACTTTGGCATCTTTGGAGACACAGATCTTTACTGCTAAAGGACTGTGGTTGCATGGGGTTGGTACAGAAGCCCACAACATAATGTACAACATTTCTAGCCTACTTCTGTAGTTTACCTTTCCTTTCCTTAACCCTTTCGCTGCCAGCCATTTTGTCCAAAACGGAACATCTACTGCCAAGCA
>CM044435.1:85196244-85220807 GCA_024363595.1 Xenopus borealis | reverse complement strand
TGAGCCTTTAACCGCCAACACGTATGGAATACGTGCTTGGCGGTTAAAGGGTTAAAGAGTACAATTTTAATGATAGAATGAATTACTTGCAATGTAAACAGTGACTTTTAAATTGTAAATCCGTATAATATGATTTTACAAATTTTTACCGGTGTACTCTATACGCATATTGTATATTTTTTCTCAAATATGGTTCAGAGTATATGGTACACTTAAGACATTGTTTTAAAATGATGTATTTGGTGCAGTCCTATTCTCTAGTATACCTTAATGGTTTTGTTTTACATTCAACCAAAGTATACCCAGTATAAAAAACCTGCGCCAAAACCATACCTTCTGGACCATCAGTGGGGAATAGGGTTGCCACTTTTCCACGATAAAATGACAGCCATATGGCATATCGTTTATTTAGAAGGAAATGAAGACTAGAGGTCCTATAGCTGTTGTATTTTGCATCTGCCAGGACTACGTATTGTTCATGTTCAGATCTTTGCTGCTTAGCTCTCACAGGCCTCTCTGTGAAGGCGGAGCGTTGCACAAGTGTATCTGCTGGAGACAGTATTCTACTGCTGCTTACAGCCAATAATATGTGTTAGGCATCTCTTTCAAGTCCCCCCAATAAATATAACGGGATAATAAATAAAAAAAGACACCGCTTTACAGTGCAGCCATGCCCTCTGTCACGTTAAATTACTCTGAGCATCTCTAGACATATGCTAGCACAGTTGGTTCAGTAACAGACATAAATGCAACATGAACGCCCAAGGAGCACATTCGCTCACATAGCACTACAAAAGACAAGCGTGACTCCCTGAAGCACATCGCAGCCGGCTTTTACCTGGTGACGTCACACTTTCTTTCAAGCAGGAAGTAAATGCAAACCCCGGAACAGGAAACTAATGTAGCTGGAAATTGAAAGCTAGCTGTATTCTATTACGTGACACGAACAATCCACGTACTTCAGTTTGTTGGATTTAGGCATTAACACAACTTGTTGTGTGTATTAAAGGGGTGGTTCGCGTTTAGGTTCACTTTTAGGTTGTTATAGAATGGCCTATTCTTAGCAACTTTTTAATTGGTCTTGATGTTTTAACTATTTGCTTTTTTTCTTCTCTTCCCGGGTTTCAAATGGGAGTCGCTGACCCCTGCAGCCAAAAAAACGAATTCCCCTGTAAGACTACAATTTTATTTTGATTACTTATGTTTAGGCCCATATCTATTCATATTCCTGCAATTGTTTTCAATCAGATGTCTGGATTAGGGTTGCCACCTGGCTGCTATTTTTGATGGTTGATCCCAATGTTTTTAATAGGAAAAAATAATAAATATATAGGAAGGCCGGTATTTTTTTCAAGAAAAAGTGGAAACCCTAGTCTGGATGCTAGTTTACATTGGACCTTAGCAACCAGATAGCAGCCAAAACGTCAAACTGGAGAGCTGCTGAACAAAAAGCTACATAATAAAAAATAAAGACATGTTGCAAATGGTCTCAGCATAGCAATCTCTACAACAAAATAAAAGTTAATTCAAAGGTGGAAAAACACTTTAACAAGGGATGTGGGAAACAGAAAAAAGGTGGAGCATAAAAGGCATTTAATAGGGGAAACAATTTTATTATTAGTTTGTATTACTTATTTTTCTATTTAGGCCCGCATCTATTCAAATTCCTGCCATTTTTTTTCATCCACTGACTGGTGCCAAGGTTATATTTGAAGAAATAGCTTGCTGTATTCCTCCAGAGATAAAATCTCCAGAGGAGGGGAAATAACAGAAAAAAATTATATAGTGTAGTACTTATGTATTAAATGATTCCACCTTATGTGAATATTAAGGGGCAGATTTACAAAATTCACGTGAATAATTCGAAGTTTGATCGAATTCCGATTGTACGATTCTATTGAATATTCGAATATGCAAATTTGGCCACTTCGATCATCAAATATGCAAAATTCGATGATCGAAGTACTTCAACTTTAAAATTTTATTCGACTGCCTATTTTGCCAGATTGAACCTACCGAATAGCAATAGAAGCTTATGGGAATCCTCCCAAAGATTTTTTTTTTCTATTACCTGGTCGAATAGCATTCGTACGATCAAATGCCTCGATCGTTCGAACCGGAGAAATTTTTCGATTGAAATTTCATGATTTTTGTTGTGAAATCGAATGATGCTGTTCGATCGTATGAATTTTTCGACAAAATCGAATAGCGCTAAAAAAATAGCCTAAAACTATTCGATTTTCATTCAATTTCTACAGAATTCGAGGACTAAAAACCCTCGAATTCGTGAATAATGATAAATTTGCCCCTAAGTGTTTTGCAAACTTAACACCTTGTGCTTCGTGCACCAAAAAATTCTTAGTTTGCAAACGTAGTGCATTTGTACACCATGTTTTACTCCAATGATAGCCAATTTAAATAGCTCCGTCACTTATATCCGATAAAATAAAAACAGCGTGTGTAGAAACATTTAAACAGTTTAATAAACTTTAAAAATCACACTCACAAATGGATTCTTGTTAGCTGCATGTAAAAGTTCAACGTATCCCCAAATACATTTTCCAGTTCACTGAAATAAATATAAAACAATGTAATGCTAAGATTTGTGTTTAAGTAAAATGAGAGGATTGGTCATTGTTTGAATGCTTTTACAAAGTACTAAGGGGCAGATTTACTAAGGGTCAAAGTGAAAATTCGAATTAAAAAATTTCAATTTCAAAGTAATTTTTGGGTACTTCGAATAGGCCAAAATTTGATTAGAAAATCGAAGTACTGTCTCATTAAAAAAATGGAATTCAACCATTCTCCGCCTTAAACCTGGTCAATTGCTATATTAGCCTATGGGGAACCTTTAAGGAGTCTTTTTGTAAATTTTTGAAAATCTAAATTTTTTTGGCCAAAATCATTTGAATTAAACGATGCACTGGAATGATTTTTATTCAAAAATCATACTTTCAATCGAAAAACACTTTAAAAAATACTAGATGGTCGAATTTCTAAGTTTTTTTAACTTCAAAATTTGACCCTTAGTAAATCTGCCCCTAACCTTCAAATCTTTGCTTTTATTTTCTGCTGGTAGGTTGATTCAAACAAATGCTTGTTAAAGGTAACTGCACTGCAAAATCAACAATTAATTTGTGCATAATAATATTAATTGTGGCTTATAGAACTGCAGAGTTGCCAGTGCTGCTGCCACATGACACAGCAGACCCTATTCTACCTCCATGCTTTCTTGTGGCTGGGAGGGAAAATGTAAATAGAGCAATTATACTCTCTACTTTTTTTATTATTTATATAATAATTTAGATTGGTCGAATTTCAAGTTCATAGGAGTTTATGGGAGTTTTAAAAAATTCACATGAATTTGAAATTCGACCTTTGAAAAATATGTCTCACTCTAGAGTAAAAAGCACGCATTTGGCTTTTAATGTTACCGATGGTGGTGTTTTACAGTTTCCAGCTTACTACTACTATAGGGGTGGTCCAAGGAAATCAACCAGATTGAATACCTGGGAACTATAAAAAGGGGGAGCATAAGTGGTAAAGGCGTATAATGTAAATTGGCAAGTGGGTATAGTGACCCAACGAATATCCCGCCGGTCCAGGTTGAAGTGGATAGGTAGGGGACAGGGCACAAGAGAAATCAGTGAAGGGTGTGTGAGTCCCACTGGAAGCACCTGACAAGACTGGTGTCTGGGCAAGGCCCTGGAAGTAGGTGAAGTGCTAGTTGGTCCCCCTTAGAGGACACTGGAGGCTGAAAGTGGGATAGGACACTGGAGGGACTGGGAAGTGTACCTGAAAGGTGCCTGTGTGTATACCACCTGTGCAATTATCCAGAAAACTGTGTATTGGGAATTTCTATTCTTTGGAGGTGCTTCTGCCTGTGCCTCTGTGAAGTCTGAGCAATGTTAACAAACAAGTTTTGTTCAGTGTTTCCTGCGTTCATAGTGTGGGCCAACCCCAAAAATATAGCTTACTCAAGTATATGGGCAAAACAGAAGAGACCTGAGGATGGGACAGCAACAAATAAAGTCAAGTGGGAAGAAGTGAGAAAGGAGGAAAAACAGTAGAAAAAGGGATATTGTAAAGTTTTTTTTTACTTTGACAATAGAACTAAAACCTAAAAATGATATGGCTATAAATGATGTACTTACTATATACTGATCCAACTGAGAGGTTTAGCAGCCCCACAGTGTAAAAGTAATTATCCACGACTTCAAAGCAGTCCATGACCATTACAGCTCTTTATCTCATCTCTATTTAGCTTTATTCTGATTGTCAATAAGACTGCAATTGTTCAGCGTGCTCTGAGATGCTAAGAAGCTAAGTTTGTGTTGTCATAACTGGAAAGGACCCTCCATAGGCTTGATATGTCATAACATTATTTTCTAGTCTGTATCACTCACTAGTACTATTTAATATATATATATTCTATGTGCACATACATTCTAGTTAGGGTCACAAATGTCTGTCCAACATGTCATTCTAAATGAGGGGGGAAAATGTATGTGAAAGTAGGGCTAAGGCAAAGGGGACCAGTGAGGCACTGACTGTGACCTTTATATATGTTTATAAATATTCCTTATTCACTTGTTTTAGGCAGGATTGTTTTGCAGTTTGTCCCAGTAACTTCTAGTTACTCTGCTGGTTAGCAATCGTTTAAGATCATTTATTTTCTGAGCTGGAAAAATGTATTCAAGAGCATATAATACACTCTGAAACATTAATCCCAGGATCAGGGCCGCCATTAGAAATCATGGGGCACCCATGATCCTGCCCACTCCACATCACAGTTAAAAGACCACACAGACATCAGCGCTAAAAAAGTAACCCCCACACACACAAAAGTTATAAAAGCTATTGATGGTTAGAGCCCCCTTATAAGTTAAAAAAAAAAACATGTCTGGGCCCCTCTTACAAGCTAAAACAAATTGGGGTCCCAATAAATATTTAAAAAAAAACATTGGCGCCAGGGCCTCCCATACAAGTTAAAATAAATTGGGGCCCAAAAAATATTTTTTCAAAAAAACATTGGTGGGAGGGGCCTATAGAATATGAAAATAATACATTGGTGGCCAGGGGATTAAAAAAAGCAAAAACGCAAATTGGTGTTCAGTAGAATTGAACTCATGGCTTCAGGACTTCAACTTCACCTCCTTTCGTGACTTCGGGTCTTTTCACCACTTCAGGACTTCACTTTCCGCAGTTTTCGTGACTTCATCCGAGTTTGGCACGTCCGCATTTCAGCCGCACGTCGTCTACGGTGCTGTCAAGTGGGGCCCCCCTTCACTTGCCCCCTCCCCCTGATGGTGGCCCTGCCCAGGATGCAATATGAATTTGGTATTAATAATTCTCATTGGTGTTAGCACAAAGTGGTGGTGCTGAGCTGTGGGTATACTGACCCTCAGAGGAATTAAATGTGTACAATAGCTTAAAGCAGTGGAGCACACCTGGATAAACTGTCACATCTATCAGGTTAGATAAATATGTCAAATCGTTAACACTATTTTAACGAAATCAGGAAAGTGTTGTTAATTCAAAAGAAAGTAGATCAAACTGCTGGTAATCCTTCTGGATTCCCCAAGTCAGTCTATAATAAATCAGCCTGCAGTCCTTGTGCTGATGTTAACATAGATCTTATATGAATCATGCTGACTAGTATATCTGGGAACACTTTTCCTTTTCACTTCTGTTATATATTGCAGGACATTGTCCTCCAGGACATCAGGCAAAACAGTATTTGGCTTTTTATAAATAATACATTTTATATAATACATTATAAGTGTGATTAAATTGAGCAAAACTTTTACTTTAATACAATGTGAAAAGTTAATACAATTATGTAACCTGTTATCCAGAAAGCTCAGGACCTGTGGTTTTCTGGATAAGGGGTCTTTCTGTAATTTGGATCTCATATTTTCACTAGAAAATCATGTAAACATTAAATAAACCCAATAGGCTGGTTTTTCTTCCAATAAGGATTATTTATATCTTAGTTGTGATCAAGTACAAGCTACTGCTTTATTATTACTGAGAAAAAAGGAAATAATTTTTAAAAAATCTGGATTATTTTGATAAAATTGAGTCTATGGGAGATGTCCTTTCCGTAATTTGGAGCTTTATGGATAACAGGTTTCTGCATAATGGATTCCATACCTGTACTTAATACTTCTCATATAAATCAAAGTGCTGTGACACCAACTAATTTCTAATGATAATGTCACACTGTGAGGTTTCTCAGCTGGTAGAAATACCCTCTACCAATTATATATAACATGGCAAGTTAGGTTGACAAAAAGACACAGGTCCATCAAGTTCATGGCGAATGCAGCCTTACTGCGCATGCTCCACTATTGTCCTGCAGCACACCAGGAGATCCAGAGGTCGGCACTGACTGAGAGGATATGTTATGCACATGCTACTGTTTTCTGCATAGATAGACTGCGCAGAATTGCAGCCTTGGTCTTGATAAAGACAGGAGCACTTAGGGCTATGAAGCCTATGAAGGTATACTGTGTCACAACCCTTTCCAGCACAATAAACCATATTGAAACAGCGATTCAAATTCTTAGGGCCACCATAATGAGGGTACTGCAGTCAGAGGCCCCATGTAATGTAATATGTGTTTTAAGTGAGTGGGTGGGATTTACTTAAAACTTGATTAAAAGTTGCCAATTCCACACCTTATTGGGCCAGTGCTTGGGATGGCCCAACCAATATCTAATACAAAAATCTACACAATATCTATTACCAATGATTCGAAAATGCCATTCGGTGAAGACCCTGCACATAGGTGGCCATCTGGTGCTTCAGCTTTTTATATATGCCCAGCATTACATTTACTATTGCCAGATCTACAATCAAAAATGCCCCTCCCCCTTACAGGAGATCTCCACTCAAAAACTCCAAAATATACATTGATTAAAAAAGTTTTAAAGGTATTTGTAAATGTAATTGCTATTTTTATTCTCTGCATTCCTATTTCTGACTCCTGAAGTAATGCATAGCTCCCAACATTTTGGAAGTAAAAAGAGGGACAAAAAATGTTTTTGCACACAACGCTGCTATTTTTTTACCCCGCCCATTTTTGTGGCCACCCCCCCTAATTACCATGTTCATTTTACAAATTTTAGCAGGTTATGTAAGTTTGAAAATGTTTCTCTTTATCTAAACTGTTACAATTACTTATATTCTTATCTCAAAATTGTTATAAAGTATCTTATTTGCACCTGTTAGTTGTTCTGGGCCCTCTTCTAAAAGCCAATTAAGTTAGAAACTTTGTTTCTTTTTCTGGCTGTTCAGTGCAGAGAAAAGAGAGACTTTCCAGTACAAATGAGGGACTGCAAGCAGGGTTGGACTGAGGGGCCCACTGCAGGGTTGCCACCTTTTCTAGAAAAAAATACTGGCCTTCTTACGTATTTACATTTTTCCCTGTTAATAACATTAGGATCAACCATCAAAAATACCGGCCAGGCCGGTAAAATACCGACCATGTGGCAACCTTAGGGCCCACTGTGGCTACTGCCCCATGGCCCCTCAGATGCCCTCTGAAAAAGGGCCAGTTGAGAGGTATGGAATGTAGCAGATGCCAGCTGATGAACAAGGCCTGAAAAAGAACTGCATTCTGTTACACTGTTTCAAGAGTCATAACCAGAAAGAGATTTAAAAAAAAAAAACTTCAGCTTTCAGTTGCAATTTGCAAAGCTAAAACCACGGGACGTTGTTATGACTATGTATTTGAAAGTGGCTTAGAATGACATTTTCTAGCGGGATATTCACATATTTCCCAGCAGGTGGCAGGAGTGGGCATGTTGGTGTCTGCCCCTCTTCCCTTCCCCTGACATCATGGAAAAAGGATCCGCTGTAATGACTGTGACAGGAGAAACAAACAGGGGTCGCTTCAGTTTCACACAATAAACACTTGGCAAAGGCCACACGTGACAATTTGTAGCAGTAAATGTGCTTGCGGTGAATACGATGCTTTGAATTTGTTGCCCCGTTTATACACTGATCCCAAGAAGTCGCCTCTGAAATGAACATCCTCACTAATAATAAAGTGCCGGTGCCCAGGGGGAGAGGGTGTTTGTATTAAAAGGATAAAATGAAGGGGCCCACCGCTACAATTCAATTGCTTAGTTTGATTACAATTCCCAGAAGCAGCCCTCGGCAGGCGACGGTGTGTCGGGAGTTGGCGTGAAGTCCCACGGGAGGGCCGCGGAATTGCACGCATAGTTTGCTGGTGCTGTAAGACCTCCTCTGGGAAGGAGGGCTGGGCAAGGAAAGTTCAACATAACACGGGTGAGACGGCGGGGGTGCAGTTAGAGCAGCAGAAACTCTGAGCTTTTATTCCAAACTGCGGCCTCCCATCCCCCTAGAGTTTGGCTCCCAGTATGTCACACCCTCACGCACCTCTAGGCTGAAGGTAACTGGCCGAGCCTGCTAGTAGGGGACACCCAGCAGCCTCTGTGGTGAATTTCCTCACGAATGTCCAGTCGCAGCGCCACACACACACAGCACTCACTTTCCCTCTGTGCTATGGAGCTGCCCTGTTCTTTGCAAGCGGAAATGGATTTTTTGGGAGTGAATTCCTGAGCTTGTGTCTGTGTGTGCGCATCGCAGGGGAAGTTTGACATGGGATCCTCTCCGCTCTCCGAAAATTAATCTCTCCATTCCCCCAACTACTGGTCCTCTCTTGCTCCAGACACACGTTCCCTTGAGCCTTTCTCACCCGACTCTTTGTACAGGTGCGGCTGCCTGGGATCATGGGACTCTGGGGATCGGCGGAAATTCTCTACGGTTTTCTATGCAGTTGAACACTGACTTCCTCACAGGGAGCAATGGAGACAGGAGGTTCAATATAAACATCCGATATATAGTGACACTTTAGTATCTCTTTGCATCGTATCATCATAAGGCACAGAGCTGAGGGTAAGTTTGATGATACACAGTCTGTATTGGGGCATATAGCCAATTCCTGATAATATATTCTTTATATATGTCATTACTCTATCCCACCGTCATTTGCATGGTTTGTTTGGCGGGGGGTTTCTGGGGTGCTAGAGGCCATGGGCTGAGCCATTTTAAACAAACCGCTTAATATATAAATATGCAAATATTTTATTTCTCATGCTAATGTCCCTGCCCTGCTGCCTGATGTTTGTCACACTGGAATTAGTGCCTTTCACTGGAATCATTTTATTGTTTAAATATTTATTGTTGCCTCACGAGCAAACTTCCTGCGGAAAACGAAGAAATGCGTGTGTCGTGCTGCAGCAACTTTTCATTATAGTGGGTGAAAGGACAGTGCAAAGCGGTTCAGGGAGGCGATTAGTTGTCTGGCGACTAATCTCCCAGAATCGCCAGGTGTGACCTTACCCTAAAGTAAATAGTTGGACTTTTAGGTACTTTAAGTGGATTTCATATGGCCTTAAAGGGGAATTCCACCCCCCCCCCAGCGCTAACCACTCCCCCCACCCCTGTAGGCCCCCCTTCCTTCTCCCCCCGGGCTATTGCCCTGAAGTCACTACTTACCCCTCTGTGTAGGTCCCCTCCAGCGAAGTTCACAGGGACCATCTTCTCTTCCAACCGCTTCTTCCTGGATGCGTCATTGATCGGCGGCGCTGGTACTACTGTGCATGCGCACAAAGTTTGCAGATTATACGTCGGGAACTTTGTGCGCATGCGCAGTAGTTCCAGCGTCCTACTGCGCATGCACCTCCGACGGGGCCAGATCCAGGAAGAAGACATTGGAAGAAAAGATGGCCCAGGAAGAAGCAGTTGGAAGAGAAGATGGCCCCTGTGAACTTTGCTGGAGGGGACGTACACAGAGGGGTAAGTAGCAACTTAGGGGCAATAGCCAGAGTTGAATTCCCCTTTAAGGATAAGGTTACATGGGCAGATTCGGAGAGATTTAGTCACCTGGCGGTTAATTGCCTCTTCTGGGTGGCAATCTCCCCCCGAACTGCCTTCTACCTGTTAAAATGAAAAATCACCTGCGGCAATACACTTTGATTTCCGAAATCGCCCGAAGTTGCCTCACAAGGTAACTTTGGAAACCGAAGCACAGTGAGTGTCATTGCACTGGCTTTTTCTCATTATAGCAGGCAGAAAACAGTTTGGGGAGATTGTCGCCCAGAAGACGAGGCGATTAGTCGCCAGGTGACTAAATCTCCCTGAATCTGCCAGTGTGCAACAACACATAGTGCAACATAGTAATCGCTTGCAAGGTTAATGGTGCGTGAGTGTGTGTACCATCAAAATATTGCCACTTTATTGCATGTGCCTTAAAGGGGTTGTTCACCTCCAAACAACTAGTTCTTTTCAGATAGATCACCAGAAATAATTGCTGTCTATTTTCTATTTGTAACCGGTTTTCTAATATTGAAGTGAAAAGTCTAATTTTTCACCTTTTAAAGGGCACCTATTGGGGCAAAATTATACCCCCAACCAAAAGTGCGGGCTGATAGAGCCCGCATTCCGGTTGGGGGTTTCACTATTTAAAAAAAAAAAAAAATATGCCCCTCGCAAGCGCTAGCGGCCTCCCTCCGGGAGGGAGCACCCGGAGCGAGCACCCGGAGCGAGCAGCCGTCTCCCCATAGGCACGCAGAATGAAAAAGCGGTCACAGTTCTGGCTGCTTTTCATTCAGCGCTTGCGCGTGACGTCATTAAGACGCCCGCCTGTGGGGAGACGGCTGCTTGCTCCGGGAGCTCCCTCCCGGAGCGAGGCCGCTAGCGCTTGCGAGGAGCATATTTAAAAAAAAAAAAAATAGTGAAACCCCCAACCGGAATGCGGGCTCCATCAGCCCGCACTTTTGGTTGGGGGTATCATTTTGCCCCAATAGGTGCCCTTTAAAGAAGCTCTGGGAGGGAGGGGGTTGCTGACCCCCCAACCTGTTCTAAATTTATATATTTAAAGAAACAGTAATAAATTATTTTTTATTCTTTAGTCTGCAACGAAAAATAAGAACACAATAAGACAAACATAAACTTTGAAAACAGCAAAAAAATAAAATAATGGAAAGTATTTGAAAAAAGTTTTTATTTCTGGGGAACAACTTGAAAATAACATAACTGAAAAAAAGTGTTTGGAAGGTGAACAACCCCTTTAACTTCACACTCAAAAAGTCCTGTGTACAGTAAACACTGATATACACAGGTATAGATCATTTTCTATCAGGAAACCTCTGAAATATAGAAATGCCATATCCTAGAGAGTCCATTTTCCTTTCTTTCTTTCTTTCTTTCTTTCTTTTTTTTTTCTTTCTTTCTTTCTTTCTTTCTTTCTTTCTTTCTTTCTTTTTTTCTTTCTTTCTTTCTTTCTTTCTTTTTCTTTCCTTCCTTTTTGTCATTGGTAGTAAAATAATACCCTGTACGTGATGGTACATATGCTGCACAAATCCACTGCAGATAACATGGCACGGTACAAGAATATTTGATGGTTTGTAGATTTATAGGTTTTGAAACCACAGGACCAGAAAGAGTTAATACAATGAAAGCCATATGACTGTAGGCCAGGCATGTAAAACTGGTATTTGTGGTCTTGCAGTCCTGTTTTGCAGACCACAGTCATTTCAGCTCATTAATATCTGTTGGTTTTTGCTGATTTTATTTACAAATGGGGTGAACAATAAAGCAAATAACAAAGACAACTTCATAGAACTTTCATCATCATCATCATCATCATTATTAATAATAATAATAATAATAATAATAATAGTTATTTTTAGAGCACCATATGGATGTGTTTATACAATGAAATCAAGTGAATTACATACATATAATATACATAGTCACATATATAAAACAACCAGTACTGGTACACCATATTCTGTACTGAACTGAATATTAATATTTGTGCCCGGATGGTGTTGCAGCATTCATCCAACACAACACAACTGTTAGATGCAGATGCTGCAGGCTGCGCCTGCAGACAGTCTTGTTGTGTCGGAAGAACATCTGTATTTATTACCTTGTTTTATGTCGCATGTGACTTGGCACCTGCGTTTTGGCGCACCAAGTTGGATCCGGCAGAATTATGTTCAAAACCCTTGTGTAGTTCTACCCTTGCTCTCTAAATTTTGCCCTCCATGGCATTTGAAACAATGTTTTATTTTTCAGGCCTTGACATTAAATACAATGTAGGCTTTTGGGGCGCCAAATATTGCACAATTATTCTTGTTTGGTATCCCTTCAAGTGTTATCTGTGACTGCACTGAAAAAAAGGTTGCTCCTAAGGTTGCTGAGCATGAGATCTCTCACATAAATTATTAATGAGAGTGAGGAGGAATAATAGTGTATGCAGGAGTGTCTGTGAGTGTGCATGTGTATTACATTTATACATGTATAATCCTTTCAGGGTTAGCCAAAGCCCAAAAAGTTTTTGCACAAAACCAGTTTGATGAATTCCTAGGTGCACTAGAACCAATTACAAACCCATACTGAAGGCAACATACTGTATTTTGTTCACTTCATGCAATATTTTGGATGTTAATATGGAAGCTAGATTTTGCATTAGGTTCAATATTGGACAAGATACAAAAATAGATTTTATGCATTCCTAATATGCAAAATATAATATGAGCACTCTTTAAAGGAAGAAGTAACATTTGCTGAATTAATGCCACAAGAAGCTAACAGATCTCTGTATATATATTAACTGTTGCTGTGCTTGTTTTAAACCCAAGTGATAGCACAGTAAATATATTAACAATGCATGATAACACCATTATATGTAAAAGAGAGAAGCTTTGTTTTCCATTTTATTTCCAAATTTCCCTGTGGACCTTAAATTTGTTTTGTTTTCCTAGAAGCTATTTATGTGATATTGTATTGAATTTTGTATACATTCAGTAAAGATCTTTTTGCATACACCCCTTGGTTTATGTCATGATTATTAGAGTGTGCATACCCATTTGTATGGATTGTATGGTTGGGGGATTGTAGTAGGTACACCCCTGGGTTTTGGCACCTCTTTCAAATTGATAGTATTACATTTAACCATTGAACGTGTGTAGGAGTGCCCTCCATTGATGTATATTTCTAAAATGAGTTTTCTCAAGATAAAATAAGCCTGAAATGTACTTTTACTGATTAAATTAGGTCAATCTTTTCTTTTGCCAGAAGCTGTTCCTCTATGGAATAAGGCTTTGTATATTATGCCATTTCCTGTGACATAAATGCAGACACAAATATATATAACACGAATGACTGATCTGATATGCCCACATGCAGGTGCAAAGCTAAGGAATGGCATAGATCTGTCATAAAAATACACCCTAAAGCAGTGATCCCCAACCAGTAGCTCGCGAGCAACATGTTGCTCTCCAACCCCTTGGATGTTGCTCCCAGTGGCCTCAAAGCAGGTGCTTATTTTTTAATTATTGGCTTAGAGGCAAGTTTTGGTTGCATAAAAAACAGATGGCCTGCCAAACAACAAAAAAGCCAATCAGAGCTCTTATTTGACATCCCCATGGACTTTTTCATGATTGTGTTGCTCTCCAACTCTTTTTTAAATTTAAATGTGGCTCACGAGCAAAAAAGCTTGGGGTCCCCTGCCCTAAAGGAAGGGGGGGGGGGGGCTGTAAATGCTGGAAAAAAGATAAGGAGCACTAGTATTAGAATGGTGCATGCTTGCCAGTTCTGGCTAGGACAATAATGCATGTGACAGGGAACCTTCTACCTGAGGAATAGATTGATGCTATTTGACCATATTGGTTCCTGTTTGTATGAAAAAATTTTTTTTGCATGCATGTGATGCATGTTACTAAAATATAACTCTTAATTTCTGTTGTTGACTTTACAGGTAGTTGCTGTTATCTGCAGTCATGGATCTGAAAGCACGGGCATTGTATAGCTTCCAAGGTGAGAATAAGGAAGAGATCAATATCCTGGAAAATGAAGAGCTGCGCCTCTTCAGTGATGTGTCTCTTGATGGTTGGCTTCAAGGAACCAACAGTAGAGGTCAAACAGGTCTTTTTCCAGCCTCCTATGTGGAGATCTTGCGCCCACGCTCTGGCTCTGTCCAAGTAGATTATTCAAGTCACACTCCAGGATATACAGATTCCCCACACCAGGGAAGTTATGATGATGATGAGGAAGATGATGATGACTGGGATGACTGGGATGATGGACAAACTGTGGTGGAAGAACCCAGTGGTTCAAATGGTGTCTCACGTAGCCAGCTGCAGCATCACCATAATTATCCAAGGCCAGAATATACTCACCGCCCAAGACCAGCTCTAGAACGTCAGGACAGTATAGCAAGTGGGAAGAGAGGCAGTGTGGTGGGACGCAATTTGAACAGGTTCTCCAGCTTTGTGAGGTCTGGTGTGGAAGCATTTGTTCTTGGTGATGTCCCTCAATTTGGAGGAGTGTCTGAGAACCATGCCATAGAGATGGGGTCCAAAGGGCCACAGTGGAAGGCAAATCCTCATCCCTTTAACTGTTCAGTGGAGGAACCTACAAAACAAACAAAGTTTAAAGGAATCAAGAGTTACATTTCATACAAGTAAGACCTTTTGTGGGAGATTGTGTATTTCTGTATTTCCTGTGCATTCACACAGTCTGCACCAAAATGAAAGATAGGCAACCAAAACAGTAAATAAATTGGTTATTCTTTCTTATTTTTATTGTGACATGATACAGCCTGTTAAGGGTAGGGGCAGACAGGGAGATTCGGGGAGATTTAGTCGCCTGATGTTTTTTGCAGGCGACAATCTCCCCGAATTACCTTCTCCCTGTCTGCCGATCGTAAAAGCACAAAGTGCCAGCGCCTGTGCAGACAAGGCGCGGCGATTTCCGGAATCGCCCGAAGTTTCCTCACGAGGTATCTTCGGGCGATTCCGGAAATCGCCGCGCTGCGTCTGCACAGGCGCTGGCGCTTTGTGCTTTTACGATCGGCAGACAGGGAGAAGGTAATTCGGGGAGATTGTCGCCTGCAAAAAACGCCAGGCGACTAAATCTCCCCGAATCTCCCTGTCTGCCCCTACCCTAAACCTTGCATCAATCTGAAAGTCTGTGAAACTATACCAACATAGTCATAAGGACTTAATACTATAATACTTAAGCATCTGATTTTTCAGATTTTCTGCAAAATAAATAAATAACGAGCTTAGCAATTAGCAAGATTTTGAGACTGGTAGGAGGAGACACAGAATAAACAGAGTCTTGTTTCTTTTAACATTGTGGTAGATAATTACTTCAAATTATTTTAAACTTCAGTGGGCAGCCACTTTTGTGGGTAGTGACCAGTAGAACCATGCTCATATTGTAGGCAGTCATTCAGGAGTACAATAGCCCTTTGTATCTTCAAGCTGTAAGACATAGAAGGGGTGGCAATTGACAATATACACAAATGTGATCTATAATTGTCATCTGTATTATCCCTTCACATGAGGAATGAGACTGGGCACACAACCCTGAGGTTTCCATTAATCAGTTTATGCATAATATTCCAATGTGTAGAATAAATGAATCTTACAGATGTTTCTCTTGCAGTTTGTGCATTACAATTCCACACCATTGTTTTCCAGACTACCCAGTGTGAACCATATTAAATCTAATGTCCCTGTTTAGAACTTATGCATCCTCACAAAATACTCAGTTATTTCCTATATACAGGTAATATGCCATTTGATTTACAGTTTCAGAGCTCTAATGGGCTAATCTTTTTTTAGCTGTAACATTCATATTTAAGTCATGCTGCTGCTTTTTATGTGGACATATGTATACCATCCTATTGTTTTTTTTGGTTCTTATGCTAAGGCTACCAGGTTTGTAGTGTTAGAAATCCACAGCAGCCCAATATATTATTAATTGATAATTTATCTCTGGTTATAAATCCCTCTGCAAACTTTTTTTTTACTTTTTTTGTTTTCCGGCAAACTTTTTGAAATCTGTTCTTGTGGGCCCCTACAACAATCATTCACATACACTGTAATCAGACAACAGATAGAGATGCTTTTATCCTTGCTGCTTCACACTTGATTACAGAAATGCACTCTGTGTTTCATAGACCTAAGGGAGCAAATTTTAATGATCCCCATTGGCAGCTCTATTCTAGGTTAATTGCACAGAAGTGGTGGACTCCCCCACGTGTTGCTAAATTAAATACATTGCAAAATTCAATAAATCTAATTTGATGGGAACAGAATTTTTGTTCCATGTGTTGAAATGTGCATTTTGCTTTGCAGTAAGTGCTAACCTTGTTGCACACAATTATTTTGTCGAGCTGCATTTTCTTTACAATTTAAAGGACCAGTAACATCAAAAAATGAAATTGTTTTAAAATAATGAAAATGTAATGCAGTGTTGCCCTGCACTAGAAAGGGCTGATGCAGACAGGGAGATTCGGGGAGTTTCTGTTGCCTGGCGATTAATCCAAGCGACAATCTCCCCGAATTGCCTTCTCCTTGTCCGCCGCCTGTTAAAGTCAAAAAGTGCCAGTGACAATGCACACGCGGCGCGACGATTTCCGGAATCGCACAGTTGCTTCGTGAGGAAACTTCAGGCGATTCCAGAAATTGCTGCGCCACATGTGTATTGGCGCTGGCGCTTTTTGATTTAAACAGGTGGCGGACAGGGAGAAGGCAGTTTGGGGAGATTGTTACCTCGATTAATCGCCAGGTGACAGAATCTCCCCGAATCTCCCTGTCTGCACCAGCCCTAAAACTGCTGTATTTGCTTCAGAAACCCTTCTATTGTTTATATAAATCAGCTGTTGGGCAGCAATGGGGGCAGCTATTCAAAGGAGAAAAGGCTCAAATTACACATCAGATAGCAGATAAGCTCTGTAGAACATAATTCTATCTGTTATCCATTACCTATCCTGTGCCATTTAGCCGTTTTTCAATTTCCGCCATTGCTACTCAGCAGCTTGTTTATATGAACTATAGTAGTATTTCTAAGGCAAGCGGAGCAGTTTTACCAGTGCTGGGCAACATTATATGATATTCTGATTACTTTAAAACACTTTCCTTTTTTGGTGTTACTGTTCCTTTAATGAATGTTGTCTTGTTTGAGTTACAGTAGTTTTCCCTGTACACATTGCTACCTGTTATTCTAGCAACAATTATAGGTTTTATATTAAATATGTTACTATCAACCCTGCAATCTTCAGAAGCTTTAATATATAAATAAATTTGTTATATAAATAAGACAGTATAAACTGTGGGGGCAGCTGTTCAGGTTCCACTTGGGCTATAGGGTATACATTTACACAGTAGATAACAGATCAGCTGCACAGAAAACAATTATTTTAGTAATTAACAACCTCATAAAATTTATGTAGAGACATTATAAATCTATCATACATAAGAGTCCTGAATAAAACTAAAGCCTCCCAATAAGAAAAGCCCCATCTACTACCCTAGATAGTCCCCCCTCCCTAATCGCCCCTGCATACCTCCCAACATTTTGGAAATGGAAAGAGGGACAAAAAGATTTGTCACGTGGAGTGTGGCAAATTTTTTGACCATGCTCTTTGTGACCACACCCCCCAATTGCCATGCCCATTTTACTAAATTTGCCAGGTTATGAAAGTTTGAACACATTTCTGTAGTTTTTATGTTTTATTACAGGTTTACCTATGAAGATGAATTGTCCTTAAGTTGTGACTCTTCTTCTCCCAAGGAGCAAAACTGTTACAAATGTGTCGCGTATCTATTCTGGGCTCTCTGCCAAGAGCTAATTAAGTTAGAACATTGTATCTCTTTTGGTTGAATGCAGAGAGATCTGGACTATCCAGAACTAACCCGGGACAGCAGGTTGAGCTTTCAAAAGCGGGACTTGGGAGGTATGCCCCTGCATAGTTCATTATTCCTGAAAGTGTCCCTAACCGCATTCTCCCGTATCTGTGCAGAGCAGTGCAGCAGAGCCCATGGGCACCATCTTCTGGCAGGGCCGCTCCGGCCATGAGGCAAGATGAGAAAAAGCCGCCTCTGGTAACTATTTAGGAGCCGAATTTTGTTTTTTTTTAATGGAAATTCGGCTCTTCTAGTGCATCGAGCGCAATAGCGCTCGCTGTGCTAGCTATGTGGCCCTCCTCCACCCGCTCCAACACTACAAGTTAGAATCACGGAGCGGGAGAGGGGGCTGCCACAGGCGGCAGCAGCCCCTAAAACGCCCCTGTCATCTGGATATTCAGTCTGCTACTGTAAGGGAGAACCGTATTGGCGCATGTGTAGTTGGAGCAGTTCGGTATTCATAGCAACTGCGAATGCAACAAAAGTGCTGTGAATTGCCAAAGGGAAGAGGATCCGAAGAAGACCTAAGATCTGGAAGATGGTGCCCATGAGCTCTGCTGTGCTACTCTTCACAGATACGTGAGCATGCTACTAGGGACACTTTCAGGAGTAATGAACTATATGGAGGGGGGGGGGTGGAAACAGGGAGGGGGGACTATCTACGGTAGTTCTTTTAATGATGGCATTGGTTATAATCTGAGCTTAGTGATGTCATTTCTGTCACATGATTAGCTGAAACGTATTTATTATAATAAATAAAGTATCCCCTGTTACAAAATATAAGGATTTAAGATGTCACCTTGGAGTTCGGTAATTTATAATATCTTTATATTTTACTAGAGGGGATACCTTATTTACTATATAATGCAGATTCTCCATTTCTGATTTTTTTATTAAGTGTACAGCCCCTTAATGGCTCCCAGGGTAATTAGTTAAAGGGAAATATATACCAATAACAATACAAAGTTGTATAACTGCCTGCCGTCATAACCAATGTTCCCTAATTCTTTCAAGGCTATGTGTGGCAAAAATATTATTTTGTGCGCACATTTTAAAAACACCGTGTGCTCATGTCAGAATAAATAACATTTTGTGTTTCCATATATAATTCTTTCTGCACGAGTGCACCCCTTAGAGCAGGAGTCCCAACCTTTTTTTTACCTGTGAGCCACATTCAAATGTAAAAATAGTTGGGGAGCCACACAAGCATGAGAAATGTTCCCGGGGTACCAAATAAGTGCTGTGATTGGCTATTTGTTAGCCCCTATATGGACTGGCAGCCTACAGGAGGCTTTATTTCTCAGTACATTTTTTTTATCCAACCAAAACTAACCTTCATGTCAAGAATTCAAAAATAAGCATCTGCTTTTAGGCCACTAAGAGCAGCATCCAAGTGGTTGGTGAGCAATATGCTGCTGACGAGCCACTGGTTGGGGATCACTGCCTTAGAGGTAACATTGATGATAACTGGTGTAGTGTACCCCACCCTCACAAACGTGTGGAGGCCATGAATTGAGAGCACCTGTAATTTCTTTAGATAGGTTCTGAACATTCCTTACTAGCCAAATGATTATAGCAGCTTGATTTCCCCCAGTACCTGTCTGGGATCAGCTTGTTTGGCAGCGTTCAGCTCATTGGCTGTTTCTGTGTATGGCCAGTATAGAATGTGCTCCAAAAATAATTTTGGAACGTTAAACACACAACAGCAATGCATTTAGTATATAAAAGTGTGTAAATACAGGGCAGTGTACACATTTGCTGTGTTTGTTTATAGTAGGTGTGTCATATCAGCAATCTAGTATAGTTTTTCTCCTGTACATTTTAGCATGAGGTTGTCACCCTGCACTAAGCACAATAATGGCAATGGAGTCTAATCCAAAGGAAACGTCAATCTCATGTATTATTTTACCTTTGAAATCATTACCATAATAAATATTCTGACAAATATTTTAATTGTAATTTCCTTTCAAGGATTATTGGACATGAGCACAGACTTCAGTGCTGTGTATGGATAGGCGGGTGGGGTTAGCAGAAACTTTATTTTTGATTTCCTGGTTTGAAAACGGCTTCTTATTTTTGCTGCATATGCATTAACAATCCTGTCCTTGTGTTTTCATAGGTTGTGCATCTCTAAATTACATTAAATTGGTTAATTGGATATTGTTGGTTTCCTCAGCATAAAGATATTAAAGGTATACTGTCATGGGAAAAAAAATGTTTTTCTTCAAAAAGCATCAGTTAATAGGGCTGCTCCACCAGAATTCTGTATTGAAATCAAAAGAGCAAACAGATTTTTTTATATTTCAATTTGAAATCTGACATGGGGCTAGACATAGTGTAAATTTCCCAGCTGCCCCAAGTCATGTGACTTGTGCTCTGATAAATTTCCGTCACTTTTTACTGCTGTACTGCAAGTTGGAGTGATCCCAGCAGCCTAACAACAGAACAGTGGGAAGGTAACCAGATAACAACTCTCTAACACAAGATAGCTGCCTGGTAGATCTAAAAACAGCACTCAATAGTTAAAACCCATGTCCCACAGAGTACTATTCAGTTACATTGAGAAGGAAAAACAGCCTGCCAGAAAGCAGTTCCCTCCTAAAGTGCTGGCACAAGTCACATGACCAGGGGCAGCTGGGAAATTAACAAAATGTCTAGACCCATATCAGATTTCAAAACTGAATATTAAAAAATCTGTTTGCTCTTTTGAGAAATGGATTTCCGTGCAGAAGTCTACTAGAGCAGAACTATAACAGATGTGTTTTGAAAAAAACATGTTTTCCCATGACAGTATCCCTTTAAGAATTTCATTGTATTTGTCAGGAAAAAACTTAAAGGAAAACTATACCCCGAAATTGAATTTTTGAGCAACAGATAGTTTATATCAAATCAAGTGACATATTCAAGAATCTTACCTACCTGGTATATATATTTAAGTAAATATTGCTCTTTTACATCTCTTGCCTTGAACAACTATTTTGTGATGGTCTGTGTGCTGCCTCAGAGATCACCTGACCAGAAATATTTCAACTCTAACTGTAACAGGAAGAAGTGTGGAAGCAAAAGACACAACTCTGTCTGTTAATTGGCTCGTTTGTCCTAACGTTATAGTTTTTTTGTATGTTTGTGTGCACCATTGGATCCTAGGATCCCAGGAGGCTGTTCTTATTTTTTAAAATGGCTATTTTCTATTCATGATTACCCAATGGCACATACTACTAAAAAAGTGAATTATTATGAAAATTATTTATTTACATGAAGCAGGGTTTTACATATGAGTTGTTTAATGCAATATCTGTTTATAGAGACCTACGTTGTTCGGGGGGTATAGTTTTCCTTTAACCTCCCAACTGCAGCCCAGATCACACTGAGCATGTGCCTAGTCTTGGTATTGCAAAGATGTTTAACAAAGTTACTAGATGACAGCCCCCTGTGCCAAATTTGAAAGCATAAATCATTTGTATAATTGGGATTCTGGTGCAGTAAGTTCATTTAATGTTTAGTATACAAAATACAGCATTTCAAACATTATTCTATTTAAGACTTTAGTTGCCCTTTAAGCTTAGGGATCATCATAAATGATCAAAACGGCACAAGTCAAATAATATCTGCAATAGGAGCCAATACAGCAAGACTGATTAATACTCAGAATATGCAGACTGCTCTGGGTGTGTGGTTACAAATCTCTACATAGTCGCTGGCTGCTCTGCAGGAAAACAACCAAAGCTTCTCGAGTTCTGGGAAGTAAGGTGGGTGTGCTCCCCCCTGCCATTTGAAAGTATGATCGTTTTCCGGCAGTGCAGTTAGGGACCTTCTGATGTTTCTTATCTGCAGCTGTCAGAGCAAGTAAAACACATTTCCCTTCATACAGTCAGGTTTATTTTAAAAACAGTAGACATTTTTTAATTAAAGTATATTGGAGATTTCTTTTTCATTAAAGAAAGTAAAAATGGGATTTTATTTTTTTGCCTTTACATCCCCTTAAAATTAGGATGAAGATGGATGTGGCTTATCAACTTTATGATCATAATTTTGTAACTAAAAACCCTTGTTTTTGTAAACATATGCACTTGCATTTAGACTGAATTACTCAGACAGGGAATCAGAGAATGTGCACTGATTAAATGGCCAAGTCAGTAGCACTTTCATTATACTTGCATACTTTACTAAGCCCTAGGAGTGCATCCACAACCCCCCTTTTTGTGGATGAAGATGGATGTCTAATAACACAGTTCCATTTAGATGGCATCACTTTAAATAGTAATAAAATGTATTAAAGCATCATACATCCGTTTAAGACTATACCCAAGCAATCCATACAATGAGACAGTTGGTATTCATACGTTTCATCTTTCAGAATGATGTTAAGGTTGCTGGGATCCTACATAGGATATGCCATTGTTATGTTGATCAGTGGGTGGACATTTGAATATTTTCGCACCCATTCTCCCAAATCACACTGACAAAACTCACCATTTCCGTAAACATACTCCCTTCCTGTTATATTGGCCATGGTTTAGTCAAGAAATAAACTTTTTATCTCCTTGACCTTTCATTTGTTCTGACCATAAATCCTCACAAGTGACATCTTCCTTCTTGTCGCATTCCAGTTTCCAGTCACATGCGGAAATCCAGAAGATTGCCAGCTACTGTTATTACTGGATGCTGTTCTCACATTTCTGATTAATACAGTTATCTACTATGATTTGCAATTTATACAATCCCCTTATACACATTATCTTGCTCTCAGCAGTGGAAAAGATCATTAACGGTTATGATGATGCCAAGCATGTGCCGCAAGGAGACACTTTATGTAAAAAAACAATATTTGTGTTAACGTTTGTGTACATTGGGAATACAGGTATGGGATCAATTATCTGGAAAGCTCTCATCCAGAGAGCTCTGAATTACGGAATGGCCATCTCCCATAGACATCATTTTAACCACATAATCCAAATTTTTAAAAATGGTAAAATTTCAATGCAGAATTCTGCTGGAGTGGCACTATTTACTCATGCATTTTGAAAAACATGTTTTCCCATGACAGTATCCCTTTAATGGTTGCACGATTTTCTAGTAGACTTAAGGTATGAAGGTCCAATTTACCAAAAGATCTATTGTCTGGAAAACCCCAGTTTCCAAGCATTCTGGGTAACCATTTCCATTCCTCTAATTCTTGTAGGTCTTGGTGGCTATAGTTTGTTAAACATCCTTCTAGCATTCTATAACCGTACGTCCACCAGAAGTCACCAAGAAGGTACAAGAGATAAACTGATATATATCGTAGCAACTGTGTCTGCATGGTAATGCTTCCTGAACATTAGACCAGTTCCATTCAGTACTCAAATGTAATACTCAGATGTCCTCTGTTCTTATATTCATAGAGTTTAGGTCACAGGCACACTGCTAATACGCAGGCTGAGAATTCGCCTGTATGCTTGAATCCATGCACCCAGAACCACTGCCTGGGTTCCAGGACATTGACCCTAAATTAGAAGAAAATTACCCATGTGCCATTATAAATAACAGGATTTAATAAAACTGTGTCCAGCTAGGAGTTCACAGAACTCATGAGGGTGATGAGAAGTAAACAGTGTAGGTTATTAAACCTTGTTAGTAGCAGTCTTAGGGCTGGGGCAGACAGGGAGATTGATGCAGTTTGGGTGCGGAAGATATGCCCAACTTATATACAGGGTAGGAAAATGTAGGCTTTACATGTCCTTTAAGGGCTGGGGCAGACAGGGAGATTCGGGGAGATTCTGTCGCCTGGCGATTAATCGCTGGCGACAATCTCCCTGAACTGCCTTCTCCCTGTCCTCCACCTGTTAAAATGAAAAAGCACCAGCGCTAATACACACGCAGCGCGGCGATTTCCGGAATCGCCCGAAGTTACTTCATGAGGAAACTTCAGGTGATTCTGGAAATCGCCGCGCTGCGTGTGGATTAGCGCTGGCGCTTTTTTCATTTTAACAGGCGGCGGACAGGGAGAAGGCATTTCGGGGAGATTGTCGCCATCGATTAATCGCCAGGCGACAGAATCTCCCCGAATCTCCCTGTCTGCCCCAGCCCTTAAAGGACATGTAAAGCCTACATTTTCCTACCCTGTATATAAGTTGGGCATATCTTCCGCACCCAAACTGCATCATTTGTACTGCATATACCCCCTCTGTTTGCCAGCGCCATCACATTTTCCTAAAACAAATAGCAGCTTTCACCTGGCGGCCATTTTCCCTCTGATACATTATCATCTGAAATAAGAAATGTATGCTGTAAAGTCCATGCAATGCAGAATGCAGGTTTACACAGGCACAACATACTTTGATAAAAAAAAGTGGTGCTGGGTTTGAGCACTGTAATTATTATGCTGAGCTCAGGAGAGGTGGTTAGGAGACTGGAGGGTGTGTTATGTAATCTGAGCTGAGAGGAACTGAGCATGCTCACTGAGCCAAGAGCCAAAGGAAATTCCTGAGGGAGGGGGCAGAGTGGTTTAGTGTAGTAGAAGGATTTGTAGCTGATTAAGGGGATACTGAAGCCTTACTGTTAACCTTTTAACAACCAGAGTGGCAGTTATCTAAAGATTTCAGAGACGCTGTTCATTGATTACATTTTTGTGAAAAGGGTTGACGTCCTTTAAGGGGTTATGTAATATGAGGTACAAAGTAGGCTACACTTCTTATCTCCTATATCAACATATAGCATTTCCTGGTCACCTGTTTTAAAGCAAATATCTGCTATGGGTTACTGCTCTTGGACATTCTTTGTACCCCCGCAGGGCCCCCCCGGCAGTCTCGCGCCGCTGCAGCCAGCTGGAATCGGCTGCAG
>CM044435.1:85155891-85195076 GCA_024363595.1 Xenopus borealis | reverse complement strand
CACACACACACACACACACACACACACACACACACACACACACACACACACACACAGAAAGACAGACAGACACACACACATACATACACACATACATACACACACAGAGAAAGACACACACAGATAGACACACACACAGATACACATATACACATGCAGACACTGATGTTTCTATTAGGATTACCCAGTTGCATGTAGTACTAAAAAGTACATGAAGCAGGGTTTTACATATGAGTGGATTCATGCAATATATATATAGAAATCTACATTGTTTGGGGGTATAGTTTTACTAGGATCCAGGGTGCTTTCTGTTCCTGCTTCATAGTTGCTACAGCTGTACCAGCTCTCTGATTGAAGAAAATATTAAACCTGCTATAAATAAAGCTTACAAAGCTTTTGAGAAACGCATGTCAGCGTGCTTTCCTCTTGCTCTCTCTTATAATTGATTTTAAGATAAAATCCTTAATCTTTTAGCCTTTTTTAAATTAACCACAAGATCTACGAAATGAATAACCTTTTATAATTTTGTCTTGCTCTTTCCCAAGATGCAGGGAATTTGTGTTTTTTAGGGAAGATAGAAACCCCTACAGATAGGGAAGGTACTATTGAGACCAAAGTTCCCTGCGTTCTGCCTTCTTTTACTTGTTGTAATCCCAGGTCTTAGACAGAAAAACGATTAGATAGAAACTAATGTGAGGTTAATTCTGTGAAGAAATTGTTACTTTGTTTTCCATTTATTCAGCTGATAAGGTTGATACAATTCACTTGGAGAAATTGTTATATTGTTTTCCATTGATTTAGCTGATAAGGTTGGTACAATTCACCATTCACAGTAAATTCTGTAAAAAGAGCTTGGGGGTTTTTCCTTTTTTTATTTTTTTCTTAATTTACATTTTATGTATTGTAAAATTCATGCGCTCAATCAATTGGCACTTGGCAGATATTGATTGATTTTGTCAATTAATTAAAATAATTAATTTATTTACCACATAGCACTTTATAAATCCTGTTTTTAATTAATTCACAGCAAGTTTGAAAAATCCAATTTATTAATTAATTGATTAATTAAAGAATTCCTCAGGGGTAGTACCTACAATAGCACCACAATTAAGCTGAAATTCTATTGATGAATTAGAAAGTTTAATAGTTCTAATTAATTGATTTCAAATTTTTAAATACCACAGCAGACAAGCACTTGGTATATTTTAATATATGTAAGCACAAGGGAATTTTTTTATGAATTATTGACATTAACCGAATTCATTTTGAATGGATGTGATCTGAGGATATTGTTTTTAAATCATACGTTAGAATAAAGGTATACAGGGTTGTACTTTTCGTTTTCATTTAATAAAATTCAGTAAACTGGTGATTGTACCCCATTGTGTCTTTAAAGGTGGAAAGTTGCTGAGAGTATAAAACCTATACAAAATCAAGATATTTTCCATTTACACAATTGTCTTGCTGGTTTTGAGAAAAGAGGGGGGAAAAGGTTTAAATGTGTGTCTTTGGTACAAAACAGTATTTTTGGAGTGTATCATAGAGAAAATATTATGTCCAAGTCCCATCAATAAGAGAACATGAGACAACTTATGTCTATTTAATGCAGAGTATAGGTATTGTATTACTACTACTACTATTACTACTACTACTATTACTCCTCCTTACACTAAGGGGAATTATCAAAGGTCACATTTTAGAGCTATGTGAGCCTCTTTAAACCTTGAAAGAACTCACAACTCGAATGGTTTGTTAATTAAGTGAAAACCTGAATGTAAAAACTCAAATCAGTGATTTTAAGTTGTGAAATCCGAAAACTTTAATTGGTCGCATTTTCTGCAAAAAAAAAAAAAAATTTCTAATCAAGTTTTCGAGTGAAACCCACCATAAAAACTTGAACATCATGAAGGCTATTAACATCTTCAAATGGTTCAAGGGACCTCTGCCATTGCCTCCTCCATGACTTTGACAGGTTTTAAATGTTTTTATTTTCGTATTCAAGCTATTTCCAGGGTCAACATTTTCTGTGGAAAACACAACTTGATCCTTAACAATTCTGCCCCTTAGGGTAGAGTCACATGGTGCCACCCGAAATTGCCTTACGAGGAAACTTCGGGCGACTTTAGAAAACGAAGAAATCTGAGTTCCATCCCGCTTTAGATTTAGATTCTAGCCCGCGGGGAGGCAGTTCGGGGAGATCAGTTGCCCGAGGAAGAGGTGATTTTGTCGGCTAATCTCCCCCAAATAGCACTGTGTGTCTCTAGCCTAACTGTAATTTCATGTTGACCTTTCCTTTTCCTCCCAAACACACACTTCTGTGATTTCTACAGCCTTAGGGTTGTGACATACAGGCAGATTCGAGGAGATTTAGTCGCTTGACAAATAATCTCCTCTTCTACAACAATCTCCCCGAACTGCCTGCTCCCTGCCCGCCATCTGCATGAATGAAGAAGCGCCAGTGCACTCGCAAGGAAACTTTGGGTGATTCCAGAAATCGAAACGCCGCAAGTGCATTGGTGCTGGCGTTGCTTCATTCAAACAGGTGGCAGGCAGGGAGCAGGTAGTTCGGGGAGATTGTCACCTCGCAGAAGAGGCGATTAATCGTCAAGCGACTAAATCTCCCCATCTGCCCCAACCCTTAGGGTAAGGCCAGATGGGAAGATTCGAGGAGATTTGTCACCTGGCGACTAATCGCCTCTTCTTTGGGGTGACAAATCTCCCCGAACCGCTTCCCCCTGCTTTCCAGCGTCTTTAATGAATAATCACCTGCGCCTATTCACACACGGCGCTGGCTTTTCCGAAGTCGCTCGAAGTTGCCTGCTTAGGCAATTTTGAGCAATTTCGGGAAAGCGCAGTGCGGAATCTGAATAGTCACATGCGATTATTCATTTATGTCGCTATAAGGCAGGGGGAAGCGATTTGGGGAGATTCGTCGCCAGGTGATTAGTCACCAGGCGACGAATCTCCCCGAATCTTCCCGTCTGGCCTGAGCCTTAGTCTCTTCGTAGAATCCATTTTCCTTTGTGGCAACATGAGTAAAAAATAGCTTGTGACAAAGTTGCAAGAGTGATCATTGTATAATTTACCACTGTTTTTTTATGTCATATGTATAATTACTTTTATCTTTATCTCCCTTACACTGACACATCTTAAAGCACCTTTGAAAGATTAAGTATACTATTATGATATAGAGACTTTAGTGTTTATCTAAAGCTAACTATTATTTAACACCAACCTATTCTCCAGCAATTTACAGAGACTGAGCATCATAATAGTTCCTGCCCAAGGGTGCTTACAATGGTCAATTGTATTGGTAGCGAATTAATATGCTTGTATGTTTTTAGAGCTTGGTGGGAGAAACAGATAACCCAGAGGAAATCCATGCAAGTGTGGGCACGGCATGCAGAAAGTGCCTTAGCTGGAATCAAAGCTAAGACTCTTAGCATTGCTTCTTTATAGTGAGATGTTGTAAATAACTTGTGTTACTACTGGTTGTGGGTGCATGCATTTCCTTCAATAGTTTACTCTCTTGCTCTTTCATCGTATTTTATATTTTAAAGAAAAGCATATGTATATCTATACATTTTAGTTTTTTTGTATTTTTTTCCTTTAGATAATCTTTTCTTTCAGTTTTCTCATCTTTTATTTTCATCTTTTAGATTGACCCCTGACCACAGTAATTCTCCTGTTTACCGTCGCTACAAACACTTTGACTGGCTTTATAACCGCTTGCTGCACAAATTCACAGTAATATCTGTGCCTCATCTCCCAGAGAAGCAGGCCACTGGTCGTTTTGAGGAGGATTTCATCCAAAAGCGCAAACGTCGGCTAGTCCTATGGATGGACCACATGACCAGCCACCCTGTACTCTCCCAGTATGATGGGTTTCAGCACTTTTTGGGTTGTCAAGATGACAAACAGTGGAAGGCAGGTAAAAGACGTGCTGAAAGAGATGAACTGGTAGGTGCTAGCTTTCTACTAACTCTGCAGCTACCTACAGAGCATCAAGATCTTCAGGATGTGGAAGAGAGAGTAGATGTCTTCAAGGCATTTTCCAAGAAGATGGATGAGAGTGTTCTTCAGTTAAGCGGTGTCGTATCTGAATTGGCTCGTAAACATCTGGGAGGCTTTCGCAAAGAGTTCCAAAGGCTTGGGTCTGCCTTTCAAGGTCTTAGTCACTCCTTCCAGCTTGACCCTCCTTATAGCTCAGAGCCTTTGGTGGGGGCCATTTCTCATACTGGCCGCACTTATGAAACAGTGGGAGAAATGTTTGCTGAACAGCCCAAGAATGATCAATTCAGGTTTTTGGATACGTTGTCCTTATATCAAGGCTTGCTGTCCAACTTTCCAGACATCATTCACCTTCAAAAAGGTATGTCAGGAAATGTTACTGTTCTTTAATCACTGCTGTGTAAATTGGAACTTGCAAGTTAATATAGAACAGTGCTGTCCAAGTATTTCCAATTATCTTTCCCTTTTGCATGTTTGGGAGCTAGTTATTAAAAAAAAAATCTGTGATGTCATGCTGATGCAAAGTCTGTGAAGATCTTGGTGGTCTCCAGAGGCATAGATACAGAGGAAGCAGACGCTGGGGCTGCAGGAGGCCCCATTCGGCCCTATATTAATTGTATTCATATAAAATTTCAAGTAAATAAGTCAATCCCTAGACTTTTTGGGGGTCTGAAAAGTTATTTGCTGTGGTGCCAAGTAATATCTAGTCATGTCACTGGTGGGCTATCTATCTCCAGCCTGCCGTGACAAAATATTTAACAAAAAGTCCAGAGCAGGTGTTAATGCTAAAGTTTGCTTAGCAATTATTATTGATTTAATATTCGCTAGTTAATGTATTCTTTTTGCATCTATGGGATAATACACATGGGTCACATTTCATTTAAGCTTTCCACACCAAAAGGATGCAGATATTTCTTATACAAAACATGACTATTTTATTTGCAGATAATGGACAAATAAACGTAACAGTTACATAGTTACATGCTTTATTTGGGTTGAAAAACAGGACAAAAAAAGAAATATATATATATATATCCCACAAAGAAGGTCCGCACTCAGGACTAACGTTTCGGCCTTTTTTGTTAATAAATATTATTTCATTTTTAAGTCCTGAGAGTGCGGACCTTCTTTGTGGGATATTTATTTCAAAATTTTGGACACTGCACCCAGGCAAGTTGAACTGAGTGATGAGAGTGCTGACTCCTCCAAACTGTTGAGATATATATATATATATATATATATATATATATATATATATACACACACACATATACACACGCTTAAGCTTTTTGCATATACTGTACCAATTATATCACAGATGTTTGAGGTTGTTTATACTGCAACTATACCCATGGTATTCGGTTACTGATCACTTGCAGATTCTGAGTTCTAAAATGACATCAGACCCAGGCCTTCTCCATGATGATGTCTTTGTTTTTTAAAAAAAAAAAAACAAACAGAAATGGTGTTAAACTGCATTAGTAACACCTTTTTATGAATCAGAAAAACACAACAGGGTAACAATTGTAGTATTTGAATTACACCAATGCAGTGGCATTGGTGTAACACTTTAAAGACAGAAATGCAGGTTTCATTTGTAGGCAGAATGCTGCTTCATAATTATTTGCTAGGGTATTATCAAAAGTAGGTTTCTTAACCTCCTTTTTTTTATGTTCGCCCCACCTTCCATAGGTGCATTTGCCAAGGTTAAGGAAAGCCAGCGTATGAGTGATGAAGGACGGATGGAACAGGATGAAGCAGATGGAATCCGAAAACGCTGTCGCGTAGTGGGCTTTTCTCTTCAGGCCGAAATAAACCATTTTCACCAGAGAAGACTTCAGGACTTCAAGCATGCCATCCAGCATTACCTAAAAGAACAAATCATTTTCTACCAAAGAGTCAGCCAGGAGCTGGAGAAGACCTTGCGATTGTATGATGACCTGTGACACAGATGACATGACACCAGATGACTAGACACTGTACCTGCCTAGCATCCCTTATTCATCTTATACTAAACCTTTCTGTTTTCACCAAGGTGCCTGTGGGGAAATTATTGTATGCTAAAATGCCCCAGCTGGAAAGGGCCACATCAGAATTTGACCAACACACTCCTCACACAGCTCCTTTAGAGCCCAATGAGATGCTGGTGTGAATGGGGTATGTTCGGGACTGAGAGATTTATCACTGGGTGTACATTGATAAATGTATATATTGATGAGGTGCTGCTGCTGTGTTACAAAAGCAATAATAAATCAAATCTTTATCTTTTCTTTATAGTAACAGAATTTTTTCTTATATATAAACGGCACCCTGGGTCTTTCTGTGTAACTTTTTTGAATCACAATACCAGTTTCATTAAGTTTGGGAACATGCCAATATCAACATTTAACAGCAGAACCCTTTCAATGGAAACAAGAGGGCCTACATCATTGTCTTGTATCAGGACCCTCCATCTCCTTGTTCTATCACAGTTTACTCCACTTGGAAGTTTAACCTCAGGGATGTACCTGAGGATTTGTTCACACACCTGGTGGGGCATTTGCAGGCAGCTTTGACTTTAATAATAGACTTAGGGCTATTCTGTCATGTGACCACTTGACTACATTGACTTCAGGGCAGCATTTGCACATAGGTTAGCTAGATAATCACTTCAAGGCAGTGGCATTCTGTTTTCTCAGATCTCTGCAATGAAGTGAAAAGCAACTAGGAGATAAGGTAAGAATACACACACCACAAAATAAGCCACATTATACTGCTGAACACAAGGCATGCAACATGCATCTAAAGAATGTTTATGAAAGGTCCCATTCATATTTCCAGAATATTATTATGCCCATGTGTTATGCCTCATATTCTGTTCCAAAATTCTTCCCATTTTTTAGCATTTGTATCCACTGGTTACCCAAGTCTGCTTATGGAAAGTGTTGAGAAAGCACAAACCAGTCAGTGTGCTATATCTGTTAAATCTAGTGCTGCTGCACACAAATACTTATGGCGTGGGGGAGACTGCTGTTATTAGAAATGGCTCATGCTGATCTATGTGATTTCAATCTGTATAGTGTGTGGTGGTAGGGATACAGAAAAATGAATTATGCAGGGAATGTGTAGGAGTTACCCATATTAAAATAGAGAACAGCAATCTCATTGTTGCAATTGGTTTTCCCAATAGTTTTGATGGAGCTATAGTGTCAAGTGAGTTTCGCTGGCACACATTTCTTAATCTGCACCATCTCAACCATATCGGCTATTGATTGAGGTGTTTATTGGAAAGTAATAATAGTGTATGACAAATTAAACAACTTATAGGCTTTTCCATTCCATAGCTGTTTGGAAGTTAGAGATGTCTGCCTTTAGCTGGCCCTAGGCCTTTAGAGGAGCCTAGTTATTATACAGTTTTATACTGTTATGTTTTTATGGGGCTGGAGTGACCTTAAAAGATCTTGCTGTGGGGCCCGGTACATATTATTGGCACATATTATTGTCAATATCGCTAAAACTGTTGATTTATTTTAACCCAGCGGAATGAATATCAGAATGCCAATATTCTATCATATTTATAACCAGAAGTGCAATAAACAATAGTCTGTGCTTATACTTCTTGGTGGCTAGCAGAGTGGGTGTGCCCAGCAAGCTGTGCTTTCATAGAATAAACAAGGGCTGGGTGAGTGAGTTATCCACATTGCCTTGCCAGCCTCCCCTCTTCCTCCATCCTCTCACTGCTGTCTTTATTTCATTAGTCGCTTAACTGTGCAGATCCATCATCTGTTTCTTTCTCTTCTGTTTTGCTTTTCCAAGGGATTTATACCACCACTGAATTCAAATTGATTAAAAGCAGAGAAACCAAATCCACACAGTATTCAATATAAATCATTTCATGAAATATGCATCAAAGCAGTCAAACACATTCTAATAAATCAACAAACTAAATTACATTCATAAATGTGCCAATTTATTAAACATTTTCCTGACTGTCCGTAACTGATAGAATTCCAAATGTTGCCTTTATGATTTCCTAGTTTGTATTTCAATACATCTGCCCCTTAGTGTCTCCAACATACATTGTCAGTATTACCATCTACAGAACACAAGGAAAAAAGTAGACAGAAACCCGAAAGGTACACAAGCAGAAACAGGGTTATAACTATTTTAGGACTAAATTACTTTTGATCTTATTTTGAAGCACAAATAAAACCTTTATATTTCCATGTGGGTCTTCTGTACCCCTCTGTTCTCACACCTTATTTGCCTTTTTTCATTTATTCCCTACTAGGCTAGCATAAAGGGTCCCATCATAGTGAAAGAGAGTAACCAATCCTAAAGGATAGTAGGCTGGGTTTTTGGGGTAAATGAATATTTCTGTTTTACATATTTATAACTGATCCAAAGGCTAGTGCCACACATGCCAATCCCGCCAGTGTAAATACCCATGTGTAGCACTAGCCATACTTTTATATGTCACGTGAATTGTATTCAGTCTGCACTGCGTTCATATACAAAAATGACCATGTGTTTTACTCTCAAAATAGCATTTTTTCCCAGAAATCCACTGTGGTACCCTGTTAATTACTACTTTGTTGAGGGTGGTAGGAATTCCAGAATTCGCAGTCAATAAAAGCATTCCAGCATGATGCAGCAGAAGGGCAGATGCGTTCAACCACACTTTTATTTACTAAACCTCAAATTTATTTGGTGGAGTTTATTGGAACAAAAACTAAAATTTTTCTTGGGGAAAAAAAACTTGAATTTTTCAACATTTATTATACCCCGATGCTGCAAAAAAGCAGAAGGTTTTCATGGTCTGTGCTGGGTTTAGCAAAAAAATAGAAAACAATCAAGCTATTCAGGTAAAGAAAAGCCCGAAAAATTTGTTATACACATTTGCACATTGATCTCTGAAAACACAAATATGTTTGGAATCCATTGTTATTTTAGATAAAGTATGTCTATATGTAGCTGCAATGTATGAAGAGCAAGGAATTCTAAGAGTTGCCCACAAAACTCCGTCTATGATCCCAATTACATTTGCCAGAGATTCAAGAATATTGCTGCAACTATATCCATGTATAGAGGGAAAGCACAGGTGAAACTCATTGCGTGTGTGTATATGCAAATGCCTTCGATTATATAAGTATTGTGTTTATTGGAAGGCAAGCACCTTTCTTTTCATTCCATAATGGTCTAAGATGTTTTTAATAACCATCGATCAGAGAGTTTGGCCTCTGATGTATTGTCAATTTACAAGGTGTATAAAGGAGTATTTTGTAACACCCGCATTTGTGTGTTTGTTGAAACTGAAGATATTTTGAATTCTTAACAGCAGCATCAGCCCTGTGGCCTCTCTATAGGGTATACAGATATATAGCTATTTTTGGCTTACTGCATGGCAGACCATAATTGCAAATGTGGCCTCTGTGGACCGCAGAGTAATAGGTAATCTTATCCACTGTTGGGGATTGCTGGAAGCTGTAGTTCAGCAAAATCTAGAGGTTTGATCCTAACTGTTCTAATGGATGCTTTTTATTGTTTTCTATATGTGTAAATTATCAACACTTTACCAAAGTTGGCAAATACACAGCTTCACAGTCAAGAGTATTTGCAGTTCAACACACTTATTTTACATCCTAATGTTAGTCTATAATCTGCTCTGCAAATTCGATATCCTTGTACAGGAGAAATACTGTCTGAGACCCACCAACAAGTGCCATCTGAGATTTACATTACTGTAGTATTACTCATAAATCATGGTTACAGCCCTTGCTCAGCAGTCAGGACCTTAGAGCAGATGTACTGATGTTTGCATACGTGTCACAAACAGGGTGGAGTCAGGTTCTGTGTGTTTGTGTAGTTCTGCCTTACACTCACTGGGTGCTTTGGGGGTATTGATGTCACGCAGCAGGAATGTAGTTGAGCCAGGGAAAGGCTACAGCAAGTTAGGCTTCAGTATTGCTTTATTGTTAGGCTTCCATATTGCCGTATTCAATCATTCTGCTTTCTACAGATACATCATGAGAGGATGTCAGGTGTGTGTCATGAGCACAACTCTCTAGTGAAACAGGTGCCAGGTCCTTTGGGTTCACTTAGTTTAACTCCTTCCTTACTGCATCTGGAGATCTGGACTCATGGTTTTGCATAAAAGAAATAAAGGCAAATTTTAATTTGGTTTCAGCAAAAAAGTACAACATACCATTTTTCACCCTAGCAAACCTTAAAGGGTGCAGGTTAGGAGTTTAAAAAGAAGATCACCATTACTTAGACCTTTAGTATGCTACAGATGCAATTAAAGGGGCCTGTTTTTCATTATTAAAAAAAATGTTTTTGGTGGAGAGGAAACCTTTAATATAAGTATCTTTGTTATTTTTGTTTTAATGTTGGTCTCCAAAATATTACATTTTCAGCCTTCTCTTAATTTTTTGGACATACAAACAAATGTCTCTTGCTGTGTGCAAGGCTAATGGACCAAACGCTGTTTACATTTCAAATGGAAGACCTGAAATATAAATTCCATTCAGAAAACAAAAGTGCAGCTTTTCTTATGGCCCTGACACACAGGGTTCTTCAGTCTCCTCTCTGTATTGTACTAAAGATAGAGTCTGTGTGTGTGTGTTAGGTACTAGTGTGCATTAGGTACTAGTGTGTGTGTGTGTTAGGTACAAGTGTGTGTTAGGTTCTAGTGTGTGTTAGGTACTAGTGTGCATTAGGTACTAGTGTGTGCATGTTAGGTACAAGTGTGTGTTAGGTTATAGTATGTGTTAGGTACTAGTGTGTGTGTGTGTGTGTGTGTGTTAGGTACTAGTATGTATTAGGTTCTAGTGTATATTAGGTACTAGTGTGTATTAGGTACTAGTGTGTGTGTGTGTGTGTTAGGTACTAGTATGTATTAGGTTCTAGTGTATATTAGGTACTAGTGTGTATTAGGTACTAGTGTTTGTGTGTGTTAGGTACTAGTATGTATTAGGTTCTAGTGTATATTAGGTACTAGTGTATATTAGGTTCTAGTGTATATTAGGTACTAGTGTATATTAGGTACTAGTGTGTATTAGGTACTAGTGTGTGTGTGTTAGGTACTAGTGTGTGATAGGTTCTAGTGTGTATTACGTACTAGTGTGTGTGTTAGGTACTAGTGTGTGTGTGTGTTAGGTACTAGTGTGTGTGTGTGTTAGGTACTAGTGTGTGTTTTAGGTACTAGTGTGTGTGTGTTAGGTACAAGTGTGTGCTAGGTTCTAGTATGTGTTAGGTATTAGTGTGTGTGTGTTAGGTACTAGTGTGTGCGTGTGTTTTAGGTACTAGTGTGTGTGTGTGTTAGGTACTAGTGTGTGTGTGTGTGTTAGGTACTAGTGTGTGTGTGTGTTAGGTACTAGTGTGTGTGTGTTAGGTACTAGTGTGTGTGTGTGTTTGTTAGGTACTAGTATGTGTGTGTGTTAGGTACTAGTGTGCGTGTTGGGTACTAGTGTGTGTGTGTTAGGTACAAGAGAAGAGCAATGAAGTCACAATGTTATATTGCTTTGTGGGTTCTGATGCTGTGGTGTTCCCATTTTTTTAAGTGCTGTAACACTTGTAATCTAGTGTGCTCATGTTTACTGGGCTGGGAATAAAATCAATGCCATGTACCTTCCTGCTCTCAGCTATCCCCTGCACCACCATGGGTGGGCCACACACAGTACAGAACTTCTTTATGCAGAGCCTGTGTCCAGCTTCAATATACAAAGGGGGCACCAGGGAACAAACAAGAAGATGACGACCACATTGGGATTCAGGTCAGCAATTCTAGCCGCTAGGGATGCCTAACAAGTTTTCACCTCGCCCAACATGTTAATGGTTTACCATCTGCTAGTTATTTCACAAATGTAAATGAACTATATTAATTATATTTTGTAATTATATATTAATTATGAATGTAATAGTCCATTTTCAAGGCATAATAATGTTAATTAAAGGGGTGGTTCACCTTTATGATAACTTTTAGTGTATCATAGTATAGCTAGTGGCATTCTTTTCAATTGACCTTCATTTTTTCTTATAGTTTTTTTTAATTATCTGACTCTGTCCAGCTTTCTAATGGGGGTCACGGACCCTAACTAAAAAACAAAGCTCTGTAATGCTACATATTTATTGTTATTGCTACTTTTTTTTTTACTCATTTTTCTTTTTCAGGTCCACTCCTATTCATATTTCAGTCTCATTTGGACCATAGCAACCAGATTGCTGAAATTGCACAAACTGGATAGCCCTTTAAGAATACCTGTCTTTGCAGGACGTTCTCTAATGCCAAAAGCAATTAACTTAATGGTAACTGCGCAGTGCCAAAAATCCAATGCCCAAAAGTAAAAAATATATTATTTTATAATATGCCTCCTTGCCCAAAAAGTTCTTCACAGTGCCAGTGTTGTGCCATTTGTGTATGGGACAAACTTATTCTCCATTAAGACTTTTTCTACATGTGCAATTAATAAATGTTCCAGCAAGAAATACACATAATTTATTTTTATTTAAAATGGGTAATTAAAAAGCACAGATAACATTACAGATTCCTGGTTATGAAATGAAAGGCATAGGGCTAATCTGTGCAGAAAACTGCCAGGAATGTAACAGAAAGCAAATATATATATATATATATATTTCTACAGGAATGTAAATATAAAAAATAAATAATCTTTCCCTAGTGCTGGCAAATCTTGCAAAATATAAACCTGACCTTACTATGATTTAGTACCTGAGTCACCTAAATCAGGCTTTAACGTGGCCTAATGTCTCCAGAGCAGAAAGAGATGAGCATAAAGGCTTTGGCAGAATAAGTTCACTCTAAGCTCCCGGTATATGCCGTCCTCTGATAATTATTGCAGGTATTGGCAAAATGCCTCAAATAAGCCTTACGTTTGGCAGTTTAGTTTTTTCATAGATTGGAGCTTGCTTCATGTAGGGCAGCATAGCATTGTTAAATATTGAATATTATGCCATCATCTACTGTTCATACAAGCAAAATCTCTCTGATTTACCAACAAAATTGCTTGGATAAAGATTCATTTGTGTTTATGTTTTACCCAAGTTTTAGCTGAGATTTTAACCGAAACTGAAATCATCATAAAATACCCAGAAAGTCTTCATGTATGTTCTAGTTTTACAAACATCACTGCTGTACATTTTGTTCCCTTCATTTGTATAGCAATCCGGTAAATGGCAGTTAAATTGGTTTGGTTGTTCAGACCACGATAACACCTCATCTGACTATGACAATGGGGTTAGAACCTTCTGTTCTGTGTGATCCAGTCTATTCGGCCATAAGATACTTCAGCCACACACTAGGTCTTATCTATTGTGAGTGTGATGAGGCCTTCTGTCTTGGTGCAAGGGAGTCTGTAGTACGAAAAAGTCCAGAAGCAGGGTAGACACCAAATAGAACAGAAAATAAAAACATATGTTCAAGCCATTAGAACAAGGAGCACAATAAGAGTATGCTGGTGCCAGATCTGCATATTTTGGCATAAGGAGTTTGTCATTATTTTTCCTGTAAAAATATGTTTGCAATGAATTTTATATGTCTTATAAATTCTTCTAGTGAGTCTAGTACCACATTTACACAGAATGCATTTTATATAAGTTGAGAGAATGATTGTTTGGTTGATTCCCTCTAGTAGAACTATTTAATGGGCTGTACGTTGACTTTTTTGCTGGTTCCATGTCAGTTGGTTTTATTTAATTACCACCAATCTCTTAAAAAACAAATTTTCTTGTATATTTTAAGTTGCAAAGTCAGTCAAGAATGATAATACCAGTCATTCCTATACTGGCCGCCCACCAGATACAGTTCATCATATTTATAGAGACCTCAAATGCACCTGGTGCTGGAAAGCAGCTTTTCTTCCAGAAAGCAGTGGGGTCATTGAGTAGATATAGTAGGATCTGGCACAGCCTGATCATTTGATAGAACAGGAGCTGTGACTTATTTCAGTACCTTTTTGACGAATTTTCCACAGTTCACTGATCCAGCCAAGAGAGAAGCACTGGCTTTATTTAGAAAGGAGATTTTTAAATTCCATTGTTTGTTCCCATCTAGATGGATGTTGGGAGGAAGTCTCCCGCGTTTGGTGCCCATTTAGAAAAGATGCCACTCTAGGTTCACACCCAGTACTGACTCCCCTGCTGGCCCTGCACTCCTGCCCCATTTCCATTATGTCCAGAGCCAACCTCAGTAAGTGGAATGGCCCTATCAGTCTCAGTTGGTCGAAAAGATTGATGGTCATTGATTCCATTTTCTGGCTTTCCAGATGAGATAGCTGCTTTTTGAACATGATGCTTGCCCATTCGTTTTTTCCGCAATATGCAGAATAAGATAAGAAGACCAGCTACAATTAAAAAGAGGGCCAGACATGCAGGAAGCAAAATGCTGTATTTATGAGCACCTAGAAAGCCAAGCAATGTAACTTCTTCATCTGACATTGTAGTGGACACTTCAGTATCCCATGAGCTGTTTAAGCTAACACCTTGGGATGTAGTAATAGTTACATCTTCCAATGATGTCCAAAGATTTGGTGTCATAGAGTTTAGTTTTGTGGCATTTTGTGTTTGGATTTGGCTTGTGAAGGAAGCAAAATCCGTTGTGGACAGTGACTGTTCTTGGCTTGAAACAAACATAAGGTTTGTTGTAGACAATGGACTGGTGACAGATTCCTGGTTTATGGTGGTAAGTGGGCTGTTTGTGGTAAACTGCTGTGTTGTTGAATCTACATATGTTGTATGTTGCAAACTGATATTAAAGTCAGTGACTGTCGTTTTGAAAACTGCAGTAGGTTCTGGGCTAGTAGTAAATGGTAACATTGATGTAGCATCTAGTCCTACACTTTTTCTTAAAATTGTAACTCTATAGGATTGGGAAGCATTATAAGGAATGGTGCTAAACTTTACAGTAACATTTGCTGGTGGCACATTTTTTGCACCAACTTCTAACTGAATCCTATCATTTCTTAGGCCACTGTGTCCATCCTCCCATATTTCTACTCCAATTAGCCCTCTCTCAATCTCCCTCTGAGTAAAATAATCAATACTTGTACTTTCTCCTTCTCCGTTTTCTGTGGGATACTTAACCATCCTTGCACCCCTTGGTTGGCGTAAAACTCTGAATTCTGGGTCACTTTCTGTATGTCTGCCCAGCTCACTTGCACTGACTGTGTCTGGTCCCAGCATCACTGTACATCCCCTTGGCCATTGTTCCCGATCTCCTATTTTTACCATTGCTACTGCTGCTACTGTGACTGTACCAGCCATTTCCTCTGTCCTGTTGGAGAGTGCCAGGTACTCAAACTCATCTCGAGAAGAGAGGAAGTTTGTGAATATATAAGATACCTCTCCATTTTTTACTTGGGCCCACCAAAATTCTGTTACTGGCATCTGTTTAGCCATTAGCTGCCCAAAGTTGGGTTGCTTGGTTATTTTAAACAAGATTTCCTGGGGTATTTTTTCCTTCGTGGGTGTGATGTGTTTTATGGTCAGAGCTGCCATTGCTGATGCCTGTGGGACTTCCAGTATTGATGTATGAAGAGGAGAAACTTTCACTGGTACAAGTGCTACCAAAGGTGATTGGTTCCTAGTTGTAATGTTAAATTTTATAGAACCTGAAACTGCAGTACGGTTAGCCAGAATTATAAGCATCCTCATATTAACATCCTCTTGAGTGAAACTGAAGACATCAGTGTATTGATTGCTCTGGGTTGCCAAAGAGATGCCCTCTGGCATTTCCACAACTGTATACATGATCTTTTCAGAGGGAATAAGAGGAACATCTACAAACAAGTGATCACGGGTTATGACTGTATATGAACCTGGTGCCACTTGTAGTTGCAACTTAGGTGGGGATACTTGCAAGGGAAGCTTTGGCACGCCAATTACTGTGACATTGAAGGACTCTGAAATCACCAAGCTGCCAACTTCATGGAGCGGTTCGCTGACTGAATGTGATTTAGGCAAGAGCCAGGCTTTAAAGTGGAAGCTGTCCTCCAGGATTCCAGGTCCTGTGTGTATATATTGGAGTTTTCTTTTTTCTAATTGTGACTGTAAGAGGTGGGGAGAGTGCTGTTCCAGTGGAACATTCTCAATGGCAAGATACCCCCACGATGGAAGAGTTGTTAAAAAATAGAAAACTTCTTGTGAGTCACTGCTGGCATTGGCCAGGAGGTTTGAGGCATCTAAATGTGAGCTAGTTATGGGTGAAGAGCTTCCTTCCATGACAGTGATACCTAAGGACATAAAAATAAAGATTATTATATCATTAAACTATTTTAGATGAATAGATGTATAAAGGATATACTGTAAACATTGATCTTAATATTTACATATTTGTATATTTTGTTTTTCAATGAGTTGTCTTTTTTGCTTCAGACAATATGATATCTTTTTAGATTTTTACAGGTACATTTTGGTATCACAGTTAGGAATTTCTTTACACTAACGCAGTGTTAAAATAGGCAGAACACACTGTTAATCAACATAAGTGCAATGAATAGGCTTGAGCCAAACATGCTTTATGTGCTTTTTAAATATGAAAAATATGCCTTCTGTTCTTGTGAGGTAGATAATTAGATAACCCCTTTACACTATCCTGTGTAAACCAAAATAGACACGTAGTGAAGGGAGGGGTTGTTCTTTTCCTTTACTGAACATATATATTTATTTATTTGAATTTGTTTTATGGTTATCTTATGTTGGCAGTTTAGTGTTGTAAAAAGTTCTAGCCCAAATCTATTTTCACAGAATTATACATTAAATGCTTTAGTGTGCCTATAATTCCTACTATAATCTTAATGTTCTTGGCCAATTATGTATTAGGGATTTTGTCTTAAGTAGGAGTAGTTGGCTTGAATTTTGTATTTATCTTGCAAATGTAATAACACTGTGAAAATACATCTGAGCTACTCCCCTGTATAACACAAAGTATGCTGGTTTATTTAGAATTTCTGTAAATTCATCTGTCTTTGCAGAGTCAGGCCATAATGCACAGACAAAATGTCCATTTGAGTCCAGGGAATTTTAGTTCTCATAAGCTACAAGGTTTAACTGCTGCAAGAGCCGTCAGAGGTTGCTACAAGATTTTAGATCATGTATATGTGCAGTCTCTGAAACCTTGTTCTTTTTTCCCCAAATAATTGGAGCCATAACTCAGCACAATGCTTTGGGTGAGGTTATCACAGGTGTTTTTTAAACACCATCAGTTCTTTTCCTTGCATCCTGCTGCTATTACTTCCTTCTATACAATCTGTATCCTTCTGTTCCCCACTGCTTAGTGTTATTGTGTGATTTCCTGTAGCGTAATGATCCAAACTATGCAAAAAGAAAAAGCTCTTCAACAAAGCCTGCAATTGGAGAAGCACATTCATTTTCTTTATTACAGGTGTAAGTGCAAATAGATATGTACATAACAATTTCCCCTGTGCATCCTATGTGCCAGGTAACAACAATAAGCCAGCACTTCACTGCTAAAAGAAGATCTCTGTGTGAGAGCAGACCTGCTGTTATACAGTATAAATACAGTTATGGTCCAGAGTCCAGATTGTTTCTCCATAATGATATTTTCTTCCACTGTACTAATTTTACACAGTGGAGTTGATTTATTATAGAAGGCACAGCATGGAAAAACATTTACATGGCTGCATTCCCTTAAAACTTTTCTGGCAACTTAGCATAAGCAATTGAACAAAGCTTGGTAACTTGACTGCAAAGTGCAAGCCGTGACACAAGGGAACCCCGTAATTAATTTCAGTGTACCAGATGTGTCTTGTTGTGTTCATTTCACCCTTTCCTAACTTTTCACTATACTTTATTGGCTCATCAATTGCATAGGCCCAATTGGATTGCATGTTCTGGAGCAAGGCACACTCTCCTAATCTCTATCTCAATTTTCTGTAATCAATAACATTAACATCAAGTGCAATGCTGACTAAAGATGGCCATACACTATTAAATCCGCTCGTCCAGTGTCGGACTGGCTCACCAGAATACCAGGAAAACTCCCGGTGGGCCAAGGTGTCAGTGGGTCCTCATGCTGCTAAACTTTTGGCCTATTTCATGGCCATTCCCTATTTCTATGAGAACAAAGAGGCTAAATAGATGGAATAATTGATTATAGTATGCAAAGAAAACAAACTAGATGAATAGAGGTTAATTGAGGACATGAAGAATATTAGTACTGAGAGTGGCCCCTGGTCTAAGGTTTTATGGTGGGCCCCTGGTGTCCCAGTCCGACACTGTGCTCGTCTGGCAAGATCACCAAACGAGCGGATCTTAACCCGATATGACCACTAACGGCTGGCCAATATCGGGTTAATCCGAACGGTCTACCCTGGGGCGAACTTGTTGACAAAGGGGTACATCGCCGAAACATTGCACCTTCTGCAAATAAACATGCAAGGGCTTGACCCTGCTTGCACCTGCCTTGAGTGCCAGTGAGTCTGTTGGTTGCCCAAGGATCGGATTACCATGCTGCGAATGTGTGCCGACAGGTCGCAGGACCACATCCACTAGCCGAACTAGTTCTGGATCGAAAAAAAATCAAACTTGCCTTATCGATATCTGGGCGATTTTTGGCCTGATATTGATCGGGATCCCCTACTAACTGGCAGATGATGAGCCCCTACTCACTGGCAGATGAAGAGCCCCCACTCACTGGCAGATGAAGAGCCCCCACTCACTGGCAGATGATGAGCCCCTACTCATGGGCAGATGATGTTGAATCGGTCTATAGGACTGATATCGCCAGCTTTAATCTGCCTATGTATTGCCACCTTAAGAGGCAAGGTTAATTAGTTGTCTTTGATTGTGTTCTGCCCAGGATTCAGAGTCAGTCACAGGAGGGGGCACAAAGTTTTCTCAGATTTGAACGTGGTCACATAGACTGGGGGAAGCAGTGGCTATACTGGGTTGGATGGTGGACATACCTGGTTGAGTTAGGCATAACTGGAATGCCTTCATTTTCTATCAAATACAGTGATGGTACATTTTTTATAATAGCCCCTGGCCAGAACTGGTGTTTTTTACCAGCTAGGCATATGAAATACAAACCATGTGTTAACCATACTCCTGAATGCTTTGCATTAAATGAAGTACGCTGGTACTATATCCATTGCTGTACACTGCTGATATATGTCTTGCATTGCTGTATACAGTACCTAATATGATCTACAGAAACTTTATAGCATGCTACTGTCCTATATAATCTATAGAGCGATGTGTATTGTAGCACGCACACATTGAATTTAACATGCATCTGTTAGCTCTTTAAAGGGCAAGAAAAGGCTAAATATAATAAGGATTGCATGGAAAGGCGTATAGAAAGAATGGTACCCAAAAGTTTCAAGATCAAGACTGCAACACATGTGCAATAGCTAGTATCCTGGTTCCGCGCAAGCACACATACGTATCATGAGCGCACTTTTGTCCCCTGGAGTTCGCAGACGAGCAGGAAGGATGTGCATAGTGAAGTGATCCAGTCTGGGGTTACCACCTTTTTTTACCTTGGAATCTGGACAGGGGGTGGCACCAGTAACGTCAGATGCGGGGTGATGATGTGAAGGAGTGGGGCAGTGACACAAATGGGTTGTTTGTTGATGCAAAGGGGTGGTGCCATGGATGTGTGTACCAGTTATATGAAGGTGAGGGCCAATCATGTGGTGGCCAGTGATTGCCCAAATCACTTAGAAAGCAGGGATAGGCCTGCCCTGTTTTCAGACTTTTGAAAACCAGGCAGGTATTTTCAAACAGGACAGCAGGTTTAAAAACCTGTCCAGTTGAAAAAACAGCTGTTTTGTACATATTAATGCTGTATTTATCTCTGTATATTAATGATTTTTGAATGTTTGGCTAAAGATAGGTGTAAGCCATAGATGACTTTTTATTGATCTAAAGATATCATTTTCTTGTTGTTAGTCATACCTCTACTTTCTGCTCTTTGCTTTCTTACCTGTGTTTTTCCAAAGCCGGGTGTGAAGCTGAGGACAGAGTCCTTGAAAACTGACAGTCACGTTCATGAGGTAGTGCTTGGACACTACTTGTTGTGATGTCACATGGAAAGAGAAGGAATCCTGTGCTGTCCAAAATGGTGTTTCCATTGAACTGTGCTTATAGTATATAAATCCAGCATCAACCTATAATACAAGCAGATTTTATAACTCACACCTCTAACGCTTTCAATGATTTAGTTATATATTGAGCTATTCTTTGCCATAGAATGAAGTCAGATAAGCAAGACTGGATAATCACAAAGAGTGGTTTATGTCTCTGGAAATACACAAATAACACTGTTTTTGAGTAAATGTCATTAATTCACAAAAACTTACATCTGATTGAGTAAAGTTCAGAACCTCTGTAACCTCACTGTCTTGTTGTCGCACAATGTCACCAAGCTGAGGTGGTTCATCGATGTGATATAACAGATCAGACATCAGATCCTTTGGCTCATTCGACACTGCCTGCAGATACTGACTAGTGATAGACTGAAGTGATTCTAATGGCAAAAATAAAGATAAGGACTAAGTAAACTGTGTAATTCTTACAATACAAATTACAATAAATATAAAGGGTTGGTGCCTACTTGGGCATACAGTGAGATCTCGTAGGGTCTCCATGGTGATGGCCAAAGGTATGACTTGAATATGGAAGAAGTGCTCATCAGATTGGTTTATTCCATCAGATACATTGAAGTAGAAACCACCATCAAGATTCCCTATTAAAAAAGGCAGATATTGTTATGTTACTTTATATTGACGCTGGTATTTTGACCTGGCATTTTATACAGCAGTTTATTCATTCCTTTATGTATTAACTTTTCTGTCTCCTAGTCTGAGCTTATATTCAGTTGATGTTTCTATTTCAATATTAAATCACTGTCCTGCAAGTGGCCTGCTGTGCTATTTCTTTAATGTCTTGTTCATCTGATTTTAATCATCATTGCAACATTTAATTGAAAAAAAAATTCTCAGTCTCTAAATGCTTCACTTGTGAAATCTCAATTATAAAGGGATACTATCATTATGGTCTTCTTGAGAAAAAGTGTCTAAGGGTATGTCTAAGGCAGATGGGAGCAGAAGTGGGCAGATCAGGATTGTTGGCCACCTTGGCCAATATAGATTAAACATAATGAAGATGTGTAGGCCAATGAAACACAGCTGGGTGGCAAACCCATCATCAAAAATATGTAGGGTAACATAGTAAAATAAGCAAATGTTTCACAAATGAAATAACCCATAACAAGTAACAAATGCTGTGCGTTGATCAGTCACTATGGGATGTTAAACCAGATGCAAAAAGATGATTTAATTTAATTCTGTTTGCATATTTCCTGGTATACTATATAAGTAGACAGCCTGTTAGTGGTTATTTCTCAATTATATTTTTGTCTCAAGGCCTAAGACATTTAAATCAGTGGCTCTTTTACTTTTCATCTCTAGTTCATTTATACTTTTACTATCACTTGTGTCTTTCGTGCATAGCTTACTCACATTCATTTTTCTAGGCAAGTTTGAATGTCCCACCTTTGTGCATGAACTGTACATCTCCTTGGTCAAGCTGTTTTTGGGTAAAGCTGACAAGCTGCCCAGTAGAACCTCGCAATAACAACTGACCATTGCTTGGGGGCAAAAAGGAATAAATCAACTCATCTGATGAGGAATCTGCATCAGTACTGTAGAGGGCTTGGGAAGAGAGCTCCGCTGTAGTTCCTTGCAGTATCTGGTTAGGGGAAAAGACATTATTTGTTATTAAATTTTAGGACAGCTTAGTTGAGCTATATATATATATATATATATATATATATAAATAAAAAATTCTCCTTGAATTGAAAATTCTTGCATTTTATACTCTCCTCGTGTTGCTTACCTGGCTAATATATATTTAGCTCGTTGCTACCAAAACCATGACCACAGTTGGAAAGAACATATTCTTTCCAGAGGGACAGTTGTGAAGGTTATGGCTTATAACCTTTCTATCTTTTCTATTAGTTGATTCCTCATTTGTTTCATGAGGCTCAGGTTTCTTGGTAATCTTCCAAAGAGAGATCACATAACTAGCAATGGATTATTCATGTGCAGGGGTAAGCACACAATTTTTCATGGGATTGGCTATGAAAACGGCACAATAAGGACTAAGGGGTATCTTTATCAAAGAGTGAAGTTCCGCCACTAGGGTGAAATTCCGCTACTCTCCGTTGATTTCTATGGGATTTTGAAAGGTGTATTCATCAATGGGTGAAAGTGAAATTTCACCCTTTGATAAATACAACTTTAAAAATCCCATAGGAATGAATGGATAAATATACCCCATATGTTTTACAGAAGAAATTCCTTTTTTCTTATTGTGGACAAGCAAAATTTGACAGTGATCAATGAAACATGACATGTATACTGTTTTGCATAGTTTATTCCTCTTATTTATACTGAGATCAATGTAATACTGTATATAAAATGCTCAGGTGAGTACTGATCTACTCTATATTCTCCATTATTTCTAGAAGTGTTTTGCTCCTGGTCACTTCAGTAAAAACATGTAGACTAGACTGTGGCCCCTGCTTCTTGAGACTGTATATACCTGTATAGATGGATTGCAAAAGGTTGTTCATGCCACCTCATTTTTCTGTATAGTATTATAGTGCTGAATTATTCAGGAGCTCCACTGAGTGCTATTAAAGTGGTCATTCATTGGCATATGAACACTGTATGACTGACCTGACACAGTGCTAAAACCTCAACCTTGGTTCATGCTGGGCATTGGGCTGAGAATGACTGGGTTAGGGCTAGGTGCAGGTTGGCAAATTCCCTTTGTGCGCATCCATAATATACATGGACGGGTAAATGCTACTGTTCAGTTTGATCAGCTTCTCTCATCTCTCTGTCAGTGCCCCCAGTGCATTCCAGTTTGAGCAGATCAAATTAACCCAACAGGATTGCAGGATGGTCACTGGCCCCAAGATGAAAAGAAATAGTACATGTGAAATTGGCCAAACTGTCTGAACATGCCAAATGTTATTAAAAAAATAGCTGGATCCCTGCTTGTCTATATTTTTATACCCCTTATTTTATTCTAAGACAGGTTCTCCAAACTTTTTTAATCATGAGCCACACTCATGCCAAGTGAAGACTTTGATAGGCTAACTGGTAGCCCAGTGTGGACTGCTAGCCTGCATGTTGGGGTAAATATGTGTCTTCAAAACTTGAAATTTACCCAGGAACTTAAAAATGCACAGTTACCATGAGACTTCTGGAAGCAACATCAGTGGAAGTGGAGATCAACATGTTGCTCAACAACCACTGGTTGGGGATCACTGTTCTAAGGGGATAAGAATCCTTACTGTTTGGGTTAAGTCAACTTTCTTTCCTCTTGGGTTTTCTAAGCTATGGCTCTGATCAAACAGATTTAGGTTTAATTTTTGATTCTAGTAGTATAAAAACATGGCAAATGGTGGCAGGGCATTCCTATCTTTTCTACTGCCTATTTATATTTTTTGCTCACTTTTTTGCATACTTGCATTTAGAAATAAAATATTAATTACTTTTGTTGTTATTTATAGTAAATCAAGAAACCTGAATTTCAGGATCTGCCCTTCAGAAACAGAAGAGCAATTCAATCTATATTGGAGCAGCAGTACTGGAGGATGTAAATCTCCTGGCCGAGCTTATGGCTTTCCCTGTCATGACTTCTAGAGCCTAGCATGTATACTTTTAAAGGCGTCTCAGTAGAAAAACATACATTCCAGCTTAAGGCTGAGAGGTGTGGTTGCTGTGCAAGAACCTGAAATATGAGGTGTGTAGTAACACAATCTCCAGTTTGATCTCCAATAAAGCAGTTTGTGGTTTTCTGTAAGACCCATAGCAACCAGTCAATTGTCATCTCATTAAATATACACCACTAGAAAGAGCAGCAGTGAACACCTGAGGACATGCTTTAGCAATATGGGCGTGGAAACAATAACACATTTATTTGTGCCGATATATATGTGGTTCTGGGGTTGAGCTATAGTCACTGCTTACAGCAATGTAGCAATCCAGGGTTTAGCGAATCCCAGCACTACCAGCAGAATTTGGGCTCAAACTTATTTAATTGCTTAGAAAAACAGAATCGGAACCCTTGAATTCATGTGAATTTAAAGTGCTGGATAATTAAATGCAACCATTTTTTCAGGTTATGCAGATTTGTTGGTATTTGACAATGTCACACCTTTGCCTGCAGGGATTAAGGACTAACAGGATTTTCAATCCTGAGTGACCAACTCCATTCTGATTGGATAATAAACTGATGTTCCAGGGCTGCACATAATGGATAAAGAAAAGTAGGCTGACAAACCATCTATCAATGTGTTTTGCCTGACAATTATGACAATTGCCTTATCTAAACAGAAGCGTTAGGGTGAGCAAGTGATTCCTGCAGCTTTAAAAACAAGCCTGAAGCTGAACTGTTTAGCCAATAAACCACTTTGCAGTAAATTCCCAATTGTCAGTGTGCTACAGTGAAATCATTTATGTGCATGGCAGAAGTTTGGGGCAGAGAATTAGCAGGCCAGCTTCATGCATGGGGAAAGGCTTGGCTGCACTGCCATTGGTCATTTGCCTTCGGTCATAGAAGAATCTATCCAAGTCAAGCATGCACATTAATTATTAAATAACACGCTCTTATGTGGTTAATTTTATACTATGTTGTGCACATATCTTTAAATTATAAATAACCTGCCATACATGGCAGTTATAAAACAGAGTAGCAATACCCATTAAAGCCATTTATCTTTGCAAAAATATATGTTTCCCAATGTGCTGGAATAACAAGTCAATTGTTAGTGGATACAATTTTTGTTAATCAAGAGGCAATTGCAAGTCTGAATTATTATTTGAGATGCAACAATTTATCACACAGGGTGTATCTGCATACTGTATTTGTACACATAGAGACAGTGATTTACCTACCACTGAGTGAACAGTAAAATACACTATTTCTTTGCTCAGGCTAAAAAATGTAAAAATATGTTGTTGCCATCAGCACCTCCCCTTCCTGCACTACACAAGTAGGGGTTATTTGGCTTATGTGGAACTTTGCAGACATCTAGTGGAAACATGGAGTAACTGCATGGTAGCTAAAGCATATGTAAATGTAATGTCATTTAATGTAATGTGAAATTATTTAAACCGTATGTATTGTCTTATACAAAATAAAAAGAAATCTTATTTATCATAGATGTATATTTAATTTTCAAGTATTTTAATGCTTGCTATTCCGTGTATGCAGTGGAACCGCAATGTGCATATTTTGCTGTTATTGTTGCATTATTATCTAGTATTAACAACTTTACTGTGCTTTTGCAAATTTACAGCATTTTATTATCCTCCCATAAACTCTTCTTTGGAGAAACTATTACGTTCAGACTCAGGTCTGAAATATCTACATTAGTGCCAAGGTTGGACAAGCAGAGCAATCAGGAGAGGTACAAAGAAGGACCTGTGTGTGTGCCTGCCTACTTGAGTAAATTGACATTTGAACTTCTCGGAAGATATATTTCACTGTCAATTAAAAGCTGCCTGCTTTAACACTCTGATTTTAAAGGAATTGTTCAGCTGTGCAAAATAAAACATGTTTTCAATATAGTTAGGCAAAAATGTAATATATAAAGGCTGGAGTGACTGTAAGTCTAACATAACAGAACAGAACACTACTTCTTGCTTTTCAGCTCTCTTTTGTTTACACTGACTGGTTACCCTGGTTACCAGGCAGTAACCAATCAGTGAATTGAGGGAGTGACACATTGGTCAAAACTGTTGCTTTTGAATCTGAGCTGAATGCTGAGGATCAATTGCAAAATCACTGAACAGTTATGTCCCATGTGGCCCCCCTTCAAGTTGCTGACTAACTCAGATTTAGAGAGCTGAAAAGCAGGATGTTGTGTTGTATTCTGTTATGTTACACATCCACTCACTCCAGACTTTATACATTACATTTTTGGCTAACTAACTATATTAGAAACATTTTTTATTTTGCAAAACCTATCTATTTACCCAGTTTTTATTTTTACCCTGAACTGTTCCTTTAAATTCTGTATTACTTTGTTCTGTTTTGTTCTGCTTTTTCTGCTTGTCTAGTCATTATTTACATAATTAGGTAGTTTATTCTATTAACACTCAATTAGACTAAACAATTTTTGCTTAGATATCTTCATCATTTCTCCAGCTGCACATTAATATTTCTATGTTCCATTCTACAGAATCACAGTCTGACCCCTCCAGCTACTGTCACTTCATAGAAGCACAGCCATTCAAAATGCTTGGATCACATTCCATCCCTCTCTTTCCTAATTTTAATTGTATCTCAATATTGCTTCTAATACTTAACCCTACCACATTCCCATTTGCTTTTAGAATACTTCCCATCTAAAACCTTGTTGAGATTCCCACACTTTCCTTTCATTTTGCCCATCTCAGTACCTTCTCTAGCTTTACTGAGTGTGAGTGTTTTTCAGTGGGGGGTGAGCATGATATATATATTCTGTATGCTCTGCCTTTGTATCTGTACTTTCCCTTCTCTGCATTAACATCCCTACAATTATCTTAGATGTTTTCAATCTACATTAATTACACCTCTTATTAGTTGTTGCATTCTCCATTTGATGTTCACCTTTGATCTCCAGCAATGGTCAGAAATACGGCCATTTCCTTTATTTGGTCTGCACCAAAAATATATAACCCTCTCTGCACATCTTGCAGTGATCTGTTCCTTGTCACTTTTTCATATCCTTCTACAGCACTCTCCAACTGAACTGCTCTCCTCAAGACTTCCATAAACAAACAGATCAATTTTCCTACAGTCATCATCAACTATCCCTATACTCCTTTATTTAATTCTGTTGGTCCTGTGAATCTCACACCTCTTGTTACTTAAACAAAGTGCTGTACTGCTTACACTTTCACATAATTCCAGTACTAACTTCTTGAATGCCCTCTTCATTGAATTAAACTGATCTGTATCAAAGATATTCTTTCAAAAAACCATTCTCAGCCCACCCTGACTCTCTCACTATGACCCTGTTATCCTACTTTCTCAAGCTTCTAATTGCCATTGTTTTTCACACCCATAATGTGCTGGTACACACATGTTTTATGACTTGCAAAATGTACTGAGATAGATGTATATAAAGTGGCAAATGATCTTCAGCTTGGCAACGCCAAAGCATATGTCCCTCTTGATTTATCCTTTGCATTTAAACTGCCAGACAATATTTTCTAAAGTAAAATTTCAATTCACTGCATTCCAGCTGCATTATGGATATCTTCTCACCTCTCTAACTAATCCCTTTCTTAAAATAATCTTTGTGTGGAGGGTGCCTTATATTGATTGTTTGACGGCCTCATTCATATATTTGGTTTAAATACCATTTGTATGACGAGGATATCCAGATTTATTTAAAGACTACTTCACTAACAACTCAGATTCAGCCCTCTAACTATCTCCAAGCTATTTCCTCCTGTACGAGAAATGGGGGATACAGTAAAGAACAGTAAGAGAGGTGGGGTATAAAGACACAGTAAGCACATGCAATAATGTTATAGATGTAATCTAAAGTTAATGAACATTTTGCTTTAACAAAATGGAAACATGAGCAACCTTCTCATGTTATCTGTGGAATCCTTGTGATTCACCACCTCTTATGCATTATGGAGTCTGACCTCCTCCTTTGAGGGGTAAAGCAGTGTTATCTCCCAGGTTGCAAAGTAGATGGGAAAAGTGCAGTAGATGAATACGTGTAAATAGAGGGTTATAACCACAGTACCACTTCCCTTGCTGCACATTATGTGGCCTACTGTCTTTAAGTTGCCATTTACTGATAATACATTACCTCTAGAATCCCTTGCGCTTATACCTATGTAAAAACCTGCCAACTTCAAACTCAAGCTTAAATTCAAACTATTTCAGCACTTTCACTGCTGCAACCTCTCCTCACATCTGTATAAAAACCATATTCAGTGCTTCCGCACTTTCAGCCTTTCCTATTAGCTTTTATAGCTGTTCAGTGCAGCAGCCTCACTGCACTCTTGTGGCACTTATTGCATTGCTTTTCTCCATATGTCACATTGCTTTGATAAGTTCTGTTGAGGCACCATGTTCTCTCTGCAGTACCATATAAATACATTAATACAAACACATAAATACGAAAGCAGACATTTCAAATCTTCTTTCCGTCTCCAGGTATCTCACAATACAAGAACAATAAAGGGGAGGAAACACCTTTAACCCATACAGTTTTACAGAGATGTGGTTGAATGCAAAGAGGTCTAAGAAGATGCTTTCACAGTTTTAATCCATATGACACAGAGGTGTACCTATGGTGCTTGATGCCAATGTTACCAAAGAAACGAAAGATAAAAAAATTATAGGAAGGCCTATGTGCATAGTGAGGTCAAATATATCACAATTTCTTTTCTGCTGCAATAGGTTTCATTGATACAATAATAGCTTCCCAATTAATCACATATTCTTCTTTTTGTAGGGTTCCAGCCACTGCAGAAGGAAATCTGTGATTGCTCTTGATATTGTGAATAAAACTGAGTATTATTTCACTATTTCTGTTTTCAGTTACATTTTTTCACTGTAGTGAGTAGTTACATTTAAATGAGATCTTTTGTCTCATAATTTGGATAATTTCATGTATGAAAAATGTTATGTTTTCTTTTGCACTGTATACTCATTAAGTAGCAATTATGGATCATTAAATTGCTGTTTGTAGAGGATGTGAATATTAATGAGTGTTCCTATGTAAATTAAAAAATCTGAATGTTTGGAGAGATGAATCCTTAGAGAGGCTGGGAAATTGCATTAATGTGCAGTATTCTATGTGCTAATGAGTGAATAGCTTTACATTAAGTGGATTGCACAAGCTTATGAATTCTGAATTCTGTTTCTAGACACATACATGGGTGGTTTTTGCAAAGAAAGGATGTTAATTGTAGGACACATAACAACATTACGAACCTGTGGGGTGGAGCTAAAAGTACAAAGGACAAACTGCATTTCAAAATTATTATATATTTCCACTATATAATTATATATAATTTCCATATATAATTTAGGCATGTCCATAGCCTTACTGCTATTCTTGAGCTGCAATTCTATGTAATGTTAGAGCCAGAATACCCATTGTATAGGTATGGGACCTGTTATACAGAATGCTTGGGATCTGGGGTTTTCTGTTTAAGGTGTCTTTCTGTAATTTGGATCTCTACACCCCTAAGTCTGCTAAACTGTCATTTAAACATTAATTAAACTCAACAGAATGTTTTACCTCCAATAAATATTAATTGTATCTTAGCTGGGATCAAATACAATATACTGTTTTGATAATACAGAGAAAAAGGAAATAATGCGAAAATTTTTTGGAATTATTTTATTATAATAGTATGGTATATAGTGAAAAAAATCAGTCTAAAAGTAGCACTCAACCTGTGCATGGATGGTGGTATGAGGGGTGATCCAATCCTCTTTGCCGCCTGAGGCGGCCTTAAATTTGCCGCCCCCCCTTCCTCACAGCGCTCACTTTTTCAGCACCGGACAGGGGTGGGGGGGTCCACGGCACTAGTGCAAACCGGAAATTCGGCTCTTAGTTACCAGTAGCGGCATTTTTGCCGCCCCTGGTAACCAGGGGGGCGCTGCCGCCTGAGGCGAGTGTTTCAACTTGTCTCATTGGCAGAGCGCCCCAGGGTGGTATCTGTAACAAACAGAAAAGAATGGGGAATGTGACCAGGAAAGGTAGATATAAGGATAACCTAGACCAAAGATACAAATCCATATCCTTACCTGCATTCCTGTGTTGGTGACCACCAGTGGCTTCTCATCATTTACAGCCTGCACTGTCACACTAACGGTGATGGGTTGACTCTGGCGGTTGGTGTCAGATGCAAAAACCACAATGGTGAAATTGTCACTCAGTGTCTCACTGCCGTCATGTTCATAAAAGACTTGCCCCTGATTCACCTAGGAAAATACATTGTTTTATCTTTTTTTTGCATACATAAAAGAAAGATTGAACAAAATGTATTTTAGGCCCTTCAGTAATCCCCGTTTGAGCATTGGGCTCAGCATTATAAGGAGGTACAAGGAAATTTGTGAAAAGTCTAGCAATAAATACACACATACATCTGGGTCTCCTTCCTCTATTGTTATGCTTCTGTTTGAGGCAATTATTCACATGTTTCTATTCCCTTTGGAAATGTTATCAAGGACAATGAAAGACTATACACATATACACAATTGGCACACATGTCAGTATCAAAACCATCTTGTCTCTCTAGTCCCAGGGTGACTATATCATAATGCCAAGTTACAGAGTTACTGTGGGGTGTGTATGAAGCAATTGTTGTACAGGCATTTAGCCTTACAGGGGTAATAGTGAGCTGTTTCCTTCACAATGTTCCTATTTGAATAAAATACATTTTAGGATAATATGTACTTTCATGCTTATTTATTTCTTTTTTTTAGACTTCTTCTCACTCCCACTCTGTTATTTAATTCTCTGAACAATTCTGCGCTAAATGTATATTTTAGTACATATTGTCATAATACATAACCAAAAGCACTCAAGCAGTATGAGTGACAGCTATGAGCAAGAAAACAGTAACTTCAGATACATGTTATATAGTTTAGGAGTAAAGGGATTAAAGTAAATTGGCAGAGAGACAAGAAGAAAAAAAAGTGACTGAATAGTGAAGGATCTGAAAAGGACAAAGGAAGGCAAATAATATATTTTTCTTTACAGGTTTCTGCTAGATTGTATAGAGTGAAGGAGCGGGCATGTGGGCATGACAAGGTATTCTTGATATTTTTATTAAACCTTGATTTTTTTCTGGTCAAGTTTTTAACGGGGAAAACTTGAAGAAAAAAACCTGTCAAGGTCATGTAGAATTCAATGGCACACATTCCTTTTACAATTTGAAGATGTCATGATTTCCCCTGGTTTTCATATGATAATCCAAAAAATTCAGGGTTTTTGGGTGACAACTCAAAAAAATCTTATGATTCAAGTATCAAAGTGTACGATTTAAATCGTCACACAATTTTGTCAAGACTTTTCCTGCACCAGCTTTTTCGAGCTGATTTTTTGATAAATTGGTGAATGGGAGTTAGGTTGGCTTTTTAAATCTCATAAAAAAAATAAAAAAATAAACTCAAATCCCCCTTATTGTATAAAGCCAATTTTGGGGATCACATCCCTACACAACTGATCTACTTCCCCAAGTCTCTCTGTATGAGCACCAGTGGAACAGGCCACAGAAATATTTAACCTCTGAAGTCTTTCTTCATTGAAAAACAATAAAAACATGATTATTCCATGGTGCAATAAAAATCACAAAGCATGAGTCTTTAAGGCAGTCTCTGAGTAAGCATAATGGCACCCCAAGGGCTTTGTACTCATCATTGCCTATTTAATCTTCTGGGTTATTCATTATGCTGAAATGAGTTTCTCAATTTGCAATTGGGTTAATTTTGTATCCAGTTTGATCCTTTTCTTTCAGTTATCAATGTGAATATAGAAGCTTGCAGCACTGGTGCTGGTTATGCTACATTTTGCTATACATGTCTTTTCCAAATCATTTTACCTTATCTTATGTCTACCTATAATATAGTTATATACAAGACTACCTATAATATAATTATATGCAATGGCCAGAAGTCTTTAAATAGTCAGAAATAGTGGACAGGAAAGTAAAATGTTCAATGTTCAGTTGAAGCAAGATCTAAGAAGGCACTGCCCTTGGCATAAGATAGGAGAACTTGGCTTAAAAATGTATTTCAATTTTTATTATTTTACATTTTTCATTATTAGTGTTGCATTAACTACTGAATGATGTTGATCTATAGATATTATGTATCATAACTGCAGTAATTTTTTGCCTGGAAGCAAACTTTCTATACACCGCACAACACAAGCATTGCCTGAGATACATTATATAAAAGGATAAACAAGGGGTCAGTTATTGCCCCTAGGAATATTGTGAAGGCAGCTGAAATATTGCTGTAACAATTGTAACATTTTACAGTGTAATTTCCCATTTGAAAATAATTCATACATAATTTGTTGCATGTATGGTTCATTTTTAAGACATAATAAATCTATGCTTTTTGCAGTAAAATGTATATGTGATATCTGGGAATGTACCTCAAGTGAGAACAACATTTCACAACTAATTTGCTGAAATTTGATGAGTTTCTTTTTTGGGGTAACGGAGGCGCAAAACATATTGTAACTGTTCTAATATTCACCATTGTACAGTGGACCAAGGAACTATAGCGATAACATATTTAGGATTTACTGATACATGTAAAAGAAGAATATACAAACTCCTCGCAGATAATTCCCTAGCTGGAAACAAACTTAGGATGCCTTACTGCAAGGCAGTACTGGAAAGAGCTACACTGACTTGCTGTCCTTGCTGCCTATCAAAATTGTTTTCTAAACTAGTCTCTTGACTAGTGCACTACATTGTTCACTATGAACCTGCACCTTTACTTTTTTTGCACACACAAAAAGGGGCACTATAACTTACCTCTTTCCAGTTAAAACCTCTGAGGTTTACGCTTTCTGCGCTGACAATATGGCCTCTGCTTGGAGCTATCAGAACTGTGAATTCCAGGTCAAGCTTCAGAAAATATTTACTGGAGATCTGAAGAGTGCTGTTTGAGAGGACAGCTTTGCCACCTTCTTCCACCTCAAGGTCTGAAGCTATTAGAGGTATATTTATGGGCAGTACTTCCACAAGAACAACTACTTCCTGAGGAACCCCTTCACCTGTGGTCACCTCCAATGTCAAGCTATCAGGGAGCAGGTCTGGTGCAGAATGTAAGTATAAGATTTTCCCTTGGTTTATATCATCTTGGGTAAAGGTCTCAACTGTGTCTAAACTTGGTGATCCATCAGAAGACAGTTCTGAACCAACAGCAACCAAGTACCCAAAAGCAGGGGGGTCTGTTAAGGTGTATATTATCATTTGAGGGAGTTTCCCTTCAGCAGATATCTGCAAGAATAAATACATGATCAAATGTGGGAACAAACTACACATCCATTTATATACAGAAGAAATCTAATGGCAAATTCTGTATTATTTCAAAAACAGGAAAACTTCTTTGCTCTTTGCACTTTACATTCCTTTTGTATAATATGAAACAGTTTTAACTCATTTTATATGAAACAGCTCTTACAAACAAGGGAAACTGCAGGTCAGAAATTTTTCAAGGGCATAAGGAGAAAAATAATCACGGACAGACCTGATGCAAGTATCATTTTGCAGAATAAAACAGGAACTGCATTGATGTACCGTTTGCTTCAAATGAGCAACCCCCACACAACTTGCCATATTCTTATAAATGCTTGCCATATTGATAAATATTAGAATAGGCTTACTGTTACTACCATTTTATTTGAGCTTTGTATTTGTGTTTGTGTATCCAGTGTCGGACTGGAACATCAGGGGCCCACTCTCAGTACTGTTATTCAACCTCTATTCTCCTAGTGTATTTTCTTTACATACTATAATCTATTTAGCCTCTAGAAATAGAGAATGGCCATGAACTTGGCCAAATTAGCAGCATGAGGGTCCACTGACACCTGGGCCCACCTGGACTTTTCCTGGTATCCTGGTGGGCCAGTCAGACACTGTGTGTATCTATAACTATACCCTAAAATAGCTGGTAAGTATAGGACTGCCCTGAGATCTGCAATCTGTACCGTTAAAAATCTGTGCAAAGTGCAAATTGTGCCCTTAGGGCTCCAGCAGGGATGACTAAATTACCCCTTACATGATATCATAAACTTGTACAGAGAGATACCATAAAGGATCTCTATGTTCCTGAATTTCCAGTAGTTGCTGGGTCTGCTGGCCTTAGTGTTATTCCCTCTGATTAGTTATTGATTGTCAGAATTTGCTCTGCTATAAATATGTTAGTTACCAAAATAATGTGAATTTGTTTCCAATCCATGACACCCGAGTTCTTTCTTTTATATATGCATATTATGTATTGTTCCCAAACAATGAATCTGTCAGAATTCAAAGGCTCAAACTTACCATCAGATCTTCCTTCTTGATATTTGCTCTTTCTCCCTGGAATACGTATACTTTCTCATTACGTATCACATGCAGAGTGTCAGTGACTATATGGATCTCAATCTCCCCTGCAGTCACAACTTGATTAGCATCAACTGATATCCCGAAATGGTCCTTGTTATTTCTTTCTCCATTATGATGGTAAATTATCTTTCCTTCTACTAGCTCCTGTTGTGTAAAGGAATTAGCAGGCTTACCTTCCTTCAAAATCACCCCCCGCCTAGGCTGAGGTTCGATGTAGTATCGGATATTTTCTCTGCGTATATCTATATTAGTTTCTAGTTGCAAGCCAATGGTTTTCAAAGTCACTTGTCCTCCTAATGACACATTTAGCACTGTGATGTTTGGTATATGGATAAATGGTTCAGAGGCTTGCACCTCTAAAATGGTAGTGAGATGGTGTAGTCCATCTGATACTTGTAACTGAATGGAACCTTGGTCCGGCCCACTGTGGACATAAAGGATCCTGTGCCTCCTTAAGTCTTCTTGAGTAAATCGAAACACTAAAAGTGATGGGTCTTCCACAAAGACAATTTTGCCAAATGGTACTCCATGTCTAACCAGCACAATCTGTGCATCTGTTGATCCTGAATCTGGATCCGAGAATGCAATATCATTGGTGGTTAACAGTCTTTGTCCATCACGAACCACATGAAAAATTTTGTGCACTGTTTGGAACGGTGGATTGTCATTAACTGGCTGGATAGAGACACGGAAAACACCTCTCACCACCTCTTCTTCAACTGTTTCATCTTCTTCCCCACTACTATCAGTGCCGCTTCCTACCTTTAGCATGGATGCAACAAATGGTATGTCATCTTCTGTGGTCTCTGAGCCATCATGCTGGTAAGAAAGCTGTCCCAGCATTATGTCATCATTTGTAAACTCTGTTACTCCTATTTCTGCAGGATCACTCACTCTTGAATTTCCTTTACGAATTAGCACCCCATGCTGCGGTCCATCAATGACTTCATAGAAAAAGCTGGCACTATTGCCACTGGTTAGAAAAAGATGTTCTGGGGTAATAGTTTCTTCCCCACCTTCGAGAACATTTAAAACACGATTGGTAAAATAAGGTGCATCAGGATCAACACCAATTTGTATTTTGTAAGTATAAATTGGAGATATTTGTGCACCTGTCATCACTTGGAATTGAAACTGGTCTTCAGTATCTCTTGTATTTCTCACTGTAGCAACATAACTGATGTGCTGTTTCTGAATATCATCTTGCCTGAATTGGGAACCTTCGATAAGCCGCTGTCCATTAATCTGCAAATTGCCCTTTTTAGGGGACTGTATTATGAAATAGGTCAAGGGTTCTTTAAGTCCTTGTTCCCCAATGTCCATCTGTATCTCCTTGCCTGTAATTTTAACTTCACGTGTCCTTCCAAGCTTTAATGGGATCGTCTTCTTTAGATGAAAGTAGGGTTTCTTAACTTTGACTTGCAGTGTTTCATTACTTAGGTGCTCTGCCCCAAGATGCATTTGGATACTAATATTTTCATGGAGTTCCACCTGTGGAATATCTAAAACTTTGCTGAAGTACCGTACCGCTTGGTTTTCCAACTCATTTTGTTTGAAGACTTTTGTAACTTGCCACTCATCCCCAACTATTCGCTTCTGAACTTCTCCAAATTTCGGATTCTCAGAAATTTGGTAAAAGACTTCTAATCCAAAAGTGTCTGCATTTGTAACAGAAGGCAGACTGGAAGGGGGAATGAGTATGGACGCTCCCTGGGAAACCTCCAACAATGGGATCTGGGCTTTTTGTAGATTAGGCTTCATTACAAGTAAGGAAATGAGTACAGGGTCACTTTTTAAACTCCCATCACTTGCCTGAAGTGTAAGTTCCAGTTGGTTTCCTGATTTGTGAATAAATTCCACTTGGCCATTTTCTAAATCACTGCATGAAAATTCATGTACTACCTCTCCTGGCTTATTTTGTCTTTCAATGTGGCCTTCTGTGTAACTTCCAGTCACAATTATGGTCAGTTCATTGCACGGTGTGTCATAGTCTTCTATTTGAATAATCTCAGTTGTTATTGGTTTCTCTCCGTGTGATAGTATTCTAAATGTCTTTCCTTTGGGAAAAATCAGAATAGGTGCAGATTCAAGAGAAACATTAATTGGAATTCTATAGCTTTGTTTTTTCCTTAAACAGTCTGAAGTAGTTGCCCTGCTTGATATATCCACTTCAAAATTCAGTGCATCTTGATTGGACTCAGACCCATCATGGACATATTTTACCTTGTGGTTTGTGACATCTAACAGTGTGAATGTCCTTCTAACTTCCGCACCTGGGATATCAAAAATGAGCTGTCCATGTTGAGCAGTGCCCACCTCCCTGAAAACTATCTGTGACTGGCGTATTCCCACTTTCCCAAAGTCCACAGTGGGCTGGATTTTTTCCAAATCCAAAACTAAAGCGCCACCTCTAATTACTGTCAGGGACTGTGGATTCAGCAACTTTGCCATGTTGGGAAAAGTGGCTTCCAGCTTGCAATTCTCATAAAGGCTGGAAATAATTGAGGACACTGGGGCAGTGGGGGTGTTTGCTGGAACTGTAGTGGACATGTAATACTGTGTACTAGTTTCATCATATTCTGCATAGTCACCATATTCATCTTCTTGGCATCCTGATGAAACATCTGTGAACTTAAGAACATCATGGAAGCTCAATTTTATTGAGTTCACTGTTAGATCTTTAAGACATCCTGTGAAGGAACGATACTCCAGATCATCTAAGTAAAGTTCTCCTAGAGGACCTTCTTTCATCATGGTCAGACCACTTGCATCTACCCCTCCCAGATACATATTACCATGAAAACCCCACACATGTCCAAGACTACCAATAGAGACCTTGGAAACAGTTTTATCAACACCAAACTGTATCTCAGACTTGTCTATTGAAATGTTAATTCTGTGTGGTCTATTGTCACTAATGTACACTGGGTTTTCAATAGTTACAGCAGATTCTCCTGTGTCCAGTGTCCCTTTTAGATGTCCCCCAGAAATCTCTACATATAAATATGATTTTTGGGGACCTGACTGATAAAGCAGAGGTGCTCTTCCTGGTCTGGAAGTCTCTAAGATTAGGTGGATAGTGCCATAACTGCTTAGATCCCAGCTAGGAAACATCAGGTAAGATCGTGGTCCAAGGAATCCAAATGAACCTTCAGAGCTTTCTGTAGTGCCTAAATGGCAGTAGTCCCATTGCCCATGGAAGTGAACAAGAGGATCGTAGTAAGAGAACAGATCCAGGTTGTCAAACTTAGCCTCCCAGATGCAGCCACGGAATCTGAGAATGTCCCCAGGTATAAAAGGAATGTCTGATGTCCCAGTGCCACCAAGATAAATGCCATCTTTCATATTCATTTGCTTTGAAGTCCTTGGAAGGTCAGAAGAGGTAGTAAAGTTGTCAAGAGTGAGCGTTATATTGGATTCTGTGATTACTAAATTAATTTTATGGGGTTTCAGGTTGTTAAGCGTCAGCCATGTTGGAGTCTTAAGCTCAGATTCTCCTGAACCCCGGTTCAGCCGAGTCTGTAATAAAAGATAAAAACATATTATATCTTGTATATTAAATAAACATTTCAAAAGTTTATGTAACCTGTGTGCAGAGAGCTGGGTGTATGGAATTTGTGGAACACATATTAAAGCTGATGCACTAAGTGGTGCAAATTTGTGCCTTGTCAAGCCCATGCACGTAACACATGTGCCCACGGCCACCTTCTGTTCAAGCTGAACTCAGGACTGAGGTGCAGGGTATGACATGCACAGTTGCAAAAGGCAAGAATCAAGTACAGGGCTTTCTGGATCTTAGCTATCTTTGATACTCCTGCCTTCTGCTTCTGAATGACTTTCAAGGTAACAGGTGTGTTGGTGGGTAATTACACCCACTATCTGTTTATTTAAGGACTGTTACACATAACCATTTGCTTGTGCACATCCTTGGGGCTTTCATGCATTCTGCTACAGTACAGTCTTACAGGTAATAAAGGTCTATGATAACACATGCTTTCCCTGGTGGCAGAATACACACATGAAAGCTCCACAGCAAGGACATGCACAAGCAAACACTCATGTGCAAGATCCCTAAATGCAGTACCAGTAAGTGCTATCAATAATTAATACATAAATAAACGATGCTACTGCTCATAAGTGCAAAGAGTTGTGTTTATGTAATTGCCCAACATACAGTATAGGTAAGGTACAAACAATGGTGTACCCTGCCCTGCTATCAAACAAGAGGCTTTCAGTGTTAGATAGGCTAGGTAAATTTACTGCACTTATGTGAATGTTAATCTGTGTTAATCAACGGAGGCTAGTATGAACTGTGCTGTGTGGTATTTGTTTAAGGGCTCCTACACACGGGCGTTTTTACCTGCGCTCTCCTGCGTTGCGTTTTGCTGCGTTCAAACGCAGGGGAGCGCAGGTATAGACGCACTCAATTATTTTCAATGGGGCTGTACTCACACGAACGCATGTGAGCGCCGAACGCAGGAAAAATGCAGCATGTTGCGTCTGAATCTGCGTTCGGCGCTTACACGCGTCTCGTGGGTACAACCTCATTGAACAAAATGAGGTGCGTCTAGACCTGCGCTCCCCTGCGGCTGAACGCAGCCAAACGCAACGCAGGGGAGCGCAGGTCAAAAACGCCCGTGTGTAGGAGCCCTTAAACTGCATCAATCAATGCAGAGTTCAGATAACTGTGCAACATTCTGCAGTACTGTTTATATCTATATGCAGATTAACGTATATTTATATGTTGGGTGTGCATTGCTGTCAAAGGTGTCTGTCTGTGAGCAGAGTACTGCCTATCATGCATGTAAAACAGCATGGATCTGTATGAAGAGTAGTGAGAAGCTATATTGTATATAGAGCAGTGTGAAACTATAAATAAATATGAGTGCTTCTCTGTACAAACAGCAGTATGGATTTATTTATAGAGAATTGTTTAAGGCAGTGTATAGAGTAGTGTGGGCCAACGTGAAAAGAAATGTTCATACAGACAAGCCACACATCTCTATTAGGGCTCTTACACACAAGCGTTATTACCTGCGCTCCCCT
>CM044435.1:85108021-85135846 GCA_024363595.1 Xenopus borealis | reverse complement strand
ATATATATATATATATATACACACACACTGAAAATACAGTATATTGAGCTAGGAATAATGCACTGGAACAAATTACAGATATAAGACCTGTTATCCAGAATGCCTGTATAATTTGGATCACCATACCATAAGTCTGCAAAAAAAAATGTAAATATTAAATAAACATAAACAAGCTGGTTTTGAATAAAAATAACGAATATGTATATCCTATATGTAATAAACACTAAGGGTTTGATTTACTAAAGGTCAAATTTCAAAGTAGAAAATACTTCGAAATTCACCATCGAATTAAAATCTTTCGACTTCGAATATCAAAGTTGAAGGATTGTTCACCGACTTTGGCATTCCCGCGGTCGGACGATTCAAAGAATTTTAGCGTACGACAAATAAAACTTAGAAAAATGGTCTAGCAGGTCCCCATAGGCTAACATAGCACTATGGCAGCTTTTATTTGTTGAAGTAAAAAAATCGAAGGATTTTAAAAGAGACAGTTCTTTGAATTTCGAATATGAAGGATTTTACTATTCGATCGTTCGAATCGAATGGTTGGAGTCACCTATTCGATGGGCAAAGTTTTTCAAAAATGTACTTTGAATATCGATTTTTTGCATTTGAATATTCACTTCGACCCTTAGTAAATCAGCCCCTATGTGTTATCTGATTTTAATAATTTTCTGAGGCCAATTATTTCATTTTGAACTTTGGAATTTACAAGTGTTGGGTCATGTGGTATTATTCAGTCTTCATATAATCTTCCATGCCCAGTTGCTACCACAATATGTTGGGGAAGTATGCATATTGTATAGATGTCCTGTTTTCACCATGAGATATTGCTACGAGGGGGTGAAAGTGTTAAAAGAAATCACACTGAATGTACACCAATTAGTAAGTGAGAAAAAGGTCCACTCACACAACGGGATAACATTGTTGGCAGATGATGGCAGATGTTAAAGGACCAGTAAGACTAAGGTCTGTTGGGTTTAATGTAGTTGTTTGCACATGGATAGGAAACTGGCTACAGGATCGGGTACAGAGGGTGGTTGTTAATGGTACATTCTCTACTTGGAGTAAGGTTCTTAGTGGGGTCCCTCTGGGCTCGGTATTGGGTCCACTTTTATTTAACTTGTTCATTAATGACTTAGGGGAGGGTGTTGTAAGTAATGTATCAGTGTTTGCAGAGGACATAAAACTATCCAGCCCAATTAATTCTATCCAGGATGTGGCATCCTTGCAACAGGTTCTTGACAATCTGGGCACCTTAGTAGCAAATGAGATTTAATGTTGATAAATGTAAAGTCATGCACCTGGGATGTAAAAATATCCCTTATACCCTTAATGGGACTGCACTAGTCAAATCCATTATGGAAAGGGACCTTAGAGTCCTTGTAGATGATAAACTTGGCTGTAGCAAGCAATGCCAGTCAACAGCATCAAGGGCAAAAAAAGTCTTGAGCTGTATTAAAAGGGGCATTGATTCACGTCAGGAAGGGGTCATTCTTCCTCTTTATAGAGCACTTGTAAGGCCCCATCTAAAATATGCCATACAGTTTTGGTCTCCCTCACTCAAACAGGACATTATTGTATTAGAGAGGGTACAGAGAAGGGCAACTAAGATGGTAAATCTATGGAATTCTTAGCTATGAGGAAAGACTGGCCAAATTTGGGATGTTCACGCCGGAGGTGCTTTATTTTCCAGCTGATATGAGGTCACCCATTCCAATTAGAAGAAAAGAGGTACCACCTAAATATTCAGAAGGGTTTTTTTTTACAGTGAGAGCTGTGAAGATGTGGACTATATCCCTGAATCAGTAGTACAGGCTGATACATCAGATATCTTTGCCATTTTGGAGTACAGGAAGGAATTTTTTCCCCCTCTGAGTCAAATTGGAGATGCTTCAGATGGGTTTTATTGCCTCCCTCTGGATCAGCTAGCAGTTAGGCAGGTTAAAATAGAGTTAAAAGGTTGAACTTGATGGACGTTTCCTTTTTCAACATAACTTACTATATCAGTATGATGCACAAAATAAAACACGTTTCTAATATAGTTAGTTAGCCAAAAATGTACCATATAAAGGTTGGAGTGGGTGGATGTCTAACATAACAGCACAGAACATATCTTCCTGCTTTACAGCTATCTAATAGGTGACTTTAAGGGGGCCACATGGGACATAGCTGCTCAGTGAGTTTGCAATTGATCCTTAGCATGCAATTCAGATTAAAAATCCAACCGTTATGACCCATGTAGCCATGGTTTGTCCACAGAAAATTTTCCGTGGGGGGGGGGGGACACGTAAGCTAATATCACATAGGGTAGCATAACACTGAAGTTGAACCTATTGATTACAAGACAGAATATAACATAATTAAGGCTTGCCTTGGGGTGGAAAGTATTTTGGAAATTTAATTTACAAAAAAGAACTTGCCAGTCAGGGTGGGGCAACTGCCCCCTCTTGCCCCTTCTGCAGACACCCATGCACATGCCAACCAATCAGTGGAAACCAAGAGAGCTGAAAAGCAGGAAGTAGTGCTCTGTTATGTTAGACATCCAGTCACTCCAGCCTTTATACATTACATTTTTGGCTAACTATTTACCCAGATTTTGTTTTTATACTGAACAATTCCTTTAAGAAAAAAATGAAGAGAGTTGCTGAGGAAAGTTATCTGGAAAGATTTTAATAGTCATACATTTATGACCCTGTTGGACTAACCATACCCCGAAAGGCATCAAACCATACCTACCTCAATTAAAAAATTAATGGGAGGTCTTAAGGAAGGCCATGACCAACAAGTCTGAAAGACAGTGGCTATATAAGCAAGGCAAATCTGTAACTAAGACTCCCTTGATTCTCTCTGTACTTAGTTCCATTACTGTATCAAACTCTCTGATCATTTCTGAACTGCTTTAGCAAAGTTGCTTCAGTTTTCTGTGAATCTGCTTCAAATATAGATCTGAATATTACAGTGTAGGGACTCACTGTGGCAGCAATGTATATTCCTAGCTCTGCATGTAATTAGTAGCATTATATAATAAGATAATAATACTTATACAAAGGAAATAGATTTATTACATAACTTCCACTTTCCAGTTTATCATTCAGAGATATTGTGTAATTAGGAGTGCTAGTAAAATGTTCTATGATCAGCATATTTGCCAACAGATGAAAATAATTTCCAGGGACAATGTGTTGCTGGGCCATCATTCCATTCTACAGTTATCCTGAAAGGGGCATCTTATGCTGCACACATTTGTTATTAGCAGTCTTTTTTATTGTTTAGAAAAATATGAGTAAGCCAAATACTGATTTTAGTCCATAAGACCACTGAACTACTGAATTATGTAACTGGTGAATCATCAACACAACTACACCAGAGGCTATAGCACAAGGGTTTATAGGATTAACTAAAGTTCTTAAATTAACAAATATGGTTCTTATAGTTAAGTACTGACTGACTTTGGATCTTAAATAGAGTATTAAGAAAAACAAAGAACACATTAAAAAAACAGAGATCATAGTCAAAACCAGTTCTCACATTAATATCCCTTTAACATGGCACAGCCACACTGCAGATCCAGTGTTTCAGTCCAGGTTGTATTATTGGAGATTTCCATTAATGGCATCAGAAGTGCTAATTCAGAAATACACTAACAGTTTCTAAAGTGAGTTTGTCAATATATTTTAACATACTTGACTAAAGACAGAGAAAGATCATTGCTTGTTCGGTGCCAGTGGAGTTTTTGTCCCCAGATGATGAATCTACTGTATTACTCTTTATAATAATACTTTTAGACCCTTACATTTTATTTCCTTTTTTTGGCTTCAGACCCTCCTGTTTCTCTGTGTGCAGGGTGTTTGCTAGAGTCTGTTATTTTGTTACATTTTGTTTGGGCTGGAGTTGGTTTTTTGAGTTATTCTGCTAAGAAAGGGAGCCCCCTAAAAGACATATTATACCTACCTGTCAATCAAAACCTGACCCAGACCTCAGCATGAAGACAGCATGAAGAGTGACAGGATGTAGAGAGTGATATACTGCAGAGTAACCTGGTTATTTCTTAAATGGTATAGAATTTGTAATTGATTGTATTTAGTAATGCTATAATAAATGTTGTCTTCATTAAAATATCTCAGCAAGTTACTTCTTATATACCATATATATACAATGACCTATATACCATGACCTGGATGAATGAGAATCTTCATAGTTATGTTGTAAATCAGCAATCCAGAAGGCAAAGAAAAGAAATGAAGAGTACATTGAGGCGGAGGCTAAGACTAACCCAAAATGTTTTTTTAAATATATTAATAGTAAAAAGATGCAGGTTGAGAGTGTTGCTCCTTTAAATAATGTTACCAGTATGATTGTAACAGATACAGAAAAGACAAATGTGCTAAATCAGTTCTTTTCTTCAGTGTATACAATAGAGGAGTCTGAGTTCCCATGCTCACTTCATAGCTGCACTGATGGCTCAGCTCAATCTAGTCAGTGGCTTACTCAGGATATGATTTGTAAAGCTTTAATAAAATTTTATGTAAACAAGGCTCCAGGGCCTGATTGCATACACCTGTGGGTTCTAAGAGAGCTTAGTTCAGTTTTAGACCAGTCCCTATTTATGGATTTTTTCAGATTTGCTTTCATCTGTATGTTACCTATGGATTGGAGAAAAGTTGATGTCATTCCAATATTTTAAAAGGGTTTACGATCTCAGCCTGGCAATTATAAGCCTGGCTTTATGAAGGATAGGTCATGTCATACAAATTTGATTGCTTTTTATGATGAGGTAAGTAAGATGCTGGACAGTGGGGGGGCAGTAGATGTGATCTATTTGGATTTTACCAAAGCGTTTGATACCGTGCTTCACAAACGACTACTTTCTAAACTAAGGTCTGTTGGGCTTAATGAAGTCGTTTGCACATGAATAGGAAACTGGCTACAGGATCGGGTACAGAGGATGGTTGTTAATGGTACATTCTCTACTTAGCGTAAGCTTCTTAGTGGGGACCCTCAGGGCTCGGTATTGGGTCCACTTTTGTTCAACTTGTTCATTAATGACTTAGGGAAGGCTGTTGTAAGTAATGTATCAGTGTTTGCAGATGACACAAAACTATCCAGCCCAATTAATTCCATCCAGGATGTGGCATCCTTGCAACAGGATCTTGACAAACTAGCAATCTAAGTGGCAAATGAGATTCAATATTGATAAATGTAAAGTCATGCACCTGGGATGTAAAATATCCAAGCCACTTATACCCTTAATGGGACTGCACTAGGCAAATCCAAAGGACCTTGGAGTCCTAACCAATGCCAGTCAGCAGCATCAAGGGCAAATAAGGTCTTGAGCTGTATTAAAAGGGGCATTGATTCAGGGCAGGAAGGGGTCATTCTTCCACTTTATAGAGCACTGGTAAGGCCCCATCTAGAATATTTTGTACAGTTTTGGTCTCCATCATTCAAACATGACATTATTGTATTAGAGAGAGTACAAAGAAGGGTAACTAAGCTGGTAAGGTATGGATGGTCACGCTGGAGAAGAGGTGCTTAAAGGGGTGGTTCACCTTCAAGTTAAATTTTAGTATATTGTAGAAGGGCCAATTCTAAGAAACTTTTCAATTGGTCTTCATTATTTATTTTTCATCGTTTTTTAATGATTTGCAAATTTCTCCTGTTTCTTTGCAGCTTTCAAATAGGGGTCACTGACACCATCTAAAAACAAATGCTCTGTAAGGCTAAAGATGTATTGTTATTGCTACTTTTTATTACTTATCATTATATTCAGTGCATCTCCTATTCATATTCCAACCTCTTATTCAAATCAATGCAGGGTTGCTAGGGTAATTTGTACCCTAGAAACCAAATTGCTGACACTGCAAACTAGAGAGCTGCTGAATAAAAAGCTAAATAACTATAAAACCACAAACAATAAAAAATGAAAACCAATTGCAAATTGTCTCAGAATATCACTCTCTACATTATACTAAAAGTTAACGCAAAGGTGAACAACCCCTTTAAAGGGTAATATGATAACTATGTATTACAGTATCAATATATAAGGGAATCATATAATAATATCTTTAATGCTTTATTTACCAGTAGGTCTTTCCATCTGACAGGTCACCCATTCTGATTAGAAGAAAAGAGGTTCCAGCTAAATATTCGGAAAGGGGTTTTCTACAGTGAGAGCTGTGAGGATGTGAGGGAATACAGGGTTACGGAAGACAGCTCATTATACAAGTTGATCCCGGGGCTAGTCTGATTGCCATTTTGGAGTGAGGAAGGAAATTTGGAAAGGCTACAGATGGAGTCAGGAAAGAAATTTGGAGAGGCTACAGATGGAGTTTTTTTTGCCTTCCTCTGGATCAACTAGCAGTTAGGCAGGTTAAAAAAGTTAAAAGGTTGAACTTGATGGATATGTGTCTTTTTTCAACCTAACTTACTATGTTACTATGTTATTTCAATGAGATGAAGCTTATATCAAATTTTCGTTTTCACAATAGATCCCCTTTAAATGTTGGGAAAAATTATCTTAAATACCTATGTATGCCATATATATCTTGCAGTAAGACTGAGCCAGAGTGAAATTATGTATAAATTCCAAGTACATTGTGGATAAGCTAGTTATGCCAAACTGGCATCTACAGGGCATGCATAGAGGTTGCCAGGAAATGGTACATTCCTTTGGTACCTCTGACTAGTCAGTGAATGATGCTGCAGGCATCTGTTTGGATCTGCCTGCCACCATCCCATAGCTGTGACTGTCCCTTCCCATCCTACTTCTTGCAGCAATGCTCTTCAATATGCCTTTTTATCCTCTAAAAAACCTCATGGTTAAAAAGTCTGTCACTTGGCTAGGAATGATATGGCAATGGCTTGGAGAAGAGAAAGGGTTAAAGTAATATCATGCCAAAAAAATTATCATGAAAAATAATTTCAATGAAGAGATTTTGGGATCATCAAGCAATTATATAATGCTATTAAAGGGCATACAGAATCTTGCACTTGAATATTAGGACAGTTGGGAGCAGTTATATGTCCATCACTGTGTGAATCTCCTGTTGGGCGTTGTTCTTGAGTGTAATCAAAGGGTGTGTAAACCATGCGCAGAAACAGATTTTCCTCCTCCTTGTGCAGTCCTTTGAAAGAAGTGTTTCTTACAGACCAGGAACGTTTAATGTCAGGCATGCGGTGTGGTGCTGTTAGCGGCACACAAACACAGACCCCTCTGTCTGTCCCAAAGTCACTCCTAGACACACCCAGATGGAAAAAATTAGTCCTTAAACAGGGAAGGAGATCCCACCCCTCCCCCTGATCCCACACACCTCTTCCAACTGCCAACCAAAATGGCATTATAAATCCTTACAACTCCGAACTGCTACAAAACAGCCACCCTTTGAGCTTATAAATATGCCACTGTTAACTGGCCGTTAGACCAACATTTAACTAGAATGTTATTGAGTTTCCCTGTTTTCAACGGAACTGAGGTCCCATGTGCCGGCCAGTGAAATAACACTGTGTACTCATTTACTAAATTGCACTATAGTTCTTCTTCTAGAGTAGCCTGTCATGGTAAATTCCAGTGTAAATTATAATATTAATTCATCTAAGAAAGTATTTATAACAGGATACTTTTGCGGTGTGTGAAACTAAAATGAACAAACAGATAGAATGGAAGGGAGATAAAAGCTAAGGGAATAACATTGTTATTATGGAGGAGATCAGGCTGTGCAGCACATAGATGTGCAGAATGGGACAAAGCAATGATAACTCACAGTGCAAGCTTATTAGCTTTTAAAATTAACAACTCCTATGTTCACTACTAATGTATGACATAGTGATTTAGTTCATTCAGTCTGTTTGCATGATGTGATAAGAAAAGGTTACCAGGTAAAGATGATTATTTACTCCTAGTTGTAACATTTGAGCCACACTAGGCTAATCTGTTGTTCTGTTGTGGTGCCCCTTTCAGTGTGCTGGTTTGATCACCTATGGCTTTAACTTTGTATCCCAAAAGTTTAGATATATATATTTATCTCAGCTGAGCAGCGTTTATTCAAACCAAAATTTGATGACTAGCTGTATTCAAATGTATCTGTCTGTCTATCCATCCATCCATCTCCCCTCTATCTATCTATCTATCTATCTATCTATCTATCTATATATCATCTATCTATCTATCTATCTATCTATCAATCTATCTATCTATCTATCTATCTATCTATCTATCTATCTATCTATCTATCTATCTATCTATCAATCTGCAGGTCTGTGGTCAACCTGGCCACGTGTAAAGAGCACAACTGGTAAAGGATTGCATGGATAAGTATGTCTGTATGTCAGCTGAAACTCTTTTCAAGCTATAAAATAACATTATCTGCAGTTGTCCCTTTCAACAAGAAACAAGATTGCTGCAGGCCCTGGAAAAATGATTGGCTAATTACAACAACTAAAATGCATCCAATTCAAAATGTTATTTTGCATGTGTGATAATTTCCAGCCTACCTATGGGGTATATTATACAACAGATGGTAAAATATTTCCTATATCTTATAAAGAAACATGTGAAAAGATAGCTGGACATCCGATGATTTGATGACTATTATAAACATGAGGTCTAGTTGAAGAGACAACTGTCTATCGTCTATTATTAAGAAATGAGAGCAGTTTGTTCAGTAACAGTGTTACAGAAGTTCATACATTGATAAAAAAGCCCATACATCTTACAGACTAACAGTCAACTACTGAATCATATAATCCTTTATATAAATTTTGTTTAGAGCTACAGAGTTTCAGTAGTTCCCATAACAATGAAGGGTTTTTATTTAGGGGAGGGTGTGTCAGTTGACACCCTGCACAAGCACCCTAGTCATTGGCTTTTGCTCTGAGATGATAGGTGTCCAGTACCAGCTATTATTAATGGGCTCTATTCATGAGATCTTTAGGAAGGACTGACTGTGTTCTGGCTGACCATTGATAGGTGTGATATAAATAACTACACTTTTCAGAGACTAGAAAAAGAACGAATTTCAATCTACCAGTTTATTAAAAAATGAACCCATGCCCCTAAAACAAACACCAGTAGACATAACTAATTTTACTACTAAAAACTAGTCACACAATCAATCTGGTTTCTTGTTGAAAGGGACAAATGCAGATAATATTTTTTTATAGTTTGAAAAGAGTTTCCCCATCTCGGGAGCTATCACTTTTCTACTTCCCAGTATTATACATTCCACCCCCACAATGGATTCCATAAACCTTTTCTTTATGTCATTACTTCTGAATTAATCTACAGCTGCATGTCAGATTATATTAGAGGTTTACAAACCTGCCCTCAGGCTCCCTCCAACATAATGTTTTTTGATATCAACACAGCAGCAGAGGTGGATAAATGTGTAGCATAAGTGAGTCAGTCACACTCAGTTGCATTTATGCAGTTTTCTTTGGTGGCAGTCAGTACCACAGGATGTAGCCCTATAGTTTTGCCCCAAAGGAAAGGAAACCTATTTTAAGAACAGTGGCGTAACTACTCGCTGGTGGGCCCTGGTGCAGGATTGGCACCAGGGCCCCACTATTGGGCTCTCCCCCATGAGTTGGAGTTCTCCTAGCCTCTCCAGTGGGCCCTGAGAGGGAGCAGGCCCTGGTGCAATTGCACCCCCTGCTCCCCTGGTAGTTACGGCACTGTTTAAGAACAGCCCATACCTGTTCACTTACTAATCTAGATTTGCTGCTAGAAGAATATCCAGGAATTATGTTATACTTGGGACCTAAACATAAGCACGAGATTAGCTGACTTTGACGGGATTAGTAGACTTTGATATATTAGAATAGGCCAGAACATAAAATTATGGCACTATGTTCATAGGGTTGCCATCTTTTCTGGAAAAATAATGCCAGCCCTTTTTATTTAATCTTTCTTCTTTTAATAACATTTGCATCAAGCATAAGGTTTACTTCCAATGGGGGCAGCCCCTGTAGCAGACTGAACTGTGCTCAATATAGGTGTTAAAGGACATATAAAGCCTATATTTTCCTACCATGTATAGAAGTTGGGCATATCTTTCCCACCCAAACCCATTATTTGTACTGCATATACTCCCTCCATTTGCCAATGCCATCACATTTTCCTAAAACAACTAGCAGCTTTCATCCGGCAGCCATTTTTCCTCTGACACATCAGTAACATTGACATGTGCAAATAGGACATGTATGCTGTAAAGTTCATGCAATGCAGAATGCAGGTTTACAAAGGCACAACATACTTTTATAAAAAGTACTGCTGGGGTTGAGCACTGCAGTGGTTAAGATGAGCTCAGGAGAAAAAAAATAGGACCAGACAGCTAAAGGGAACCAGCAATGCTATCTCTTCATTGACTGTTAGACTGGAGGGTGTGTTTAGTAATCTGAGCTGAGAAGAACTGAGCATGCTCATGAGCCAACAGTCAGAATTAATTCCTGAGGGAAGGGGGAGAGTGGGTTAGAAGAGGAGATTAAGGGGATGCTGCAGCCTTACTGTTAACATTTAACAATTAGAGTGGAAGGTATCTAATCATTTCAAAAAGGCTGTTCACTGATTCACTTTTATGTGGGGGAACGTTACGTGTCCTTTAAGGGGCTCTGCAAAGACCAGCCCTCTATAGCTGTACCTTTTGCCCTCTTGAAGTTGCCCCTGTGTTACAAAAAGAGTCTACAAAAAAGCTGTACAAATATAGGTGTTTCTATTAAAATCTGAGTACAATTTACATACTGCATCACATGTGAACAAAGATGTAGAACCAGGGAAGTGGCCAGTGATGGAAAAAAATGTATCCAAGCCCATTATGGCACTGTGCTTCCTTCACATATGCCCCTTAGAAGATAATACCAATTTAATTTACATCAACTTCTAAATGGGTCCCAGATTCCTCTAAAATAGTTGAAGGGAAACAAAATAAAACAGCAGTACATTAGCTCTCCACAGCTCTCTGCATTTGTGTGAATTCATATTTGTGTATTTTTGCCTGGTTGAACAGTACTAAGGGGAATAGATGCAAGGATAATAATACCAATCAGTTGGAAGAGAGAAAGACTGTGAGTGAGATACTGTAGCTGTGCATCTCAAAGAAGGAGGAGCGGGGGAGCTAACCTGTGATTTGCCAACTCTTCAGCTCTCAGCAGGAAAGAGGAAATGAATGGGAGAGAACTGCAAGGCTCAAGCTCTAATATGAGAACTAAAAATACCTCACCTGTCTAGAACAAACAAAATTCTATCTGAGATGAAAGCATAGAACAATAGCAACTTGCTTGTAACACACTATTAACACAGTTTGAGATACTGGAAGAAGTTCAGGCATAAAATGAGAGGCTTTGAGATGCAGAGCAGAAAATTGTCTCAGTGAGTCAACTAGAGCTAATTGTCAAGTTTTCCAACAATACATACATGTATCATTCATCTTCTTATAGAAGAGATAGGAGCAGGAGAACATGGGAATGATAAGTACTGTATGTAAAGCAATATATACTTTAAGATTATAAGATCAGCATATAAATTATCTGAGCATGACAGAGAGGCTAAAGGTTACTTTAACCTAAAGAGACCCTACTGAAATCCGTCCCTCTGCCTGAGGAAGGAGGACCACTCTGTGTGCAAAGCTTGCTTCCTATGGAGCAGGAGTCTCTGAGCTTTGACTATCCAGTAATATTCAAGATTCTAAGTGAGGATTTCTAAATGAGGATTCTGGGGTAAAAGGTAAGAAAAAAAATTGAGGATCTCTGCTACAAGATGAAGGACCAGTTGGCAAAGATAGGACAGAATATTTATACATTACATAAAAAGATAACCATACAGTGAAACAGATGTGTGTTGTATACAGAATATGCCATATAATTTTACAACTTACACAAGGAGAACGTTATAGCAGTGCATCATATACTGTATAGAGAGGAAGGTAAATTATAGTTGAGCATTATGTTCAAAGAAAGGAGTATAGCGTATGCACATTTTGCAGAAAGGATAACAATGTATCAATCATATATAGGAGTGTAAGTTACTGCCCTGAATCTTATACAGAGAGAAAAGTGAAGGTTATAGCTGTGCATCTTATACAGGGAGAAGTGTCAGGTACATGCTTGCATCTCATACAGAGAGGAAAAGTGAGGAAGTTAAAAGTGGGCATCGTTATACACAAAGAAGGAGAGTAAAAGTTAGACCTGTGCATTTTATACAGAAAGGAAAAGATTACGATTCTAATGTTCTTATATAGAAAGGGGGTGAATGTAGGTTATAGATGTGCATACAAGTAAAGGTGCATCTTATGCAGAGAAGGTGATAAGTACAGTATAAAGTATCATAATGCATTGCACAAAGCGAGTGTAAGCTATAGCTGTCTTATCATCTTTTTAAAGGAGAACTGTGATATTTATCTTTTATAAAGAGTGCAGAACATTCAGAAGTAGCAGTGCATCTATAAAGCTAACCTGGGAACCCATCAACCCCATATACCAATGAAAATACCAAGCCTCAAAGTTTGCAAAAGCATTGCCTCAATTTCTTGCATTATCAAAGCACCCATTTCTCGTGTGGCCCCATAGTTTGCCATTACCTCTAGTTCCCATGTCCCGCAGGACTCCCGCTAGAAATAGCAGCAGTAACCCGTGTCTTCCAGCCATCGTACAGCTACTGCTCACTGCAGACACAGAGTCAGTTTGTAAGGGACTCACATTACAGTTAGCGTCCCACCCTGTCTGATTAACTCTTACATTGCAGGCAGCACATGAATGATTGCTCTTATACTAGCTAATGAACATGTGACATTATTTCATTATGTATGTATATACTGCAGATATGTCTCTATACAGAGGATTATTTCTGTATATATATTATGCAGTGTAACTAGTATTTTACAGTAGTATATACATACTATAAGGCACACTATATACATACTATAAGGCACAGCAGGCCCCCTGTCATGCTCATGTATATAACTTTAGCCCCAATGGCACATTAATAACTATAACATGACTTGGACCCAGTCACAAGGAAATAACTTCAGAATCAAACTAGTTTTCTTGTTGACTGTTTCTGTATCTTGGCCCAGTGCCTTGGCACACAAATGGTTTTCCTTCTTTTACAGTTACACCGCTTATTGATTATAACTGTTTCTGGATTTACTTATAAAACTGTGTATATATGCTGACAGGCAGCTGTGATGTGTTTGCATATAGCCCACCAGATATCTGTGTGTGTGTGTAGTGCAGGAAGTTGTATTTATTTCTAGGTCCTGTATAAGAAAACTTGGTTGTAAGCAGCTTTCACATTCCCATTCAGGATAACAGGAAGGCCAAGAATGTTGAATGCCAAATGAAATGCGTCCTTTAAAATAGAAATAAAACTGGTGGTCTCACTTAGGGTTTGTCAAAATCATATAGATATCATAAGGAAAGTAGGTAGGTGTGTGTGTTAGGCTAAGGCTAATTTCAGATGGGGCTGAAAATCAGCCTGCTGTAATACGCATTCCAAGAATCAGCCCCTAAATGTGCACAGGCTGATATAAACTGCGACAGACCGAGTCGGCAGCTTATTGGCCCGTGTGTGGGGCCATCCGACAGGCTTCCCCGATCGATATCTAAAGTCGGCCAGATCTCGATCGGGCAGGTTAAATAAATCCCGTCGTATCACAGCCGCATCTGTGCGTGTATGCGGTTCTGCATTCAGACCGCCCGTTTCAGATGCTTTATGATCAGATCAGCCCGATATCGCACATCGGGGAGAGATCCGCTTGTTTCGTGACATCCTGTACTATCTGCACCTGGAACCATTGGGCTGGTTCTGGTGCACGCACAAGTGGCAGATTCAGAGCATCAATGCAACTCTTGCATTTTTCTTTCACTTAAATCAGTATATGCATGACGCACAATAACAGAACTAAGAAGGGGAGGGTCTGGATGCAGGCCACCATCACCCTCCTCTGGATGCAATTTTATATGCGCATCCGCAACGGTGCCGGCATCCGGACCCCTTGCGCCCCAGACAGGAGGCTAATGCATCGTAGGAGCTGATTATTGGCCTGCGTATTTCAGTGTATTAAATTGCCAGATGGTTTCTTGTTTTGGACTGAAAACAATATAGGACTATATGCCTTTTCTGTTGCATAGTTTCTATTTAAATTGTTAAATTGTCAGGGGCAACTGAAAAAGTATAAAATTTGTCTTAAAGGGAAGCACAATATCCAATATAATTAATTTCTGCAAGAAGTATGGGCCCATCTATGAAAGTTGATTGCTCTCCATATTTATATCTTGTTCTGCCTACCAACTAAATTAAAAAGCTAGTAAGCCAGAGGTTTAAAGTCGGTTACTTAGTGAAGGAGCAGCTGGTGTACGCAATGATTTAAGCCTTAAGGGCCCTTACACACGAGCGTTTTTACCTGCGCTCCCCTGCATTCCGTTTTGCTGCGTTCAGCTGCAGGGGAGCACAGGAATAGACGCACTCAATGCTTTTCAGTGGGGCTGTACTCACACGAACGCATGTAGGCGCCGAACGCAGGTTCAGACGCAAAATGCTGCGTTCTACACCTACATGCACTTGTGTGAGTATAGTATTGAAAAGCATTGAGTGCATCTATACCTGCGCTCCCCTGCAACTTGCTCCCCCTCCCATAATTCTAGCATTATTGCATTCATGAGGGCATGACTTAATTGCGGCCTATGCATCAAATGTTGAGCACTTGCATGTACCGTTTGAATTGAATCTAATGCAACTGTGATGAGAATTTTTTGGATAGGGTCACATATGCTCGCCATCAGTTATTTAGTTGTACGTTTTCTGCACCAATTGACTCTACCGTGAGAACGCTGCAGATACTGGCAGCTTGGAGATGGTGGTAGAAGACAGACCAACTGCAATGTTCCTGAGAGCAACTATACAGATGTGCAAGAGCAGCTATGGATTTCAGGTACAATTAATAAATGGAATTTTTAACATAACAACGGTGTCAAACTGTGTTCACTGCATCTGCATTTGAGGTAAATGACTCCTTTTGTCTTTTAAAGGGAGTTAAAATGCCATGGTGACCATGTTTCTTGACCAGCCAACCACAATTGGTTTAACGGTATAAAGGCAGTATGAAAAGTAAAGGACATCCCATTACCTGAAGAAGTCGTATGGAGGTTCAAACACAGAAATTATATCACCTGTATCACCAGCGGCAACAAAAAGATAGTTTTGTGTTAAAGGGGTTGTTCACCTTCAAACAACTTGTTGTTTTTAGATAGATCACCAGAAATAACAACTTTTTCCAATTACTGTCTATTTTCTATTTGTAACCGTTTTTCTAATATTGAAGTTTAAAGTGTCATTTTTCACCTTCTAAAGCAGCTCTGGGAGTGGGGGTCCACCCCCCCATTTGTTCTAAATGCATACATTTAATGGACACATTTCTTATCTTTGTCCCTGCTGAGCAGAATCTCTGGGTTTCATTACAGGCAGCTGTTCGAACTGATACAATAGTTGCTAATACTCCAGAGATGTTGCTGTGAAATGTATCAATTAAATGTTGCAAAATTGTGCAAAATCAGTTTAGAGTCTGCACCTGAATTACTGAGCTGCTAGACTCAAACACCACAGACACCAACATTCAACTTTAAACTTAGATTTTGGAAAAAGAGTAAAAGCAGTGGCATAACTAGATATTACTGGGCCCCATAGCAAATTATTTTTCAGGTCCCCAAAATATCTAGAGATTGATCTGTTTTACCAATATTTATTGAAATTGTACATAAATTAGGGCCTCATGGGGCCCCTATACCTTCTGGTCCCCCCTGCAGCTGCTGGGTCTGCTTCCTCTGTAGTTACGCCTCTGAGTAAAAGATAAATAATGAACAGACCACTTCCCATGGACTCTGTTACAAATGCATGACCAAAGCAAATCCAACCCCCTCCAATTTGTACTAGCCCAGGCAATAAATGGAGCCCATGCAACATTGAAATATGAACACTATACCCCACAAACTCCTCTGTGGGATAATAAAGCATTCCCCAGCTTAAAGCGCATAACCCCCCCCCCCCCAAGGACTGGATCACAAAGGGTATCAACAGTGTAGCAGACGTATGGGACTCCACAGCACCCAGAGACTTTGCTACTCTGAAGTCACAATACCAAATACCAAACTCGCAGTGGTTGTATTACATGCAAGTTAGCACAGCCCTGAGGCGACAAAGTAAAAAAAAGCCTATTGTAATTACACCCTCAAATACTGCAAAAACCTCCACAGAAAGGTATAGTATCCAAGATATACAAGTACCTAACCAAAGCCAAGATTTTGGCGAACCCTTTACAAAGTAAAGAGGGGTGGGAAGGTGATCTGCGCTACATTACTGATGAGCAATGGACAGAAGCTCTAGGTGCCCCTGCATGTATCTCTAGCAGCCATGAAGACAGAATCCTACATCTATACATGATTCATAGGGCATACTATACAAGAGAAAGGCTACATAAATTGTACCCCAATGTAGATCCAACTTGTCTTAGGTGTGGGGAAACACCCACCACACTACTGCACACAATCTGGCAGTGCCCTATGTCAGACATAGTGCTCCTGCTCACTAACCTTACGAATACGGTAATCCCAGATACGCCAGCTTTCTGCATACTACACATTGGTACAAAAGAGGAGATACCCCAAAAATATAGATCCCTAGTTATGAAGGCTCTCTTTCAAGCTAGGAAGATAATCACACGTAACTGGAAGGCCAGCTCTACCCCCCCCCCCTCTATAATGGACTGGAAACAAGCAGGCACTGCAGTAAGTGCAAGAGAAAAAAATCATACTTACCAGAAAGGGGCTCATGGCGGAGGGGTGGGAAGGTTGGCAGAAATGGCTAGACTTTATGCTGCAATGATAATTGTAAAATAAACTGTATAATATGGCAATGACTACTCAAATCCTCCATAAAGTCAATGTATAACTAATGTAACAACCCGAGATAAGGTACCTTTTGTATAAAGTACAGAAAAGTATGTATTATGTTGTAACAAATGACAGTATAATGTTTTGTTCTCTTTGCATCAATAAAACTTATCTTGAGCAAAAAAAAAAAGATAAATAATGGAAAGTAATTGAAAAAAGTCTTTATTTCTGGGGAGCAATTTGAAAACAACTGAACAGAAAAAGGTGTTTGGAAGGTGAACAACCCCTTTAATTTTCTATTAATGTATTATGTATTGCATATTGGGATGGAATGCACACAGGGTTGGAATACACAGTCATTTTGGTGGGAGCAGTGTGGTCAGAACTGGTTATTAGCAGAATGTAGTTCAGCAGAAAGGAAAAGCTTTACCAATGGGAGAAAAGAGAAACCCCATTATGGACTGATCTGAGCCATTTTCTAATTATTATGGCACACAAGTAGCAGTGATAATTATGGGAGGATCCCTTCAATATTTGGACCATAGAGCTTGTCTTAGTGTCCTTGTACTAGTAAGGGACACATGAACTCTTTTAAAACATACCTTGCCCAATCATCTATTTTCATGTATCATACCCCAGACTGCTATTCCATTCGCTCTTGAATTTTATGACTTGATCATCTATATATGCTACAATTTCTACCATCAGCCACCTTGCATATTGTTATCATCATCTACCTCTTATGTGTATTAATCCAGATATTAACTTTCTTTTTAACACAAATGCTAATTTTTTTTAGGCTTGTTTAAATTCCTTTCAGACATGTACAACATTCTTATGGTCCTCTCCTGATGGGTCCGATTTTGATCCAATTTTTTGGCTTGGGGACCAAAGATTGAATCAGGCAGATTTGGCAATCCATGTTCTTGCTAAATTAGATGACTTTTTAATGTATACACAACTTAAGACTCCATTCTAAAGCTGGCCATAGATGTAAAGATTTTTATCTTTTTATCGTGAGACCACGATTATCTCGAAACGATTGTTTAAATGTGCGATGTGTCCATCAACTAAAAAGACCATTTCAGGTGATATTGCCAGGAAAATTGAAGTGTCGCTGCCTGCTTGGCCCTGCAAACATAGGTAGATTGCATGGGGACCGATAAAGATTTTGTAACCTGGCCAATCAATCTTCAGACCGATGTCGGATGAAAAATCGTAAGATGTACGATCGTTCGAATCCCACTAACCACACGATAATTTGATGGATTGGTCCGATTTCGCTAAAATCGGTAGTTCGGCAAAGAAAAATCTTTGCGTCTATGGGGACCATAAGGGGCAGGTTTACTAACATTGGAGATAAATATCTGGAGAGATTTCTGGAGATGTTGCCCATAGCAACCAATCAGAACTTTGCTTTTCTTTTCTAACTTATAGGTGGCTGTTTACATCTAATTGCTCATTGGTTGCCAAGGACAATATCTCCAAAAATCTCTCCAGAAATTAATCCCCAATGTTCGTATGCATGCCTGTAAGTACAGAGAGGGCTCAAGGTTGGGAAAATCCACATTGCAGATAGACTCAATTAAATATTATAGGCAATTGTTTTTGCCTGCACACTCCCCTTAGTGAACAATAGAGACAGAAAAAGCTAACATCGCAGAGGCAAGTATTTGGATATTCTACACAGTGGTGTATAAAGGGGTTGTTCACCTTTAAGTTCACTTTTAGTACAATGTAGAGAGTGATATTCTGAGACAATTTGCAGTTGGTTTTCATTTTTTATTGTTTGTGGTTTTATAGTTATTTAGCTTTTTATTCAGCAGCTCTCTAGTTTGCAGTGTTAAACTAGCAACCCTACATTGATTTGAATAAGAGACTGGAATATGAATAGGAGAGGGACTGAATAGAATGATAAGTAATAAAAAGTGACAATAACAATACATTTGTAGCCTTACAGAGCATTTGTTTTTAGATGGTGCCAGTGACCCCCATTTGAAAGCTGCAAAGAAACAGAAGAAAATTGCAAATCGTTAAAAAACTATGAAAAATAAATAATGAAGGCCAACTGAAAAGTTTCTTAGAATTGGCCCTTCTACAATATACTTGAATTTAACTTGAAGGTTAGGATAGGTCTAAGCTTCGAGGAAGAACTAAATAAAACCTATGTTTTGCTGTGTCCAGTCATTGGTATTACTATCCTCTCCTGGAACATATTGCTTTTTAGAAAAAAGTTTAAATTGCACCAAATTTCTATTTTACCCAAATCAGTCACTTTATGGATAACAAGATGGTGGCTATGACATCATTTTCTCGCATCTACATCTACTCCCAGCATTTTGAGGGACAACATTTTGTTGACCATGCCCATTTCTATGGCCACACCCCCTAATTACCATGTTCATTTTACTAAATGTGGCAGGTTCTGAAAGTTTGATCATATTTCTTTGTTTTATTTTCAGCTATTACAGTTTTGCTTATGAAGATGAATTACCCTATATGGGACTCTTTTCCCAAGGCACCTCCTTATCTAAATTGTTACAATTACTGATTTGCTTATCTAGAAATTGTTACAAAGTATCTTATTTGCACTTGTTAGCTGTTCTGGGCTCTCTGCCAAAAGCCAATTTATTTAGAAACATTATTTTTTTTTCTGGCTGTTCAGTGCAGAGAAAGTTGGGACTTTCCAGTACAAACGCGGGTCTGCGGGTTGAGCTGTCAAATGCAGGACTGTCCCGCTGAAAAAAGGACACTTGGGAGGTATGCATCTGCCATTGCTCAATGTGCATCATCTCTTCCAGAGAAAATTAATTCAAAAGAATGAGCATGAATAGGTCTTAAAGGAATTGTTCAGGGTAAAAATAAAAACTGAGTAAATAGATTCAAAATAAAAAATGTTGAACAGAACACTACTTCCTGCTTGTTAGCTCGCTTGGTTTCCACTGATTGGTTACCAGGCAGTAACCAATCAGTGACTTAAAGGGAGGCACATGAGCCAAACCAGGAAAATGGCTGCATGGAACTCTGTGGCGTGAATCTGTGGGCAGTTAGGTTGGGGGAAGGAGGGATGGGGGTCTATGTGTTGTGTGGGGTTCGGGTTTTTTTACAGGGTTGAATTCTCCTTTAAGACCTGTTTATGCTGTAAGGTTTTTTTCAGCAAACAGGAAAGTAGCTGATGTCATACAAATCTGCATTAGTCCGGTAACACAAATGTTATAGCAATGTTTAACTTCCCATGTTCCTTAAACAGAAAATATCAACTTAAGCTGTGGTGAGCTTCTTATCCTCCTGCCCAGTTATGAGTTTTTATTTATTTTGCTATGACACTGATGGTAAATTTGCCATGTCTTGTGGAAAGAATGAGGAAGGCAGTTTAAACTGTCAGAGAAAGAGCTAATCTATTCTACTTAGGAAAAAATTAAACACTTTCCCTGAAAAATAAATGAATAATAGTTACTAAAATCTGAAGTCCATATATCCCGAAACCAGAAACAAGTGTACAGTACGTCTCTTATAAATCAGTTCCACCAGGGAAAAATTAACCCTTGTGATATTTTCAATTCTGTCATGCTTTTATAACCTAGACATGCCAATGTAATTACTACAGAAAACAGATAATGAGAATATTAACCCCAGACATGCTAAATCAATCACTAAATATTAACCCTAGATAGCCAATATAGTTACTATAGAAAATGTATAATCGGCATATTGACCCCAGCTGACAGTATAATCACTGTAGAAATAGCCAATGAGCATTGTAATAACCCCAGACAAATATGTAAGATCACTGAAAAATGGCTAATGAGAACTCTTTAGAATCACTACTAAATGGCCAATAAGCATACCTCCCAACATTTTGGAAGTAAATGCCCGTTTTTGTGGCTACACCCCCAAATACCATGTTCATTTTACAAAATTTGCCAGACATGAAAGTTTGAAAATATTTCTCCTGTTACAATTACTTATTTTCTTATCTCAAAAGTGTTACAAAGTATCTTATTTGCATCTGGACCCTCTGCCATGAGCCAATTAAGTTAGAAACTTTGTTTCTTTTTCTGGCTGTTCAGTGCAGAGAAAAGAGGGACTTTCCAGTACAAATGAGGGACTTCTGGTTGAGCTGTCAAAGGAGAGACTGTCCCTCCAAAAAAGGGACAGTTGGGAGGTATGCAATAAGCGCTCCATTAACTCCAGACAAGCCAGTAAAATCACTGAAAAATAGCCAATGAGCATGCCATTAACTCAAGACATGCCAGTAAGATCTCTGAAAAATGGCCAATAAGCACTCCATTAACCACAGACAAGCCAGTAAAATCACTGAAAATGTGAAATGATCACTCCATTACATCCAGATATCCCTTTAAAATCAAATAATTGATGGCATCATTACTACAACACCAGTGCCTGCCACACAGCCTGTGTCTAATATCTCACCACAAAGCAACACTTCGCTTGGCTGTGCAAAGAACTTTGTGCACAAAGTTAATTTTAGACCAGATGTAAAACCAGTACGCCAGATATTGAGGTGATTGGAACTAAAGAAACTGGTAGAGCAAGATGTGATTGAAAAATCACCTTATGGACTGGCTTCAGCCCCGAGTTGTTTTCAAAGACTGATGTCTTCTATACTCCATGACATACCTGGTGTACAATGCTACTTGGATTATATAACTGTCTATGCTCCAACTATGGATCTTCATGACAAGTACCACACACATATGAACTGTCTGCCAACCGCAAAAGGCCTGAAGAAAGTGAACCTACAAGGCATACTGAGAGAATCAGAAAACTACCTGCATGGACCAATGACTATGTCATGTGAATAATGTATATATTGCTTTAAGAAACATACTGTTTAATTGTTACTGTTTATTATATTGGCCAGATGCTTTCCTACTATAGGGGGAATATGTGGTGTTTATACAAATGGCCTGCGGGTGTCACTGTGCATACACAGGACTTTCTGTATAGCTTGAAATTGAAAGTAAGACTTCCTGCTGTTATGTAATGGCCGCATGAGCCTGCTAATAAAGCACTGTTATACTCTCCTCATCCTTGACTACCAAACATAACAATCATAATAAAAGTTAACTCAAAGAACAACCCCTTTAAGAAGGGGTTTAATGACTTTTAAGCAAGGGAATACAGGGTTATGGAAGATAGCTCATAGTACAAGTTGATCCAGGGACTGGTCCAATTGCCATCTTGGAGTCAGGCTCCCCTCTGAGGCAAATTGTAGAAGCTTCAGAGGGGTTTTTGCCTTCCTCTGGATCAACTAGCAGTTAGGCAAGTTATATATATAGACATAAAAGGTTGAACTTGATGTACGTTTGTCTCTTTTCAGCCTAACTTACTATGTTACGATGTACTGTGTAACAGAAGAAGCAATGCGGGACATTTAAATACTGAACTGGGACAGTTGGGTGGTATGTTATAACATAGCTAAATCTATACTAGATAGGCCGCCCAAGAGTAAGAAGGAAACCCTAAAAATGAATAGGACTAAAAATGCCATGTTTTATATACTGAACTTATTGCACCAGCCTAAAGTTTCAGCTTGTCAATAGCAGCAATGATCCAGGACTTCAAACCTGCCATAGGGGGTCACCATCTTGGAAAGTGTCTGTGACACTCGCATGCTCAGTGGGCTCTGAGCAGCTGTTGAGAAGTTAAGCTTAGGGTCATCACTAATTATCCAGCAGAAAATGAGGGTGGCCTGTCATACAGGCTGATGCTACAGGGCTGATTATTAAATCCTGATGCTAGTTGCACTGGTTTCTTTGCTGCCATGTAGTAATTATCCATATGAATCACTAATAAGCCTTATACTGTGTGATTTACATTCTACATGTATTGTATATTTTTAGTCGGTCTCTAAGCTCAGTAAGTGACATCGATACACAGAGCATGTGCAGTTTTTTTTGCCAATTCGCGAATTTCGCTTCAAATTCGCAAATTTTTTGGCGAAGCGAAACTGGGTAGATTCGCCCATCAATATTGCCTGGGGTTTGTATAGAAGCACAAAACATAATGTACAACATTTCTAGCTACTTCTTTATTTTAACTTACCTTGTCCTTTAAGAACACTAACTAACTGCCCCCCCCCACACCTGCCTGTGTGAGAATTAATGCTTGGTAGCTGGGATTAAGAAAACTGGCACCATATAGTAGAACCCCTTGCCAGTCTGACCCCCCCTTTTTTCTGGGGCTTCCCTACAGTTGTTTGGCCTGCTTTACGTTAGTAACGTCACTGCCTCACACTTCCTTACTCACTTGGGTACCTATCTGATATTTCTCCCATGACACATACCTACCTTTGTGGCTTATCTCTTTTTATATGATCCTAAACACCACCCTCCTAGAAATGTTTACTGTTCCCATGCCCTAACTCCTTAGTGGCTGAACACTATAATTACTACAAATTTGTAACCAAATAACAGCAAATGACAGTTACCCCAGATAACTTTTGTGAAGCCCCTTTTACATGCCAATAACCCCACCCCAGTGGAATATGCCTATCCTTGTCCTATAAAGGAAAACTATACCCCCAAAATGAATACTTGAGCCACAAATAAGTGGCATATTAAAGAATGGTATATATATTTCAGTAAATATTACCCATTTTTATCTATTGCCTTAAACCACCATTTCATGATGGTCTGTGTGCTGCCTCAGAGATCCCCTGACCAGAAATATTTCAACTCTAACTGTAACAGGGAGAAGTGTGGAAGCAAAAGACACAACTCTGTCTGTTAATTGGCTCATGTGACCTGACTTTATAGTTTGTTTGGTATGTTTGTGTGCACCGTTGAATCATATGATCCCAGGAGGCTGTCCTTATTTTTTAAAATGGCAATTTTCTATTTAGGATTTCCCAATGGCACACTCTACCAGGGTTGGACTGGGGGGCCCGGGGGCCCAGCTACGGATCCCCTGGCCCCCCTTCTTCATGGAGGAACACGGTGTGCACGCTCTGGAACACATAGCGCATGCTGGAACGCACAGTGCACATGCGTTCTTAGCCGCACGGTGCACATGCGTTTTTTTGGGGACAGAGAATCAGGAAGGGGGGTCTGGCCTGGCAGGGGCCCACCAGGTTTTTTTCCTTGTGTCCTCCGGGCCAGTCCGACCTTGCATGATACTAAAAAGTATATTATTATGAAAATGGTTTATTTACATGATTCAGGGTTTTACATATGAGCTGTTTTATACAATATCTTTTGATAGAGGCCTACATTGTTTGGGGGGTATAGTTTTCCTTTAAGGATGTAAAATTGCATGGAATTTCTTACCACACATTTGAACTGAAGAAAACACTCAGGTAAGCAGGGGTATGTTTTCAACATTACTTAGCAAGTCTAGTGGTACAATATGACTTATCAATGCAGATTTACTGAAATAAACTAATTTGCCACAGCTTCAGATAAACTTGTGACTGCCACTTTTACATCAACTAGAAGCAAGGCAGGTATCAGCTAGAAAAACTGGTCCCACAGGCAGGAAGGAAGGATTTTTTTTATTTCTAAGGTAAAATGGAGACAAATGTACAACACCTAAATGCTGGGGTTGCCACATTGTTAAAAGTAGAAGACTTTGGAAGGACCGTCTCTACGTTTCACTTTTGTATTCCTAAGTGTTCCATGATTTCATCATGCAAGTACTGTAAAAATAAAGACTTAACCCGTCTAACGGTTATTTAGGTACTATTTTAGGTATTATTTAAACTGTTAGGCAAATAGGGACAGCAAGATAGTGCCAACACATGTTTAATTTTTATGCATAGTTTGAGTTGATGTTATTCACATCATGACCTTGTAGGGGCCCGGAGAAAAAGCCACTCAGAAACAGAATGTGAAGGCATTTTCAACACAATAGCCAGCAGGAGGGGCAAGATACCTCAGCCCAGACAAATTGCGGTCATATTCTCTAAGTTTATAAAAACTAGTTGTTCTGTTCAATGCCATATCTCATCTGCATTTGTGCTTTAGGGTTTGGTATCCCACAACATATTAAAAATTTTCTAGTAAAATGATTAATTTCTTATAAATTAATTTAACAAATATCCCTAAGTAAAAACTTTGCACATGTGAAAACGGGAAGGAAGATTTCTTTCACAGTAAGCTTTGCCACTGTATATTGCATCAGTGCTGATAAATCTTGAATGACGTGATGGAGCCATTCCAAACAAATTAGTGGTACTGGTTGAATTATAATAAGGAACAAATGGGAAGTTGCTAAGCTGTGCATAATGTAAGACAAGATTGGCTTTTGCTTTTAAGCAGTTTCTCTCAAGTGCAATTATTACTTTATTAAAAAGGCATTTGACCTCTTTGTATGCTTACTTTTGTGAGTGAACAAGATATGCACAAAAATTATTTATTTTAAATATTTGAGAAACCTGATCCATTATTCATTTCATGTTTTGATGGCACTTAACAGTTGCTATCCAATTCTATTCTTCAGCTTATTGTATTGGCAAATATTGGGAGTTAACAAAAAAAGCTTTGTCCAGTTAAGCCCACAGCAAGTTTGCTAAGAACGCAGAGCAGCGTTTCTGCCAGGCCATTCAGTTCAATGAAAGAAGACTTTACAGATCTGAGATGGATTAATAAAAGTTAGTTTGGCTTTGTGCCTTTTGTTACAGGACAAAACAAATATTCCTACAACAGAAACTTCTATGAACAAGCAAAAAAAGCAAATACAATTTTGACAAGAACAGAAAAACCCCAAATTCATTCTGAATAATCAAAACATAGCATGGAGAGATACATTGCAATCCCTTAACTATCCTTCCAGAATTGCTTAGCAAAACACCACTCCTCACTGTATAGAGCACAAAATAATAAATATCCAATCATACATTAGCTGGCGTTTACCTTATGAGTAAAGCCTGATACTGATACTGTACTTACCGAGGTTATTCAACTTCCAGTTAACTTTTACTATGATGTAGATAGGGATCTTCTGAGACAATTTGCAGCTGGTTTTCTTTTATTTATTATTCAGCAGCTCTTAAGTTTGCAATATTAGCAATTTCGTTGCTAGGGTCCAAATAACCCTAGCAATCATGCATTGCTTTGAATAAGAGACTGGAATATGAACAGGAGGGGGCCTGAATAGAAAGACGAGTAATAAAAAGAAGCACTAACAAATTTGTAGCCTTAAGAAGAACGTTTGTTTTTAGATATGGTCAGTGACTCCCATTTTAATGCTGGAAAGAGTCAGAAGAGGAAAGCAAATAATTAAAAAACTATAGAAAATAAATAATGAAAACCAATTGAAGGGTTGCTTAGAATTGGCCATTCTATAACATACTAAAGGTTAACTGAAAGGTGAACAACCACTTTAATGATTGTTATTTCATAAATATCAACTACCTTAACTATATTATTATTATTAATAATATACATCAAAAATACAAATAGTGACTGATCCCCAACCTTTTTTACCCATAAGCCACATTCAAATGTAAAAAGTTGGAGAGCAACAGAAACATGAAAAAAGTTCCTGGGGTACCAATTATGTGGCTATTGGTAAATTAAGCAGCAATCAGTGCACCCCTTCAGCTATATTTTCTAGATGTGTCCCTGAACTTACTGAATTTCAAGTAATGTGGCAACCCAAATATAAGGAGTAGATGCGCATATGCCTCAAAACTGCCTGCTGTGTTGCCAAAGTCTGTAACATAGGTCTGCCTTCAAAAGAATATGCAGAGAAGAACATCATGGGTGTCATTGAAATGGACAGACTTACTACTCTAGTTCATAATGTACCCAAGACCCAAACTTTCAATGTTAAAAACTGGCCCAATTCCAATGATTTACCCAAAGCTTAACTATTAACTTATTAACTTAACTATTATTAAGCTTAACGATTTTCGGATCAAGTGTGAAGTGTTCCGACATTTGTCGTGCCATGCCGATCGGTCGTTTGGTCGATCGGCCAGGTTATAAAATTTCTGTCGGCTGGCGATCATATCTTTGCGTCTATTGCAGATCATATGATTTTCAGTGGGAGACCGTCACTAGGTTGTTAATCGTAGAACATTTGTACGATCCCTGTCAGGGGCAGAACGTCAGCTGATCTGTGCTTTTACTACTTTATTTGATCTGATGGTTAGTGGCAGGTTGGGAGATGGGGAAGTCCTATCGTTCGATGATTCGAATGATCGGATCTTTGCGTCTATGGCGAGCATTATACAACTTTCCCACAAAATTCCAAAGATGGCCATGATGTAGAGACTTGGTTGCAGAATAAATCTCTTTTCAAGCATTTGCCTTCTATCGATCACTATACCGGTTCATTTCCTTTATTCTATCTTATCTTTTTTTCATTCTCACAATTCTTAGTTAAAACCATGTATAGGTGGAATTTGTAGGCCAATTCTATTTGCTCATAAAAAATTCAAGTAAACAAAAAGAACATGATGCGATGAACACTGAATTCACATTAAACGGTTCTCTCACTCACTTAGATTGTTCCGTTGGCTCTTGTCATTTTTGCTGAAATGACAGTTTTGAAACTGTAAGGCATTGTAGTGGTTTGCAGCATATTACAAACCAGTACTTTTGAAGTACATAGATTGTAGCAGATATTCAGATTTGGAAGAAGATCAATATGCAATGTCAGTAAAGCACATGGCTGCAAGAAGCAGAGCAAGGCCAAACAGGAAAGCTTTCTGTTTATTAATTTGATTTATATGTTCCTCCACTCAACAATCAATGAGTGCACTGTGCCATAATATAATATGGACAAAACAACTTTTGCTGTGCTGTGTATTGTGCCGCACAGAAACATTTCCTGTGTATAGCATACATTGTGTAGCACAGAAAGCAGGTTGTATTTTAAAGAATGTTTTGTGTTGAAAAAGGTACATTTTGTGTTGAAACAAGCTTTTATTATGCCAAAACTGTATTTTGTGTTGTAATATATATATATATATATATA
>CM044435.1:85061379-85105284 GCA_024363595.1 Xenopus borealis | reverse complement strand
TATATATATATATATATATATATATATATATATATATATATATATATACATATATATTTTATATATACATATATATTTTGTTGGCCCATACAGTAGTGACCACTTGATGTCATGCTTTAATATAGTTATTGGAAATGAGTGGTTTTGCCTTCCATCTTATATATATTTATTTTAAGTTGTATATATAAAATGTATATTATAGTATGGCTATACAGTATGGTATGTCTACGCACGTTTTTAGTAACTTGTAACATGTTTTCAAAATGTAATGTCTGCTTCAACTCCCAGAACACGGTTAAAAGGAGGATTGTGTTTTTGGACAAATGATGAACTAATAGCAGGTTTTTAAGGTGTTTTGTTTTTGGAACTGTCACTATGTCACAAAAGAAAGATGAATTGAAGAGTAACCCTTCTTACAGTTCTCTTGTTCATGAAGTAAAAGCCTGAAATCAGAGAGAGTAAAATAAAATATATGTTGGAACATTTTCAAACACAATTTGAATCAAATGTGCAATAGCAAACTGTTATTCAATATTACAGGAACAGTAACACCACAAATTAAAGTGTTTTAAAGTAATAAAAATAGCATGTATTGTTCCCCTACACTGGTCAAATCTGTTTGCTTCAGAAACACTATTATAGTTCATATAAACAAGCTGTTATGTAGCAATGGCGGAAATCAGAAAAAGTCTATATGGCACAGGTTAAATAGTAGATAACAGATAACACCATTATGTTCTACAGAGCTTATCTGATATCTGCTGTGTAGTCTGAGCCTTTTCTCCTTTGAATGGCTGCCCCCATTGCTACACAGCAGTTTATTTATATAAGCAATAGTAGTGTTTCTGAAGCAAACACACCAGTTTTACCAGTACAGGGCAATACTGCATTTTATTTGTATTACTTTAAAACACTTTCATTTTTTAGTGTTACTCTACCATAACTATTTATGGTATATTTTTGCACTAGTAACAATAACCACTGTGTCTCCACAATTATCTAAGAACTCCCTATATGCTCTCAATTTGCTTACAGGAATATAGTCTGTTTATGCATAGAAAACAACCATTGTACAGAGCATGCATCTCTTTACCCTTAAGGTGACGTACTTCATCGCATAGATCATCTACCCTGCAGACTTTGCAGCTATCAGAGGTGCTCCACTTCCCTAAATGTTCATGAATCATATATAAAGAAGAGAAGAGGGGTAAAGGATTCATAGATATCTATTTTTTTATAAAAATAAATAGAACAGCAATACTGTCCAAGCCTACAGAGTTGCCAATCTTGTGATATCTGGAGCTCTGATAAAGGCTTTATATTGCAAGCTTCACTGGGAAAGGGACTGATTGAGTTATATATAATCTCTTTACAGTGCTTTACAGTATGGGACCCACTATGCGGAATCCTGAAAAACTGAAAGATCCTAATTATGGGAAGGCCATCTCCCATAGACTCAATTTTAATCAAATTATTTCATTTTACTCTATAATAATAAAACAGTACCTTTCACTTAATCCTTATTGGTTGCAAAACAATCCTATTGGGTTTATTTCATATTTAAATATGTATTTAGTAGAATTATAGAATGGAGATACAGATTGCAGAAAGACCCCTTATTTGAAAACCCCCCAGGTCCCAAGCATTCTGGATAACAGGTCCCGAAAAAATCTCAGACTTGTTGAGGTCCTGCATAAGTCAATGGAAGAGACACCTATCTCAATTTGATGTTTTTGTGGTCTGCTCTGGGTTTAGCCCAAATATCTGTCTTTTTCTGGGTTTTTGGGCAAAAACTCCAAAAATTTTAGATATTTGGGAAAAAAGCCAGAAAAATTTGAGTGTATGGGGGTGGGGTTTTTAATTAAAATATGAGATAAATTTGGATTTCAATAAATAACCCCCCTAATGTCTGTCATGTATAAAGATGAGAGCAGTGGACTCTGGGCACGGCTTACAAATTTGTTAGACCTATGGAGAGACTGAGAACTGTTAGAACACCATTCCACTTATGAAGGAAAACACTTATTTTTAATGACCCTCACAGTATATCAACCATATTTGTTGAAAAATTACCTCAGATTGGCCCTCGTTGTGGTTTGCCTCACATGGTATTTGGTAGTACAACAGATATACAAGTGCAGTTAATCTGGTGCAAAGTAGTTGCTCACTTCCTTAGTGTAGAATATTGTCTTCCATGCTATCAGTGTTGTAACCAAAGGGGCCCCGGGCTCCTTGCCAGCCCCTTGTGACTTCACTCAACTCACACCTGCACCATCACTTGTTTGTGGGTCACCACAATCCACTGTACTCCCAGACCTTCCTGTGGCTACAGTTATGCTGTTGCATGCTTTGAAACCAATATGTATCTTACTCCTTGGGCTTTCCTTGTTTTATTTCATTATTTTATGGAATATCATGAAACCAGTTTGGAATGTTCCATTCACTATTTAAATGTGGCTAAATGCCTGGAAGCACACAATTTTCATGTTTTGGGATCACATATTTGGATGTTTTCCAGGTTAACAATTAGTGGGGTCAAAACGGCCTTATTATTTGTTTTCTTCTTCTTATTTTATTACCAAAAAGTTCCCATTGTACAATATGTGGGAAACTGTTTATAAAGTGACTAAAATATCCTGTCATCCTGTCAGAGGAATACAACCCAGCAAATACCTAAAACAAAGATTGGCTAATGCAATAGTGCTGTTGTTTTGTAAACCAACAGACCCTTATGAGCCTATAGAACAACATTAAGAAATGCTGACAAAGTGTTTATACAACTTATAGACACTGTAAACTCCGATTTTTTCTTTCAGGGTAGAACTCAGCTGTTAATGGGAGATAAAAAATTATCCATATGATAGTATGTTATTATCCATGTGATAGTAAATCTGAATCTTTATTTGAATAATTCTTTTAGCAGTGTGTTTGGACTAAAACTGAAAATGTAAACCATTTTTAACCTGGGAGAAAACAAGAATCCATGTTCTTTTTAAACATGTATCTGCATGTCAAAACCGTATAAACTTCAATTCTTCTGAAGTTGGATCCTCCACCCAAACACTTAAGCTGGCCATAGACGCAAAGATCCGATCGTAAGATGATTCCACGATCGGATCTTTGCATCTCCCGACCTGCTCCCGACCTGTCACTAACCTTCAGATAACTATAAGTAATAAAAAGCACAGACAGCTGACGTTCTGCCCCTGACAAGGATCGTACGAAAGTTGTACGATTAAAAACCTAGTGACGGTCTCCCACTGAAAATCGTACGATCTGCAATAGACGCTAAGATATTATCGCCAGCCGACAAAAATTTTCTAACCTGGCCGATCGACCAAACGACCGATCGGCATGGCACGACAAATGTCGGAGCACTCCACACACGATCCGAAAGTCGTACGATAGTCGTACGAATCGAGGATTCGTACGACCAAGTCGTTGCGTCTATGGCCAGCTTAACTGAAGTAGCATCTGGCATTTCATACCATCATCAGCATTTCCCAGTCATGATAATGATCTTTAATTTAATTCTTAGCCATACTGAAGCTACACTTAGGGGCCGATTAACTAAATTCACGTGAATAGATCGAAGTTCGAATGAATTCGATCTAATTTCGAACGTATTTTGGCATATTCTTTCATCGAATAGCGAATGGTCGAACGATCGAATACATTCGAATAGAGTCGAATGAACGAATATTCGATCATACGATCATTCGATCAGCGAAGGATTTAATTTTTTAAGTTTATTCGATTGCCTACTTCGGCAGATTGGACCTACCGAATTGCAATAGAAGCCTATGGGAGCACTCCCATAGGCTTCTGAGGCTAAGTCCTGATGGAATAGGATTTGTACGATCGAAGTCTTCGATCATTCGAATCATACGAATCATTTGAATGATCGAATAAATTTGTATTCGATCGTCGTATGATCGAATATCGAATAAAAGGTAGCCTAAAACTATTCGTTTAGCATCGAATATCGAATTTGGTCGAACTAATTTTGTGGAATAATAGTAAATTTAATATTGGTCGAATTTTGAATTGAAAAAAATTTGAAATTCGACCATGTGAATAGGTAGGGAAGTAAAATACTTCGAATTCGACTATTGAATTTGAAGGATTTTACCTCAATTCAAATGGTTGAACGATCAAATAGAAAAAATTTGAAAATTTCAAAAAAACTCTAAATTTTTCCCATCGATCAAATTTTTTTAATTCAATCAAAACTAATGAAATCCAATTCAGTAGCTTTGATCTGGCGAACTAGGTGGTTGAATAAAAATTTAAAGGGGAAGTACTTCGCCAGTCGAATAGTCGAATATTCGAATGAAATTTTATGTCACTGGTCAAAATGGTCTTCAAAAACATTTGAAAATTCGAAATTCGTTTTTGAGAATTCGACCGAACTTCGAATCCTTCATGTGAATTTAGTAAATCTGCCCCTTAGTGCGCAAGCATGGCTAGACCCACTGTATCATGACACTCAGATTTATAACCTTACATAACATTTCAAAACTGCTTGAATGCGAAGCAATGAATGAATTCACACATGAAACTAAAGCTGGCCATAGACGTAAAGATTTTTGAAAGATCCAATAGTTATCGTGAGACCACGATTGTCTCAAAACGATTGTTTAAATGTCCGATGTGTCCATCAACTAAAAAGACCATTTCAGGCGATATTGCCAGCAAAACTGAAGGATCGCAGCCTGCTTGCCCTGCAAACATAGGTAGATTGCATGGGGAGCGATAAAGATTTTCTAACCTGGCTGATCAATCTTCAGATCAATGTCGGACGAAAAAAAGTAAGATGAACGATCGTTTGTATCCCACTAACCACACGATAATTTGACAGATTGGTCGGACTTCCCTAGGATCGGTCGTTTGGCAGGGAAAGATCTTTGTGTCTATGGGGAGTTTAAGACCTAAGACAAAGGCCTGGTCCTAGGGCGGCATAAATTAAGCAGCCCAGCCACAGGGGTTGTTTGCTTGAGTCTGGAGCACTAAGTGATAGGTGTTTAGGGATCCGGTACGAAAAGGATGTGAATGCGCGCAATCATGTGGGAGGAAAGGGTGGTGGAGGACCCCTGAAGTTGAATTGACAGCAAAGAATTTATTCAACACTCTTTATTTTATCTTTATATGCCCTGTAACGACCATGTGCATTTTACACTTAACTAGGGCTGTGAATCAGTTATTTATTTTGATACCACATTTTAATGAATGTGTTAATTATTAAGAAACACATTTGGAACTACACTGCAAACAAAATAAAAGACATGACAAAATGTTTAGTGCTTGCTTTGTTTCTAAGCATACCACCCACAGTCAGAGGCATGGTTTTGGTTAGAAAAACTCACATGGTGTGAAGTGTAAGCATCAACAGAAAGCAAACAACATCAATCTTTTGTTCATTTGCTGATATTACTCTTTTTCTATTTTTGCTAGATTAAGTTCTCAATGGAGATACAATATCTACAAAATACTTTTCATAGACATTTTTTACATTACATTTCAGGGTGTGGCTACTTTAAATTTAATGAAAAGTTTACATATTAATAACAATAAAATTGTGTTTTGACACAAACCGAAAACAGACTTTCAAGAATTAGGTTATTTTAATACAGGCTGTATCTATACATTATCTACCATAGGTTAAGATTAATAAAGTTTTATGGAGGCACAGCCTCCATAAAAAGAGGCCAACTGCTACACAAATATATCCATATATAATTAAGTTCATGAAAAGAAAGACATCAGCTGATACTTACACCAAACAAAAGTCACACTTCTCCCATTTGCCACTGAACTTGTTGCATTTTGCAAGTTTTAGAACTACGTATTTCATTCTGAAACTTTTTCTTTCATGTCATATTCCTGCAGATCCTGTCTCCAACACTGGTCATCACCCCTATATTATGTTGCATACATTTCCTCATTATCCCCACCTCTATTTTACTGGCTGTGTACTTTTTCTGTGACATTGCACATAAATCTTAAAGGGGTGGTTCACCTTCAAGTTAACTTTTAGTATATTGTAGAAGGGCCAATTCTAAGAAACTTTTCAATTGGTCTTCATTATTTATTTTTCATCGTTTTTTAATGATTTGCAATTTTCTCCTGTTTCTTTGCAGCTTTTAAATGGGGGTCACTGACACCATCTGAAAACAAATGCTCTGTAAGGCTAAAAATGTATTGTTATTGCTACTTTTTATTACTTATTATATTCAGTGCATCTCCTATTCATATTCCAGTCTCTTATTCAAATCAATGCAGGGTTGCTAGGGTAATTTGTACCCTAGAAACCAAATTGCTGACGCTGCAAACTAGAGAGCTGCTGAATAAAAAGCTAAATAACTATAAAACCACAAACAATAAAAAATGAAAACCAATTGCAAATTGTCTCAGAATATCACTCTCTACATTATACTAAAAGTTAACTCAAAGGTGAACAACCCCTTTAAGGAACTGCAAGCAAATAAAGCACCCTAAATAATATTTGTTTAGCTGCAAAAAAAACTTACTAACGCTACTGGAATGGTTTACAGTAGATAGAACACTGGTTGACTGTATCATTATGGAGGGAGAAAGTAGTTAAGGTGCTGTTTGTCCTATACGATTAAAAGCCCAGCACTGCACCTCTAATATCTCCTTAATATAATATACTTGTATACTTATTCAATGGCTTGAAAAACAATTTAGCAAAAATGTGCCTCCTTGCAAGTCTATTCGCCAGTGTCTATTTTTGAACTATATTCACTTGGGCTTGCATTTTATTCTGCACGTGCTAGTGATAAAAGGCCAAATGCAGAGTGTGCAGCAGTATGACAAATGTGTTGGCAGCACTAAGCACTTCCAAGTTCTAGCTACTACTGCTATTCTCATGTAAGCCCTTGCAGTGCACAATGGGAATTGTAGCCTTTGAAATGCCATTGTTCAAATATTTATATTATTATTTTTATATACTGTGAGCACAGAATGGGCAGAAGTTTAAGACTAATACTGCTTGGTTAAATGGTGGTTTTATAGCTTTATATAAAATAACCTGTATTTTGTAATGTCAAGCATTACATCACTGAGCAACCCTAGAGGCCATTTCTGGCCCACAAGCCTCACCTAGGCACTGTTGTTATTATAATGTATTGAATAGACTGTACTTTTCTCAAGCAGCCTGGCAATCTGAGGCATATTGCCCTACTGCTGTCCATACATTCTATTACAGGTATATGGGTTGAGAGGTCCAGCAGCTTTTCTCACAACTGATGCACTTTTTCAGCAGCCCATATAACTTCAACAGCGAGAGATTATTTTCATCCCTGGAGGACAGCTGAAAAGTTTAGGGGTTATGTCCCTTCCAGCTGTGATGTATAAAGATACTGAAAATCACATGCAGACAAACAAATCATTGGTTACTGTAAAATGCTTATGAAGTATACAGTGTTAACCACTGAATATTGTTAATACACGTTAATCTTTCTGTACCATGATTGAGTAGATTGTATGGTTTCAGTTTTCTAAAGCCTTGCTCAACCAATGACTTTCCATAATTATACATGCACTTACTTAGCAAAAGGGAAGGGATGTGTTTACTGAGAAGCAAGTTGTGATTCACAGCATCTTTCCTCCATTTTTGTCTCTCCCAGGGTTTTTGCACATCAGGTTCCCATATTTATGACTCACTGACCTTGTGTCAAGGGAAACCAGAGCAGAATTCATAAAACCTGTAATGACACTAAGCTGCCACATCCAACATTATAGTTTCAGTGAGATTTCCTAGAAATGTAACTGCTCAGTTGGAGAGGAGGCTTTGTTGGTCTCCACACTGTCCCATTCCATTTGTAAAACGCTGCATAAATCCTACGTGCCCTATAAATAATGTAAGAAAAATCATTGTTACCAGGTAATAAATGTCACCTTTAGTCGGTAATGCTTCCTGCACATGCTTCCTTTTACACACCATTCTTCCAAACAGTGCTGCTCTGTGATTATAGCAAGCACTGGATGTACACATTGATTTTCAAATCAAACCACATGCACTGGACACCTTTCAGTCAAACTAGCTTAGTCACTGTGGATAACCACTCTTCTGTGGACACCCACTAATTATGTTCCCCATGTTCCTAACATACAATCAGTTACAGGAGAACAGATTTGTGCACCACATTGTGGACATACTTAGCATGCTGCAGGTCTCACTGATGCTCTTTTGCAAAAGTCAGAGCCGACGGTGCATACATAAACAGATGGCTGCTTCTCTATTAAACTGACAGTTGTGTACGAGTATGACAGCTGTATGTAAATACTACACTTATACTCAACAGTGCATGTTTTCTTTTTTCTCTGAGGGTTAGCTATGCTCACTGTTTTCATTCCAGAACTTTTCATGTGACGTGTGTTTTACCATGTACCAGGGCAAGGACCAGGGCCAGAATTAGGGGTAGGTAGCAGAGGCACATACCTAAGGTACAAATCCTGGTGGGCTACAATTTAGAGGGAGCATCCATCATTGGCAAAGGGGTTTATGCGGGGGGGGGGAATTGGCAGTAGCAATGGTTGTGAGTTGTTGTTGGAGTGGCAGCAGGAGTATTGTAACCTGCAGCGGCAGTGGGATGTGATTGGGGCAAGTCAAGTCAGTATAACACAAGACAATAAGCACATCGGGAGATGCTAATTTACTTTCTGTGGAGTTATGTAATAATAAAAAAATGAATGTGCTCAGAAGCAGTTTTTACTTAGGTAGACCTATGCACAATGGGCCTTCATATTTAGGGTTCAGGAGGCATAGGCCTTTCCAAATGAGTTGTATTTTAGTGCAAAAAAGAAATAGTTTTGGAAAGGGTTAAAGGATTGAATTGGTAATCTTGAAAATCAGGCAGCCCTGAATCTATAATTTTTTTGTGAGTTTGAAAAGCAGCAAGTGGATTCTATATATCTGGTTTCACAAGTAAATTAAATTGGGTTTAATATGAATTAGCTAAATAAAACCCAATAATAACCCAATCAGAGGAGTCAGTCATGCAGCGTTTTTTTTAACAAATTTACTAATAAAAATGTGTAATATTCTTGATTAGCTTTTAATAAATTGCAGATCTGAATTGTTCAACCTTTAACATTTGCTTGAAGGTTGTGTACACTTTTGGAGCAAATGTAACAACTTTATCATTAAGAAGACAGACCCTGCACACTGGAGCAAACTACAAAATTCACAATCCCTTTCCTACTGTTGTGTGGGGGCAAAGTATTATTTGCAAAGGTGAAATTGTTCAGTTTGCAAAAATTTATTCGTATTGCGAACAAATTGTGAATGATTTTTACATTAGTGACCAATATTACATCCCACCCATCTGTTTTATCCTTTAATTGTGTGGGTTGAAAGCCTTGCCAACATCTTAATCGAACCGAACAAATCCCTGCTTAACTGGGGACACAGAAACAGTTAAGCATGGACGCATACAAGTTATTGCTGCCCTGCAGGATGTATTTTATTAAGGAAGCAAGCAGTGTGACCCATTTGGGTAAAGGTAATGTTGCCTATAGCAACCAATCAAATATTTGCTTTTGTTTTCTAACATGTATGTTACTGTTAAAATCCAATTGCCCATTGTTGGCTATGGGTAACATCACTAGTGCCTAGGCATCCTACATTCAATTGTAAAAAGAGTTGGGGGCAGATTCACTAAAGCGCGAAGCGTCTAACGCTAGCGCTAATTCGCCAGCGTGACGTCATTTCGCAGCTTTGCAAATTCACTAACACGGACTCTGGCGAATTTTCGCTAGCTAAGTAGATAGACTTGCGCAACTTCGCACCCTTACGCCAGGCAAAGTTGCGCACTGACGAAGGATCGTAACTTCGCAAATTCACTAAGATGAACATTTTCATAAACGTTAGCACTTACGCTAGACGTTTCAATACAATAAATAGGAGGTTGAGAAAAAAAATGTCAAATTTTTTCTAAGTCCCAAAAAAAACGCTGGCGTATTTTAGCATGGGAGGGTGATAGTCTGAAAAAGATCAATAATTTTTTTGGGGGGGTTACCCCTCTTCCCCCCTACATTTCCTAACATATGGCAACACAACTATACAGGGGGCACATGTAGGGCAATAGGACAACTTTATATAATTTATTAAAGGTTTCCCTGGCTTGTGTAGTGGAATGTAGTGGCTGTAACATATACTTTTATTATAAGTTAAAGTTCCCGCCGTATGCAAATTAGGCTTCACTAGCGTAACAGCGCTCTGCCTAGCGAAGTAAAACTAGGGCAACTACGCTACCATTTGCCGACCTGAGCGTAAATTCGCATTTTAGTGGATTTGCGTAGCTCTGGCGAAAATTCGCCTGGCGAAGTGCGGCAAACGCTAGCGAAGCCTACGCTGGCGAATTTTCAGATCTTAGTGAATCTGTCCATTGGTGAGCAACACAAGCATCAAAATAGTTCCAGGGGGTCCCAAAAAGGGCTGTGGTTGGCTATTTGGTAGCCATGTGGACTGGCAGCCAACAGAAAGCTCTATTTGACAGTACATCTGGTTTATATGCAACCAAAAATTTTCTTCTGGTTGGTGAGTAACATTTTGCTTGTGAGCCACTGGTTGGGATTACTGCCCTAGACCTTAAAGTTTGAGATTAATCCTTGACTTTCTTTGCTATTTTTGCTTTTCACATTTTTTCTCTGTTATGGGCATGCTTATTTTGTCTATAAAAAGCACAAGGACCCGTTCTTAACTTCCTGCAAAATGTACAACTTTGTTCATGTACAGAGGTCATACTTATTTGTCTTCAGTCTGTCTCCAGTGTGCTGCTACTGTATGTCCCAGGAGTGGCTTATTTCTCTGAGAGTGGGAAAGAGTTACTCCTTGTACTGCCTCTGTGCACCGAGTTAACTGGCATTCCTTCAGCTCATATCTTATAAACAGCAGCAAACTGACACAAACAAAGCCATTAAAGGCAGGGAGCATGGTGCTGACATCAGAGTGAGCGAGCCACTGACGTTCTCAGAGGGTTACCCTCCTCACTTGTTGCCAAGAAAGCAAGCAACACATTTGTCAATTTGTTGGTTTTAGGTGATTTTTCAGATTAAGAAATGTAGTAATAAAACTTACAACTGTCTGGGATGAAAATATACTTATTTTAATAGGAATGTATAGCCAAAAGAAATAGTCATATTTCTGTAGTGGTACCCACAACCTACCCATAGAGATGTACTCCAACTCCCAGGATCACACAAGGAAGCTGAGGAGAAACAACTTGCAAAAAGATAAACTAGGTACTATGCCTGACAGAGCAAAGTCAGAATCACATAAGTTTGTTGCTCTTTATGGGCAGAAACCCCCCATCTGTTAATGTACTGCAATTTCTAGCGCACAAGCAACAACTGATCTTTATATATTATACATCTTTTGTATGTTTATTAAATTCTGTGTTTTATCCTTTATCAAAGTGGCCCCTATCCTCATTGATTCAGTGTAGAACTGTCTGCAAAATCCTGTTTAACCTGGCAATTTGCAGCACATTCTTGACCAAAGAGTAATTTGTTAGCTAGCATATATTTAACTGTGCCTGTCCATTCCTTTGGGTTCAGAACAGATTTTACTGCATTTTTACAAGAGTTTTCCAATGCAGCAAAAATATGTACACCAAGTTTAAATGGTCTAGTTGACATGAGGATATTGTATGTAGCTATTTGAATGGTTAACATGGTAACTACATGTATACTACACCTAATACTGTGTAGGGGATGAGAGTAACCATGTGTACATTTCATTATGTACAAATAACAAAGGGATCCATCCAGAAATAATAGTAATATTGTAATATAACTGTTTCTGGTATACCAAAGAAACTATGTGCCACTGACTGTTTTGTTCTACCCTGACAGCAGATGCCATTGAATTTAAGATCTCCTGTAGGCAAGGGAGTAAATCACAGTACTGAGCATTCTGTATCTATCAAATGGTCAGAGTAAGTCAGACAGTAATTGCTTTTACTTACCATCAGATGGCAGCATGCCTTCAGATTTTCTACATTTCTTTAATAAGTGAAGTGTTGCAATCAATAAGAGCAATAACCATATGAATAAGTAACGGGGAAAGAAAAATCTATCAATGAGTTATAAATCTGTAGATATTTGACAGCTAAGTAATTTAACCAGTCCTTCCCTTTTATATAGGAAGATTTCAGTTTTCTTGTAAAGGTGAATGAGAAATAGTGCAGTCATGTAGCATGTATTTTATTAACATGTTTTTAGTGTGTATTTAATGTGTTAGTGCTTCAAGGAGAACTAAAGCTTAACTAAAGAAGCAGGCTAGAAATGCTGTACACAGGGCCAGGCAGTGCTGGGCAGGAAATTCAGCTCTTAAAGTTACAAGAGGTGACTTTTTGCAGCCCCTGGTAAAAGGCCGCTCCGTGCCGCCTGAGGAAAGGTTCTCACCTTGCCTCATGGCCGGAGCGGCCCTGATTCACCCCCATGACCGAATATCATAATGAAAGCCTATGAAGACCAGTTTGAGAGCACACCATTTCAGCAGACCAATGCAGGATGTTCTAGCCTACCCAATAGATATTTGGCTGATAGGCCATATGGCAGAGTACCTGCAAAAGCCTGCGGTACCCTGCGGGTTGCAGGTGGAAGTTCCAGGTGCGGGTATAGAGGCGGGTTTGCGGGTCAGGCCACAGGTTGGACCACGGGTCTTCTCAATAGTGATTTTTGAAAATTTTTCTTGGGAACGCCGACTTCCAATGATGTCACTGCTGACAGCACTTCCAATTCGGGCACACCGACTTCAAAATCGGACACACCGGCATCAAAATCGGACACATTGCTCGTTCTGACGTCAGAACGCTCTGTTTATAAGGACATCATATACAGTCTGGTCCCATAGGGAAATGACCAGACTGTAGATTATAACAGATTACAGGTCCACTAATCTGCATAGCACAAATTAACACATGTATAACTGTGCAGAATACTAAATAAAAAGAGTACCACACAGTAGACCCATTCAAAACTGTGTCTATGAAATAAAAATGCCAGTGAGGCTGCGGTGCTTCTGCGAACTCCTCATCATTTATTTATACGGCAACAACAAGTTATTCGGTGTTTTACAATAATAACAAACAAGAGACCAACAATAAATTAATATTAGCTGGAATTCTAGAATGAAAAATAATTATTTGCTGTCATGGGAAAATAATTTGCAGTGGTGCAGATTGCAAGTAAAAGGGTTGGAATGGGATAACTGCACCTCTCCAGAAGATAAGCAAAGCATTTTGTAATTGCACCCAAGCACACAGCTTTGTGTTCTTTACTGTTACTATAATAAAAAGCACAAGAGAAGAAGGCATTTAAAAACATTATTGCTGGCTTGGCTCCAGCTGTGCATATGTATAATCCATTTTAATTCTCTCTCTCTCTCTCTCTCTATATATATATATATATACTGTATATACACACATTGTAGGTATGTGTATGTATGTGTAGATATATATATGTATATATATATATATATATATATATGATGGCTGAAGGTGTTATTAAGTTAAAGTTATATCTGGATTGTTAGGGGAAACCGTCTCTTCTCTAATAATATTAGACATCAAACTGGGGATATGCATTTTGTTCTCAGCTTCAGGAGTACAGCTTGAACCCAAAAGTTTTGGAAACCATTGTTGATCTTGGCATTCCTGTCTCATTCTCTCTCAGCTTACAGTTATGATTATAGTTAGCATGAACAACCTTGCTAAATTGTTATTATAGCCAAACCAGAGCAGTGAGTGCAATTAGATCTATAAGACTTTATTTGAAACCATTGTTCCTGCTAGCCTCTCGCTGTATTTCTGCATTTGCTCAAGGATGGACTGGGGGATTTAATGCATAACTGTGATGCATGGAGATGTAACTGTAACTGTGATGGACCGAGTTAACTGTTCTTTGACTGCGGTTTGCAAACATGCTTGGTCCATTTTACAGTCAATAAATTTAATGAGCCAAATAAATCAAATGACAAAAATATTAATAGTTGAATTCATTGAAGAACTTGGTAATGAATAATCTTTTGAAATCATGCACAATTGCTTGAATGTCACTTTACATTGGACAGGTTTGCTTTTGCTTCTTCAGGGTCAAAATGCTTAGAAACTGCTAGCCCTAGTTGGCTAGACCTCATTTGTGGTGTCCTCATTCATGGTCTTATTTACTATTAGCTGGTGCATCCTTAAATATTAAAATGCATTAAAACATGTGCTTGTGAAAAAGCTCTGATCTTACTATTATTTAGGTACAAGCAGGCCCAGACTGGCAATCTGTGGGTTCTGGCAAATGCCAGAGGGGCTGCTGTGAGGTGCCATAGAAAGTCACACCTTAGTGTGCTGGAGGTGGCTGTTTGGGCCATTTTGTGGGCTGTTTGGGCCTCTGTGAACCTGAAATGGCAGGGCCTATTTTGATTCTCAGTCCAGACCTGGGTGCAAGTCAAGGAAAGGCTGGAGGCACTTGGGGGTGCCAAGTCTGTCTTCGATTTCCCCAGGACAAACACATGCAAAGTTTAACGAAAAAGCTGACTTTTTAGTCCTACTGCACATGCGCAGCTGCGCTAAGACAGAAGAGGACGGAAGTAGATCTCCCCGTGGTGTTCAGTTGTATAGCCCCGGGCCGGTGCAGATTTTGGCTGATAGGAACACCGGGCCAGGGTTTCAGGTAGGTAGATACAATCACTTGGGTGTGCCTAACATTTGGTGCCTCCTGCCTTTCCTTCTCATTTAAGGTGCATGGGATTTCTCTACTTACATCTGCCATAGACAAAGCATTACATTCAAGGTTATTTTTGTCAGCAAAATTCACATGCCTGCAAAATAATGTGCAGCTGAGTGTGTGTAAGAAAACACCAACAATAATACAAATGAAGCTTGTGCAGTACAGGTATATGATCTGTTATCCAGAATTCTAGGGACCTGTGGTTTTCTGGTGAAGGGGTCTTTCTATAATTTGTAACTCTTTATCTTAAGTCTGCTAAAAATCAATAAAATAAACCCCAAAAGGATTGTTTTGCCTCCAATAAGTATTAATTATATATCTTAGTTTGGATCAAATACAATGAACTTATTTTTTATCACAGAGAAATAGGAAGTCATTTTTAAAATGTGGATTATTTAGTTAAAATTGAGTATATGGGAGATGGCCTTCCTGTAATTTGGAGCTTTCAGGAAAATGAGTTTGAGCAGGGGAAAGTACTGCGGAGTGCTGTGATTTTGTGCCCCACTTTGCCCACTCTTAGTAATAATGTTCTTAAAGGACATGTCAACCTAAAGTAGTTGGCATTTACCTTGATTAAACAATTATAATACACCAGAGTCACGAATATCCTGTAAATGATATTCTTCTTGCTTAGAGATGTCATTTCTGTCACATGACTCACTGAAACTTGTGTAATGTGTTATAAATAATGTACCCCTTGTTATAAAATATGAGGATATTAGAAGCCACCTCTGTGCCTTTATATGCTCATGGGTCTCCTTGGTAACTTATAATATACTTATAATGCATAAAAACCATAAATACAGTATCCAGTAAATGATATTCTATAAGGGTGATTAGTGATATCATCAGTTATAATTGGTTCTTAGCACATAAACTTGTGTACATAAATAAAAATAAATTATAAATAAAGTATCCCCTGTTGTAAAATGAGGATGTTAGAAGTCACCTTGGAGTTCCATGACCTTTATAAAAGCTTCAGCTCCTTGCTTTTATATGGTCATTAGTGATGTGTAGGCCAGGCCTAATCTGCAGAACCCACGTGTCTGGCGGGCTCAGACTGGCTACTGGGTGCAGGTCGAGAAAACCTCCACCTGCACTTCCCTAATGGTCATGGAACACCTTGGTGAATTATATTACTCTTTAATTTTACAATAGGGTGTTATTTATTTACTATATGCCCTTGTATGACATTATCTGTTATAGGGCAATCAGATGCCTTTTAAATATGATTTGCTTTATTTAAATGGGATTGTCCCATCCAGGAGAAGTAATAAAGAGTTTGTTCACTATCCAAACCCTTTTTTTTTCAGTTCAGTTGTTTTCAGATTGCTCCAAATTTTCCAAATGCTTTCCATTTTTTACATCCCATCCCAACATCTGTGGGATATTAGCAACTATTGTATTAATTACAACAGCTGTCTTTAAAGGACAGGGAAAATATTTTTCTAATTACCTCATCATGTAATATAGTGCCCAGCATGTTATTGATCGCTAAGATCTTTTTTCAAGAAACCGCTCACTTCTCTTGTAGTGCCATGTGAAAGGGAACACTGGGGGTTATTTATCAACACTGGGTAAATTTGCCCATGGGTAGTAACCCATAGCAACCAATCAGATTGCTGCCTTCATTGTTCTACTTGTAGCTGGCTTCAAAAAGCTAATCATTGATTGGTTGCTATAGGTAACTGCCCATGGCCAAATTTGCCCAGTGTTGATAAATGAGCCCCACTATTTCTTCTATCTTTGTGCAACATTTTTCTCTGTGATGTATTATAACTGTTGCTGGCGAATGAAATACGCCAGCACCAAAATAATTCCTCCCCCTAGACGTGAGCATGTCTAAAATTCTTGTGCTGATACCAATAGCTACAGCAACAATGCATGGGCAAAGCAAAGGAGTAACTTCAAAGAAAAAATGCATGTTATTTCACTTCAGGCATTTATTTGTGCAAATTCACCAAAATAATGTGAAAACTTATTGTCTCCATACCCCATGCAAGCCACACCCTCCTGACCCGTTTTGCACCATTGGGTGTGCCTTTTAATTCGCTGGACAGAATCTGCACCGAGGAGTAAGTAAAGATTTAGGGCTCTTATACACAAGAGTTTTTACCTGTTCTCCCCTGCGTTCCGTTTTGCTGCGTTCAGCCGCAGGGGAGCACAGGTATAGACGCACTCAATGTTTTTCAATGGGGCTGTACTCATCCTTAGATAGCTTTAAGAAGGAGCGAGGGAATACAGGGTTATGGAAGATAGCTCATAGTACAAGTTGATCCAGGGACTGGTCCGATTGCCGTTTTGGAGTCAGGAAGGAATATATTCCCCCTCTGAGGCAAATTGGAAAGACTTCAAAATTTTGTTTTTTGCCTTCCTCTGGATCAACTAGCAATTAGTCAGATTAAACTAGAGTTAAAAGTTTAAACTTGATGGACGTGTGTCTTTTTGCAACCTACTTTACTATGTAACATTGCACAGGCTGATCTTTGCTCTTCTAACTTATAACTTTGGATTTCTGGGCCACACTCTGCTGTGGACCCTGAGCAGATGCTTCTATCTGTCTCAATTAATATGTACATTTTCATTATAATGTAAGCCCAATTTGAAGTCAGATGCCAGGAAAGGATGGTTATCAGTAATTTCAGGAAGGGTTGCATCTCTGCCAGATGATTATTATGAACCATGTTAAGTACCTAACATATTGAACTTCCACAGTCTATCTTTATCTGATGTTCTGTTGGAAGAATATTAATATTTCAATCTCAGCTCTTATTGACTCTGTTACAGGAGGACGTTTATATAAACTAGGTATAAAATTAATTTATAAGCCCCAGCCTGTCATTATTTAGTTTAAAATGGAATCTGGGCCAAAATGGTAGATTTTCATTTTACATTAACAAAACATACTAAAGCTGTCTCTTTTGATGCCTTGTCTTCCTCTTTCAATATAATTTTAGTGTTGGTCTTGGTTGTTCAAACCCAGCATGAATATTGATTGACCTTCTGTACCGTCTGTAGTATGAGGTTTGAGTCTGAATTCTGAAAATCTTAATATATAAACAACCTAATGAGTGTTTTGAAGTTGATTTATATAGAATTTGTATAGAACCTTTAACTTCCATGTCAGATTATTATAGATTGGCAGGATTCAAAATTAAAGGATGTTTAGTTTTATGGAATCATTATCTTTATTGAGAATTAAAGGGGAATTAAAGGAGAAGTTTACTTTACAATGTGAATTTTTAAGAAGATGGTCAATAAAGTTTCATGTGTTAACAGTGTCAGACTGGGATTCCAGGGCCCACCAGAAAACCTTAGACCATCGGTCCACTTTCCTAAATATTATTCCTCCTCTCCTCACTCAACCTCTTTATTCTCCTAGTCTTTCCAGTATTAATTTCATTTGGTTTCAGATAGTTCACCAGAAATAAATACTTTTTTTCCCAATTACTTTTTCTATTTTCTAAGGGGCAGATTTATAAAGGGTCGAATTTCGAATTGCAAAAATTTTGAAATCCAAATTCAAAAACACCAACCGAATGTAACCCGAAGCTTTTTTTTTTTTCGTTCAAATAGGTCCGTTTTTGATCGAATAGGTTCATATTCAATTGAATTTGAATTTTTTAAATCTAAGAAATAGCGCATTCGATCACATTCGATTCAAAGTTTTTCCCAAAGGAAACTTTGCATTTTCAGAGTCTATCAATTGACTCCAAATAGGTGCAGCAAGTACATCATAAATTTCAAAATTAAGATTTTTTGAATTCTTGCAAATTCAAATTGAATTTGGACTATTCCCTAGTCAAAGTACACAAAAATAGCTTGAAGTTCTGATTTTTAAAATACGACTTTTCACTTCAACCCTTGATAAATCTGTCCCTAAGTGTGTGTTTTTCTTATATTGAGGTGTAAATTTAAATTTTTCATCTTCTAAAGCCGCTTTGGGGGGGCGGTGGTCGCCGACCCTGTAAACTGTTCTAAATTGATACATTTAGGGGAGATTTATCAAGGGTCGAATTTATAGTTCATGGGAGTTTTTAAATCAAATTCGATTCAAGATTTTTCTCCGTAAAAATCTAGATTTTCAGGAAGTTTTCAAACAACTCCAAATTGATCCCAAGATGTCCCCCATAGACTAAACAGCAATTCTGCAGGTTTAAGGTGGGAAATAGTCTAATTTGAATTCTTAAAGGGCCAGTACATGATAATCATTTCGAAAATTGAATTACATTTTTTTTTAAAACTAGAATCGAATTTTAACTATTCCCTAGTTGAATTTTCACTATATATCTGCCCTTTAGTTGATATATTTCTTTCCTTTGTCCCTGCTGTGCAGAATCTCTGTGTTTCATTACAGGCAGCTTATAGAATTGATACAATATTTGCTAATATACCAGAGACTGCAGAGAAATATATCAACTAAATGTTGCAAAATTGTAACAGTTCTGAATCTGCACCTGAATAACTGAGCTGTCAGACTCAAACACCAGAGACATGAACATTCAACTTTAAACTTAGATTTATGAAAAACACAAAAAAAGTTTAAATTAAAAGTACCTGAAAAGGTCTTTATTTCTGAAAACAATTGAACTAAAAAAAGTTGAACAATGATGTACTCAACTCATGCTTTAAAGAAGGAGTACTGCAGTGCTTCAGCTTTTTTTTTTTTAAATAAACTCGTGTATTTGCATCATCGGACTGTGTCAGTGGGACCCCAGGAAAGACCCTGGTGGGCTCCAGCCCTAGTAGGCCCCACCAGCCCAATCAGATCTGCTCCCTGAATGCCGCTACTGATTCCAACTCCCCTACAGGGTTTGGGGCTCAAAAGGAGGCTTTGCGGCAGGGAGCCGAGGGGTCTGACCCAGTGTATTTGTGAAAATGTGCTATGGAACTTTCTTTTCTTGGATTCTAGGAGTGGAGGTGGCTTCTGCCGTCTTGTGAGCACAAGGTAAAAACATTTTGTACAAATTATGGATGCATCCAGAAAGAAGTGGATTTTGGCGCAGGTACAAATGTCCATGTGCAGTGCTGGTAAATGCATCTCACTGTTACTGCTGGTGGCATGATTGATGAAGAATGCTGTCAGTTGCCTTTCAAAAGAGGACGAAATAAGAAGTGACTCAATGGTTAATTCACTAGATTTTGATTTAAGGATTTGATTCCTATATGATCACCTCATGACCTTGTACAAATCATACTGTGCCTTGAGAAACAAGGGTATTGTAAGCAAAGACTTACTGAAGCTGATTTAAAATGGTAAAATGTAAACTTTTTATCACTCTGTACAAGCTTAGCATTGCCGATGGCTGTGCCTGAGCTGACTTCTTTTTATTTTTCCTGTTCTTTTCCTGTCTTTTTCTCCCTCCATTGTATCTTTTATGGCCGCTGTTTACTTGCTGACTCCCTTTCTATTTGATTCATTACCCTGTCCCTCTGTATTTCTTTACTTATAAAACTTCAGAAGCTAACTAAGGCATTGCAGCTGTACTCTATCTTAACAGTCAAGCCAAAAGAGTAATTTTATAGACATAAACATGCACAGACAGAATTGTCTGCCTGTGTACATATAGAGGGTTAAAGAACCATTAAATTGAGCCATAAGGGTGATCATAAGTAAAGTCCATATTTAAGATGTAGTCTAATTTTAGAAGCTGTTAGGAAAAGAAACATAGACGGTACTTTAGCAAGTGCCCATTCAAGCAACAATGTAAATTAAAGGGATCGTTCAGGTGTAAGCGAGTTTTTAGAGAGCAATTAAATTGTAAGAGGAATTAAAGAGGCACTGGCTGTCTCAGTTAATAGGGGGGATTAGATGGAGCTGTTATATAGAGCACTAGGAGGAGTCAAAAGGAACAGCCGCTACAGACACAATCTGACAGGATTCTCCCCCCAGGTTGTGCTGTCCTCTGAAGCGTGTGATATGAGGGGCTTGGACAAAATTGGGCTAATGAGATTAGTAGCTGGGAGCAATGATCTAGCATTAATATTGAGGGGGTGTTAGACTATAGTCTATTTTCAGCAGAGTGGGGACCAAGGCCCTTCAGGGGAAATAAAATTACTGCTTATCCACACAAGTGTCAACATAGATTCAGGGAGCTTAATGTTCTATTACAGAGACAATGATGAGATGCTTTAGAATTGGGAAGCTCTTGTCAGTGGTATTTTTTATAAACAGGATAAATGTGTAGTGCGTAGTTGTAATGTTATCATTATCAAAAAATATGCAGAATTATATATGTTGATGAATATAACCTCTTGGTTGGATCTTTATGTTGTTTGCAAATGTGAATTAATGGTTCTGAGGATTGTAGAAAAATAAGAGGCTGAAGAGCACAAATGAAGATATTTTAATGGCAACAGTAGATACAGAATAAAGTAAGGATTACCAGTGTGCTGGGGATAACAACCTGTTTATCTATTTCACATAAAACATAGGCACTCAGACTCATGCAATCACAATAAAGGAAATTTGTGGATGTGCTTAGTCACTGTTAAGCAGCCAATATGGGGCCATAACCAACAGCGAGCCAGGAGTAACTTGCTAGGGCCAATACCAGGCCTTCTGCACTCACAGGGTTTTTAAAAAAATCATTCTAATTTGTGTCAGTGGCCAGGATTTATATTTTCATTTGTCATTAAATTGATTTTACTTTGGTTACAGGCTTAGAATTACTTTTGGCTCAAATGGTGCCTGCCTAGTGAGCCCAGATAATTGTAGGGTTTTTATGTTCTTTTGAAAGCTTAGACTTAAGCTCCCCCATAGACGCAACAATCTTTCCCTGCCGAATGACCGATCTTAGGGAAGTCCGACCAATCTGTCAAATTATCGTGCGGTTAGTGGGATACCATTGGATCTTTCAAAAATCTTTACGTCTATGGCCATCTTAACATAGGGACTCAGATAGAGCTAAAATGGATATTTATAGTAGTTTGGTAAATTGGGGCCCAAATTATTTTCATGCAATTGGATTTTGCTAGTTTTTTTTTGCAGTGCTGTCTGGTTGGACTTCTAAACCTACCTGTATTTGACTGGCCCAGCTGGTAAATCACCAGCTAGGCCTGGATTTACAAATTCATTGTCAACAGATTGCCGGTATATTTCTAACACACTTTAACCCATTTACATTCTGATAGATAACCACTTCTATGGATAGGTGTGCTTATTCCCTGCCCATTTCCCTCTCCAGTATTATTGTCACTGTCCCAGGTGGTAACCCTATCTGTACTCTATCTGAGCTGCAAAGGAGGAAGTAGTGTCCTGACTATTATACGTTTGACAACTGTTCACTCCAGCCTGTAGATAAAATTTTTGGCTATCTAACTGTACTAGTAACATTTCATTTGCAAAGCCTATCTATTTAGAAACAAGAGATGTAAGACATTTGTAGCTTTTCACCAGAGATGTGGCAATTTGCACTGCACTGGTAAGTTTCTTGCCCAGTTAATAATATTCTTGGGGAGTATTTTAATAAATAATCCCAGAATCTCATTATTAAGGAGTACAACACACTAACCACAGTATTTTCCTCCACAAAGTCATTTTGTAGATCACATATTTATTGACTGTCTACTTGGAGGCTACCCAAGCAGAACCTGCAAAGACCAAAAAACAGGCCTGTAGAACCAGGTTCTATTCTTGTAGATTGCCTATTTTCATCAATTAGGCTTGAGTTTCATGCTACAAAAAGAACATAAAATTATTTGTTTGGGTGTGTCTACATGTATCATCAGCACTTTTCTTCAGCTAAACCACATACAGTTGTGCTCATAAGTTTACATACCCTGGCAGAATTTATGACTTCTTAACCATTTTTCAGAGAATATGAATGATAACACAAAAACTTTTCTTTCACTCACAGTTACTGGTTGGCTGAAGCCATTTATTGTCGAACAACTGTGTTTACTCTTTTTAAATCATAATCACTGCACAAACTGATTTAAAAAGAGTAAACACAGTTGTTTGACAAAAAATTGCTTTAGCCAACCACTAACCATGAGTTAATGAAAAGTTTTTGTGTTATCATTCATATTCTCTGAAAAATGGTTAAGAAATCATAAATTCTGCCAGGGTATGTAAACTTATGAGCACAACTGTATGCCCCACTAAAATCTTACATGAAACCATATCAACCCAATCTTAAACCTTTTTTATTTAGCCACCTTAACTGCACCACTAGCTTGCTCAAATGGAATCAACTAACCAGAAAAAATATTTCATAAAATGCTTTACTCCCAGGTAATACTCACAGCACACATATGAGAATGGCATGGCATGTATCAGAAACAAACCCGGTCCTCCCACAGAACTGTGTAGAGAGAGAGAGAAAACAGGCAGCTATCAGTACATAAAATACATACTAATGCTATAACCATTAAAAACAGATGTTTTGATCTTTTGACTTCAAAATATACAGCTAGCCACACATCTTATCTTTTATTTGCAGGAGGGCATTAATCATAATTATTTTCTGGATGACAGTGTCCCTTTAACAATACCAGTATCACTCTAACCTTTCAAGACACTTGAAAGTGTTCTTTCATCTGATGCAGTCAATCTATGGGGGATCATTTTACTCACAGGAACATACAAAGGACACAAGGTCATCCCTTAAGATTAGAGGAAAGACATTTTCACCATCAACAATGGGTTTGCACAATAGAAACAGTAAAATTATAGAATTTTCTGCAAGGTGAAGGTCATTAAGATATGTATTGGTTTATAATGAATATCTGTGGTGTCAATACAGGGACTGAAGGTGTAGTAATTGCAGGACCCCAAGATTTTTCCCCACAAAAATAACTTAAAACTGCAGAGTGAAGGACCTACGGCAAAAGCCTACATGTAAGGGTTGAGAGGTATGTATAGAGACAATGTAATACGACAAAGTGTATGGTGGTGGTTGATGGTGGGGAAGGAATGGAGAGAGGCCCCAAATTAAATTCTTTAAATTGCATTGGGGGCCAATTGCCATTAAATATTGTGGGGGTTCACTCGCTGGTAGGCTGCAAATGAGGCAACTTCGCACACCAAGACCGGTGTAAGGGCTTCCTGCCCGCGTTTATTTTCAGCGGCTGCAGGAGTTTCCCCTCGCAGGGGGTAGAAAACAATTGGAACAGAAATATCAAGCCTCCTGGCTAACACAAAAATAAATGTTTCTCTTTCTCCTGAAGCTGAGCAAATCCAGCAGCGTGTCTCTCTCTCACACACACACAGGCTCAACAGCTGACCTGCACAGCTTCAGGTGTACTACAAATAGGCCTAGGGCCTCCTGAAAACCTGGCCTATGGATTTGGGAATCCACCCACCCTGCTCTTGTGGATTCCCAGTAAGACCAGCCCCGGATCAACAATTTAAAAAACTGAAGAGAAACAAAGTGTTTCTATGCCCCAAAACACTGCTGGTCTCACCTCAGTAAAAATGTCTGAGAATCCGTGGCCCAACATACATGTTGTCAATCACTTTTCCCCAGGAAACCGGGGATCTTTTTGTCACCATACCACAATATACATAAAATATTATCCTTCCCATATAATGCAATCATGACCAGTGGCCAATTGAGGAGTCCTAACAATGAGGGAAAATGAAAACACATGTATAAACCAACACAAACACAACAGCAAAAACATATACAGAAACACAATATCAAGAAAGCTACAAATTATGGAAAGGCCGTCTCTCATAGACTCCATTCTATCCAAATAATTTAAAAAAATGATTTCCTTTTTCTGTGTACAGTACTAAGATGTAATGAATCCTTATTGGGAGCAAAACCAGCCTATTGGGGTTATTTAATGTTTAAATTACTTGCTAGTAGATTTAAAGGAAAACTGTCATGGGAAAACATGTTTTTTTTTAAATACATTAGTTAATAGTGCTGCTCCAGTAGACTTCTGCACTCAAATCCATTTCTCAAATGAGCAAACAGATTTTTTTTATATTCAGTTTTGAAATTTGACATGGGGCTAGCCATTTTGTCAATTTCCCAGCTGCCCCGGTCATGTGAATTGTGCCAGCACTTTAGGAGGGAAATGCTTTCTGGCAGGCTGTTGTTTTTCCTTCTCAATGTAACTGAATAGTACGCAGTGGGACATAGGTTTTACTATTGAGTGCTGTTCTTAGATCTACCAGGCAGCTGTTATCTTGTGTTAGGGAGCTGTTATCTGGTTACCTTCCCATTGTTCTGTTGTTAGGCTGCTGGGTGGGGGAAAGGGAGGGGGTGATATCACTCCAACTTGCAGTACAGCAGTAAAGAGTGATTGAAGTTTATCAGAGCACAACTCACATGACTTGGGGAAGCTGGAAAATTGACAAAATGTCTAGCCCCATGTCAGATTTCAAAATGAAATATAAAAAAATCTGTTTGCTCTTTTGAGAAATGGATTTCAATGCAGAATTCTTCTGGAACAGCACTATTAACTGATGCAATTTGTAAAAAATTGCCCACGACAGGATCCCTTTAAGATATGAAGATTCAAATTATGGAAATATCTCTTTTCTTGAATGCCCCAGGTCCTGAGCATTCTGGATAACAGGTATAAAAATTAATTATCTACAGAAGATTCACCCTTTTTATCTGAACTGGATTGACATTTTCCCATAGTTACTACTAGTACGGTAACTAGTAGTTGCATGAACAGTGTCTCGTTTCTGCAGGTGACATGTCTGGATACTGAATGTTTACAAAGAGGTCCTTGATTACCTATTAAAAATTGGATTAATCGCTTTCTTTATCCAGTAGCAGTAGCCTACAAGGAAGAGGGGGACCCTGAAAATCTATACTTGATTAACATTACACACGTGTAAACAAAACTAGGCATTCCCTGATTTAGCAAACAGTATGATAAAAAGAAACAATCCACAACTAACAATGGAACAACCATGAAAAAGCCACAAAAATGAGGACAGAGGGGCCTGCTGCTGTAGTAGACACGGAGTCTGAATGTTTCCATTGGGTTGCTACCCATTATAGTGTAGTATACTATATACAGTAATAGAATAGTAAAGTAAGGCTGCACTGAATTTTAATTTCAGGAATTTGGTCAAAGCCTTCACAAAAGGTTTGGTCACATTCTGAACCGAATACAATACATTTCAGGGGAGCTGAATTATAGTGTAGCCCGTGCAGCATATTTTTTGCATTTTGTAGTGTTCAGGTTAAAATGAGGCTCTTGGATTCATCTAAATCCTGGTGAAAAATCCTGGTGAAAAGGCTTGGATCCACCCAAATCTTGAACGGAATCCTGGATTTGGTGCATGCTTAGTAAAAACACTTGAAACAATACTCTGAGCCGCTCAGTGTTGAATAATATTAAAATGACTCCCCTAACAGAAGAACTATAATTAACGAAGGTAATATTAACTGAGTACCTGGCCAAGTTGGCAGCCACCCATTTGCTGAAAGGGTTAGGAGTCACACTGAAAGTATCAGTGATTCAATTGCTTAAAAAACTGTATAAAATCCTAACCAAGAATAGACAAATAATCCCTCTCTGTTGTTAACACAGAAGCGTTTTGAAGACATATTAAAAGAGGCTATTCAGAAAAAATACTGAAGAGAATAATCTAATAAAAACCAGACTGGCTTTATGAGGGACTGGTTTTGTATAACTAATCTCTTTAGCTTCTGAGAGGGCAGTGCAGTTAATGTGCTATATTTAGGGTATCCAAAGCTTTTGATAACCGCACCACAAAACAGGTTAATACTGTATATAAAAGTAGGACACTATGACATGGGAAAATGTTTGTGCATGGCTTATTTACAAGGAACAGAAATTTTCTAAATGGAGCATTTTGCACATGGGATAATGTTGTAAGTGGATTATAATAGAGATTAGTACAAGGTTACTCTCATGCCCAAGCCTCCCTCCAATGTCCATCTATATGCATTAGATTCACCATTCATAAATGTTTTGCTAATGAGCACATCTTATCAAGCATTCAGATGTGGCTCTTTATAAAATACAGTGACTAATATTTTCTAAGGATTCAGTTTCTTTTGAATCAGAGCTTGCTACCCTGTTGGTAATGTTTAACAAGAGCATTTGGTCTAGTGTCTACCTGCAGGACTCCAGGCAAAGCTGAGGGCCTCCTTGGTGTTATGAATAACATAATATACAGTAGTTATGTGCCTTCACTCTGGTCATGTCCTGCTCTGTGTACAGAATTACCTGCCTGCAGAAATAGCTCTTCCACACTCTCCATGCCATGAACCAAAATCAATATTCTCTACAAAATGACAGGAATATAATACAGTTACTTTACAGCAAATTCATGCAACTAGGTCACAGTTACAAGCAAGCTTATTCTGGATTAAAGAGCATCGATTTAGGCAAATTGAGGGGATTAATTGGGAATAATTTATCAAACTTGGTACCAGCATCTGCAATGGCTCATTTTATATACTCTGATTACATTATCCTTTATTTATATAATGATGACACATTTACAGAGGAAGGCCTTGTTCATCAGTATTGTTATAATCCATACTGTTATATGTCTTATGTGTTTAATTGCATTCCCATATATGATGTACAGTGTCTATTATGTGACAACCTGCAACCAGTTGCATACAATTTACTATCTAGTAAGGTATTTTAAACAAAGAATGTCAGGTGCAAAATAATGTGCCAGTTTGCAGCAGGTGCAGGCCCAGATTTGCAGGGAAGCAAAGATTGGGGACAGCATGCCGCCCATTGGCTGAATCGTCACTGGGGTCTAGGTTTGCCACCTTTTTAAACAATTTTAACGGCCAGTGGTGGGGGTGGTAACTAAATCGGCGGCCTGTGATGTAAAAAGGGTGGAGCCACACAGAAATTGGCGAGTTGTGATGCAAAAGGGGGCAGAGCCACAGGGTCGTGAGGCAAAAGGGGGCAGGCCCCATCACAAGAAGGGGCAGAAGACGAAGGAAAGGTAAGTTTTTGGAAGTGGGCCAAGGGCTTTTAATAAGGGTATTACAAATTACCAGCAGCTACATTGGCGGTAAATTTGCAATACTGGCCCAAGCCCTGACAGGTGTTTTATTGGCTAGGCAGGTAAAATACCGGCCAGGTGGCAACCCTATTGGGGACTGGCTGGGAGATTTTGACACTCCCATACACTCAGTCCTCAGCAGAAGAGATCACAATGGGCCTGAAGAAGCAGAGCTGATTGGGGTGTAGGTTGGTGTGAGATTGTGAGAGGTGGAAGGGGGAGGTGGGGGGGGGCATTGCAAGCAGGGGTGTCAGCTGCGAAGGGGTGGTGTGAGTGGTGGGGTTTGAATGAGAGTTGTGGGGGCCTCAGGGTGCGGCATTTTGAAATCCAGAATTATGCTGGGATTCTAGAAAATAAATGTTTTGTGGAGAGAAAGCATATTAAATTGAGCCAATTTTTTGCACTTTGCACATAATAGTGAATGAAGCCCTATGAGAAAAACTCTTTATATTTCCAATTCAAATAAGGACTGGTTTGGGAGGGGCACATTTGAAGGAGACGTGATCTGAAATATGCCGAACACTAATTAATTCCAAACAGTTTTGTCAACTAGTGTTGTTGATTATGTTTTTATATCTCAATTACCATTTTATGGGTGAAAAGAGGCCTGACCAAATGTTAGACAATATTTAACACAGCATCTGACAGAGGCTTCTTAATGCCCTCTAGTGATGTATTTACATCACTTTAACCTCACAGGTTTGATTAATAATCACTGGACAAATACTATAAAATGATAATATTTCACATTTTTTATTCCAGTCTTGATGTTTAAGCATCTCGGTGCATGTGTTTGGAGCCTAGGGACCCAAGCTTCCAAAAATATTTGCAGTTAGCTGAAGCTTTTTTGCAATATGACCGCAACAATGATACACTCCACACTATAATCTCATAAAAACCACCCTGAAATAACACAGCCTCACAGTTTTGAGGTTTCATAGTGTAAATTGTTAAACAGAACATTGCAGGTGAACTATCGGAACTATCCCAAAGAGATGGCCGGGTTAACAAAAATACATAATGATCTACATACTGATGCTGAGTCTCACAACAAAACCCCACTAGCACTAGATATCAGCAATCAATCAAAGCTCTTAATCTAAGAGAATATGACTATAAACTCCTCAGCAACATAATGGATCCCCTTTCTAGGATGCACTGACCTCAACCACAAATGATAAAACTACCATGGACACATGCACATGATTGGTCCAAGCTCAGCAGGAAAACAACTCTCTTTCTGATCACATCAATCATTTGACTTTATGCAATTGCCAGTGACTAATGAGTTGGTATTGCCATTTATTACAATGTACTGTCTGAAATATCCAATAAATGAAATATATATAGATAATGATCATTATAGGCAATGTATAGTCTGTCTTTGTGCTATTTATAGAAACATGAGGGTATTGCCTAAAGAAATAGGATGCTAGCCTTTAGTGTACAGCCAGACTGAAAATGATGTAGAGTCACCTGATACATTTATCTCAGATAGCATTTCCTTATGTTCAGGTCATCATGGTTACCAAGGATAGATTTCCTAGTTCAGCTTTTTATTGTCTTACTTCTTTCTTCCCGGATCATGTCAAGGCACAAAATATATAACTACATTACTTAATTGTGCATTCGCAAAAATGTATAGAGAATTGACATTTATTGTATTTTCCTATAAGTATTCAATAAAACTTAAAATCTTCATATTTGTGTTAGTTCAAATCAGCAGGATCAGCCATGATTATTCTGACTCACTGTTGACTTGGCAGTATTCAGGTCCTTGAAATGACGCTGGATCTGCACAGGAAAGGTAAAGCTTATACTCATTTTCACATTTAACTTTTAGTATGACGTAGAGAATGATATTCTGAGACAATTTGCAACTGTTTTCATTTTTTTATTTGTGGTTTTTGAGTTACATTAGGACCATGGTTTTCTGTTTTCCTGGGGACCCCAAAAAATGTACATAAAACTTGGTAAAATGCACCAGTCAGGAACAAAAGATTGTGGCTTACCTGCGCTGGACCATAAAGACTTGACATCATTTTGGGAAAATATAATCTGTGTACATAAAGCGGGGTTTTACTGTATATAGTTTTTTATTCAGCAGTTCTCCAGTTTGCAATTTAAAATTGCCCTAGCAACTATGCATTGAATAAGATACTGGCATTTAAATAGATGGATAAATAATAAAGAAACTTTAAAAAAAAAATTTAAATTAAAAGTTGCTTAGGATTGGCCATTTTTTAAAAGTTTACCTAAATGTAAATTACTCCTTTGAGGGATACTGCACATGTGGGTAGAGGGGGTGGCATTAAGCAAATGGTGGTCACTGGTCAGACTTGCTTGGGGTAATTAACAGGTTGACCTGCACCAGGATCCATGGGCTCATACCTACTGTATACCCCAGTTGACACTTCACTCTTTTGAGGAAAGGCTCCATATATTTAACATATATTTTAACTAAAATAGTGCCTTTCAGAATGATATTGTTCTTAGCAGAACCCCAGACATAGATTCACTTCAGTACCTGACACCGTTCTGCCTCTATTTGCTAATGGATTTCCATTAAGATAATGTCACAATTGGAGATTAGCCTATGTGTTTGTGTTCTTCGGGTGAATACTCTTCCCGAAATGTCTTCCCGTCAGCTAAAATGTGAATCACCGGGGGAATGGCACTCAGATCACTTAGATTTCTGAAGTCTCCTGAAGTTCCCTCACAAGGAAACTTCTGGCAACTTCTGGAAACTGAAGCGATCCTAGTGCCATCCCCATGCGATTCACATTCTACCTTAATTTCTAGATTAATTTTTGGGAGATTAGTCGCCTGATGAAGAGGAGATTTGTTGCTGGGTGACTAATGTCCCATAATGCTACGTCTGCCACCACCTGAAGACCAACTTAAAAATATCAATTTCAAAAGTCAGTGAAGGTATAGCTAATCCTATAGTTCTAACAGGGTTTTGCTGATTCCCATTTCCAAGAGACACCAACATCCAAAACAGCAAATGCAATCAGTTAGTTTGAATATTCAGTTGCTTCCAGTCCAAATATTACAACTATGGAGATATCTTTCCTTCTTCATCTTCATAAATTTAGCCCACTTTATTGGATTCTTGAGTCAATGCCGACCACTTCAGCCAATCCAGTATTCCAGGTAAAGCCCTGATGCACTTATGCTGGGATGGCTTTCCATCCTTCTGCTAAAAGAGGCCCTCATTTGGAGCAAGACAATCCCTTATTGAAGAATCAGCAACATTTGCTGGAGGATTTAGTATTCATCGACCCTTATCTCTGTCTTACTGCTGCTACCATCCTAATTTATCTCTGCGAGCAAAGGATTACAGTGGCTGAATATGCTGTGGAATTTCATAGAAGGGTTGCAGGAATTAGTCTACACAGTGGTTTTATATTTGCCAATATCCATTTGAAAAAAAATTATACTTGCTTCAACTGATGCACTTATTTGGCTCAATGTATTAATGGAAAAGCTTTGCGAGTGATGGCTAGATAGACAGGAAACACATCTGCTAGGCTCTAGCCATTTAAATCTTCCTAACTTATTAATGTTCTTAAGTCTTTGAAATGGTATTTTCCCCAAATTCCCCAAGTTCAAGTAAGTATCCAGGGGTCTATGTAATAACATGATAAATGGAAAAATATGTCCAAGATAGATGAGTTTACTGCAGCTTTGCTAAGTAGCTGTCCTTATAAAAATAAATTGAGCCTTTGATTTATCTGTTCACTTTCCTAATTGAGTGCAGTGGTTTCACAGAATCTTAGTGGCACAGCAGAACACACTTACTAAAAATAAGTATTTTTGCCCCGAGCACTAACCTATCGTAACCAACCTGCTTAGTTTTGCTCTCCCTACTGCGGGTGAAAGAATAACAGCAAATGCCTTATTATTTTTTTGGATTATAGCATTGGAGCCATTTGTAAATGAATACCAGGAAGTTACTCCCTTCTCAGCTTTGCTTGATGCCAGTGGAGCTGGCATAACAAGCAACCCTATGTCAATCATAGATTCTTCTCTATTTTATCAGTTAACTATCACACAATAATTATTGGTGTATTGGTGCACTTCCATGGTGCTTAATAGATGAGTGACTTCTCCAGCAATCTCAGTACAGAGAAATTCCCTACCTGTGCTTCTAAGCTGTTAATGATTTTTATGCTCCTAGGAGGTGTGTTTTTCTGATGTTACAGGTGAATATTTTTATTTATTTCCTTAATGAATAAGAAAGACATATTAGTCCATTGCCGACAAAGGAATTGATAGTGAATCAATCATTGGAAAAGGGCTTTCTCTAGTTAATCCAAAACTACCTAAAATGTAGTCTGAGATTCCCTTGCACACTACCTAGAGACAGGTTAGTACAAATCTTTGCTCCCCTCACCTTCCTTACTGGCCTGTTGGAAAAGCATCTAGCTAGGGTATATGTTCTGGGACGGAAACCAAAAACCAAATTCCCCAAAAATAAATTTATGAGGGCAGGTTATGGTGTTCCATAACGTGTAAAAATACATTATATATGCACAGCAATAGGTGATAAGGCTAAATTGAGCTGCATGAAACGGTGCAGTGCATTGTGTTGGGTTTTTTTCACCAGAATGTTTTCTGAATAAAGATTTTTAGTGAAGCAATATTCATTTGTATGAAATTAAATCAAATGTGCAAAAATGTGGATACCCTTGTAATTTTGCTAATTTGAATGCATGTAACTGCTCAATACTGATTACTAGCAACACCTAATTGGTTGTATTAGCTTCTTAAGCCTTGAACTTCATAGGCAGGTTTGTCCAATCATGAGAAAAGGTACAGTATTTAAAGTGGCCAATTGCAAGGTCTGCTTCTGTTCTGTTTGTTTCTCCTCTGAAGTGTGACAGCATGGGAACCTCAAAACAACTCTCAAAAAATCTGACAACAATACTGATTGTTCAGTATCATGGTTTAGGGTAAGGCTACCAAAAAATATTTCAGAGGTTTAAACTGTCATTTTCAACTGTAAGGAATGTAATCAGGAAATGGAAGGCCACAGGCACAGTTGCTGTAAAACCCAGGTCTGGCAGGCCAATAAAAATACAGGAGCGGCATATGTGGAGGATTGGGAGAATGGTTACAGACAACCCAAAGATCACCTCCAAAGACTTGCAAGAACATCTTGCTGCACATGGTGTATCGGTACAACGTTCTACAATTCAACGCAATTTGTAATGAAGGCAGGGTGATGAGAAGCCCTTTCTGCACTCAAGCCAGATTTGCTTGTTGTCAGCAAAATATCATTTAAACAAGCCACAGCCATTTTGGAACAAAGTGATTTGGTCTGTTGAGACAAAAAATATTAGAGTTATTTGGTAATAACAAAAAGCACTTTGCATGGCGGAAGAAGAACACCGTATTCAAGGAAAAACACCTGCTACCTACTGTCGAATTCGGTGGAGGTTCCATCATACTGAGGGGCTGTGTGGCTAGTTCAGGGACTAGGGCCCTTGTTAAAGTTGAGGTTGGATGAGTTCAACCCAATATCAACAAATTCTTCAGGCTAATGTTCAAGCATTAATCACAAAGTTGAAGTTACGCAGGGGTTGGATATTCCAACAAGATAATGACCCTAAACACACTTTGAAATCTACAAAGGCATTTATCTAGAGAGAGAAGTACAATATTCTGGAATTGGCATCACAGTCCCCTGATTTGAATGTTGTGGAAAATCTATGGGATAATTTGAAGCAGGCTGTCCATGCTCGGTAGCCATAAAATTTAACTGAACTGGAGATATTTTGTATGGACGAATAGTGAAAAATACTGCCTTCCAGAATCCAGACACTTATCAAAGGCTATAGGAGGCGTCTAGAGGCTGTTACATTTGCAAAAGGAGGCTAAACTAAGCTTTGATGTAATATCTCTATCGGGGTGCCCAAATGTATGCACACGTCTAATTTAGTTATAATTCATATTGCATATTTTCTGTTAATCCAATAAATTATGTGTCACTGCTGAAATACTACTGTTTCCATAAGGCATGCTATATATTAAAAGGAAGTTGCTACTTTGAAAGCTCAGCCAGTGATAAACAAACTCCAAAGAATTAAGAGGGGTTCCCAAATTTTTTCGTATGACTGTATCTGCCACTTGTTTTTAGCCACACAATGTGGATGAGTCAGAGCAATCAGCATGAATAGTGTGATTCAGTTGGTGTAAGTGGAAGCATCCATTGGTACAACAAAAGTAAAAAGTATAGGGCTCCATTGCACCAAATCATTAGTAAGTGCACAGAGCAGAAATGAATAAATAATACTGCTTTCAGTTACAAATACATTAGAAATATTAAATTCATGTTTAAAAGAACGTTGCTTAGAAATGCATTTTCTTTCAATAAACAGAAATAGTTGATCCACTTTACACTGCCGATTAGATGCTACTCATTTGGTAATGATGCTATGAGCTATTAGAAATAATTTTGCTGCTGTAGCTTTGTGAGTTTGTTAGCTAGGTGTATATCAGCTAACTGGACTTGCTGAGTAATTATTGAAGACGTTTCACTACTCATCCGAGCAGCTTCTTCAGTTCAACTGACTGGTATGGGAAGTTCTCAGCATATAAACTCTTCCACTAATCCAATCGCAATGGCACATTGTAACTCTTCAAAGATGTGACATCTGAATTTGATTCTGTGTAGTTACTGTGATGGGATTACAAATGTGTCATGCAACTCCTAGACACAGGTGTTACTTGTGAGAGTTGCATGCATGGATGTGTGAATTGTTCTGAAACCGCTTGGGTACCGATGTGAGAACAGCATTGTATGTAGCAGACAGGTGGCGTCGAAGGCCCCCATCTCTATTCAGGAATGGTTTCTCCACTTTGACATGAATCGCTTCTTTCATGCCTCTTTCAAACCAGCGGTCTTCATTATGCAAGATTTGGACCTTGCTATCTTCAAAGGAGTGTCCCTTGTCTTTTAAGTGTAGAAAAACAGTCTTGCCCTGTAGAGTTCACCCTCCTATGCTGAGCTATATGCTTGGTGAGCAGTTGTTTTGTCTCCCCAATGTATAGATCTGTGTACCCCTCGATACACTGGACTCCATATACCACATTACTTTGTTTTTCTTTTGGTGTACCAGTTTTTGTCTCAGTGTGTTGCTAGGTTTGAAAAATACAGAAAATTCCAAAAAAGTTTTAACTCCAAAGATGTCCGGTTCAAATGTTAAAAAATTTAAATATTTATTCATTATATGTCAATAAAAAATGCATACAGACCAAACCTATAGTTCTGCACAATTTAGGGGAATTACTAAGGGTTCAAATTCGACCCTAGTACGATTTTCAACATAAAATCCGACAAAAACGAACATCGAATTTGAAGGATTTTACTGGTTTTCGATTACTCCATAAAATCGTATGATTGATAAATTTTAGGAAAAAATCGTAAAATTTCCCAAAAATTTTTTACGAATCGAACACTTCGAACGGTTTGAAGCATTCGATCGTAAGATTTCTATTCAATCACAAAATCAGTAAAAAAGCCTATGGGGGCTTCCCATAGGGATATATAGCAATTATATCTGGCGATATATATAGGTTTAATCGGGTGAATTGGGCCATTGAATAAAAATTTAAAGGGCAAGTACTTTGATCATCGAATGGTCGAATGATTGAATAGATTTTTTATTTGATCTATTAGAATCATTCAATACGACTGAATGTTGCAAATTCAATGATCGAGGTGGCCAAATTTAAAATTTGAAAATTCTAAAAAAAATCGTATTTGCTGACCAGTTTCCCAACTTGGACAAATCACTCTGTAGAGTGGTAGCATCCTGCATGGAACCTATAGTTCTGCACAATTTAGTATCACCTGCAAAAATAGAAACCGTATTTAGTATCATCTGCAAAAATAAAAACCGTACTTTAATGCCCACATCCAGGTCATTAATAAACAAGTTGAAAAAGCAAGGAACCCAGTACAGAGCCTTGTGGTACCCCACTAACAACAGTGGTCCAATTAGAAAATTTTCCATTTACCACCACTTTTTGTATCTTTTAGGCAGTTCTCTATCCAGGTACAAATACTATGTTCCAGGCCAACGTTCCTTAATTTAACCAGTAACCTTCTGTGTGTCCCTGTATCAAATGCTTTAGTCTAAGTAAATCACATCCACTGCCATCCCAGAATTGAAGTCCCTGCTAACCTTCTCATAAAAAGAAATTAAGTTAGTCTGGCAAGATCTATTAAGCTTAATAGATTGCCGGCACAATCTCATAGTATTTTTATTTGCTATGAAGTCCAGTATCCTATCCTTTATTAATCCTTCGAAAAGCTTTCCTACCACCAATGTCAGACTAACTGGCCTATAGTTTTGAGACTGAGAACGGGATCCCTTTTTGAATAGCGGCACCACATTAGCAATTTGCCAGTCTCTCGGCACCATGCCAGACCTCAATGAATCCTGAAAAATGTTTATCTTAACATGTTCTAGTCTCTTTTGAATTTCATCGTGTGTGAACCATGCATCATTAGATGTATTATTAGAATTGGGACTATTAATAAGGAAACCTTCATTAGCTGGTTCCTAATTTGTGTAGATTGACAAAAAGTATACGTTCAGAATCTGAGCTTTTTGCTTGTTCTCATCAACCAGCTGACCACCCTCTCATAATAAAGGTCCTACCCCTTCCTGCTTAATTTTTTTACTATTAACTACTGATGGGCGAATCTACCCAGTTTCGCTGAAAAATTAGCGAAATTCACGAATTGGCAAAAAAATTTGCGAAACGAGTCACGTGATCTTTTTGATGCGTAATTTTCGACGCGCGCTGCGTCGTTTTCGTCGCATCGCGTTGTTTTCGACGCACATCACATCGTTTTCATCGTGTCACGTCAAAAACGACACGCGCCTCAATACTTGCTTCAATAAAACTACATTCACATTGAAAGGCTCCCCAGTGTTGCCTTCTTATTACATGATATGGATGTGGAGATGGCTACTACACTAAACTGTTGAAGAGCCTGAACTAACAATTTCTGGGGGATCTGCCAAGGAATTTGTTACCATACATTCAACCCTGTGAAAAGCATTTCCCACTTAATATGTTACAGAGATGCCCTTATACTGTCAAAGTTTGCACACCTGAAATTCAATGTTTTAGTTACTCCCTTATAGAATTGCCTCTGCAACAGAATCTCAAAGGAGACCATGTTATGATCACTATTCCCTAAATGCTCACCCACACAAATGCTAGAGATGAGTTCTGTATTATTAGTTATGACAAGATCCAAAAGAGAGTTATTCCTAGTAGGTTCTTGAACGAGCTGGGATAAAAAGTTGTCATTTAGCATATTTATAAACCTCCTAGCTTTCTCTGTCTTCGCAAACCCATTACCCCAGTCAATGTCCGGATAATTGAAGTCACCCATAATAATAACTTGACCTAGTTGTGAAGCCACTTCTATTTGTAAAAGTAGCTGGGCTTCAAACTCATCACTTATACGAGGTGGTTTATAGCATACACCAACGATAATGTTCTTTGTAACCTTTTGCCCAGTCAAAATCTCTACCCAGAGGAATTCCACACCCTCACCAGTGCCAGCAATGGTTATTTCTTTAGTGCAAGGTTTTAATTAATTTGTCTACCGATCAACGACATGCGAACCCTGGCACCAGGTAGACACCAAATTGTTCAGTTGTAGCAATCCGGATTACATATTAACCTATCCACTTTCCTAATAATTGAATCCCCTATAGGCTTAGGCCTGATTCCCCACCACTACTAGTGAAACTGGTCTCCCGGCTGTTAGAGAGGTCAGCCCCAACTAGAATTGCCAATCCAGAGTTCACACTCCCATCATCTTCACACAATCTGGCTAAACTGTTCGGATGTATAAACCCAGGATCAGTCTCCCTTTTCCTTTTGCCCATCTTAGATTTTCTAACTGTCACCCAGCTAGCTGCCTCAACATCCTGCTGCTGTTCTGTTCCCCCCAAACTATCTGACCCCTTTAGTTCCTGCTCAGTGAGCAAAAGACTCCTTTCAAGATTGTCAATCGACAGCAGTGTTGCAATTAGTTCCTCTAGTGCTCCAAAGTGGCAATTTGCTCACATCCACCACAGAGGTAAGCATTTTGGATCTCTTGTTCCAAATCTGCATACATATGGCAGGCTGTGCACTGGATCAGACGTTCAATCTTGCTAGCACTCATTATCCCAGCTACAGATCAAAACAGGAATAAAAATAAATTAGGGTTTAGAACTCCACTTTCAGATCCCCCACTTATAGAGCAAACACTTAAGAACAGCTAAACACTAGATCAAGCTCCCAGGGGTTCTATTTATAGTCTGTTTAGGTGCAACTAATCAAATCCCACCCCCTCAAACTGAAGGAAAACTAAGTGCAAAGTAAAGCAGGTTATGACAGAATTCCCTTTAATTATGCATGCTGTTTAGTGGGGAAGCTACTGGATAGTGGATGGGTATTTTTGAATTGTCTGTTGGAAGGGTATATACTGTATAGATATCTGTGAAATTTAATCTGATTCAATTTCTCAAATTTACCTTTTCTATCTTATTTTAAATGCTACTTTCTGTATTTAAAGAAGACATGAAGACCCACCCTAAATCCATTTTTGTATCACAGCATATATGTTAGGAAACCCTGCTACAGGACAGAAACCCTGGTCCTGAATACAAATTCAAGGACAATTTACTCTCAGTTAAAAATAAATAATTTATAGAGATGCCTGCAGAAAGTGGGAAGTGATAACATTTTACAGAACATTGGTAAGACCGCATCTTGAATACTGGTGTTCTTTTGAGAGGCCTTGTAAAAAAAAAGCTGGTTGTCTTCCAACTGCCATTTTTATCTTTGATCTCTTAGATTTATCTTCCATATTTAGACCATGGGTGTTTGAATTACGGTGATTCCTAATATCAGTCAGTTTAAAAACTCTAATTTACTTCATATTCACCTGATCTAAATGTTGAAGCATATCTGATAAAAGACCTTAAATGCATAGCTTGAAAGAAACAGTGGAAACTGTGGCACATTCAAACTAACTTATTAAAGGACCTGTCACCCAGACATAAAAAGATGAAACTTAACCTGAAACCCAAGTTCTTTTTTTATTAAGACATTTATACCAATTATAAATGCATTTAAAAATCTCAGCCTTAGGCATAGATGCGGGGCAGGCAATTACTTTCACTTTCCATTCTGCACTTCCTAGATGTCACTCCTTACATTCCCCTTCTCCCCTCATTATCTAATTGGTAGCCTGTGCATGGGTATCAGGTGCCCTATTCTGGAGTATAAACAAGAGTTTGCGCTAATGTAAAGCTTACCGTCATAATAATGTTCACAAATTGGCACCTGTCTGCTTGCTATAATTGTGGATTCCCAGACTGAAAGGAACACAATTTAAATTATTGATATAGTGTAAGTGAAGTTTATTTTTCTAGACTAATATTATTAAATAGGATTTGAAATGATTTCTTAGGATGAAAGGTCCCCTTTAACAGGGCATTTATTAGAGGTAAAAGATGTCAGAACCAGGGAATATGAAGTAAATTTGGGTTTTAAAACTGACAGTGATATTAGGAATCACAGGAATTCAAATACCCATGGTCTAAATATGAAAGATGGATCTAAGATCAAAATCAAGATGGCAGCTGGAAGACTAGAAATTAGCTGCATGGAGAAGAAAGGAATGAAAGTTATCAGAGAATTGTGAGAAGAGCAAGAGAGAAGTGGAGTTGCAGTTGAAGGTCAAATGTGAAAATGCACGAGGCCATAGAGTCTAATTACAATAGACTGCTTACTTCCCGTTACTTGACATTGATTAAGGTGCTCACTTTGTGTTTTAGATGCATCCTGCCTTGGGTTTAAATGCAAGTCTCAACATTGATTTATATCTGTTAGTAGCATGTTGCTCACAGTCTCATGGTCTAACAGAGCAAACCAATCTACTAAACAATTTACTCTGTCTGATCAAGTTGACTGCATTTACAGCATCTGCTGAAACATGTTGATTTAATTCAGTAGCTATATGTAATTAAAATCAATAATTTTACTTATCTGTACTTACCTTATATGACTTTTTCTTGTGTATTCGTATTTTGTTTGTTTTAAAATCATCAATTTGGCATCCTGGCTGCATAATTCATCATTCTGTCTTCATACATTTACAGTAATTTTAGTACAAAGTATATGAGTCTGGTTTTGTGGATGAATGTTTATCCAGCATAAAATTCACTTCTGCCTTGAAGCATAGCCATATGAAACTTCTTCCTTCTGAATGCAGTCATTACTAGTTAGCAATTAAGGCATCATTTAGATGCCCATTGTAAATGTATTATGCTATCTTGAATTAACTTCTGCTGTGTAAGTAATAGTTTCAGTTATTCAGTTCAAGATTTAGTATTGGCTCACAATCAAAACATATGTAAGAATTCCCTGCTACTGTTCCATCAGACTTAATACCTTTTGAGACCCTTTGTGGGGCCCTGATCTTGTTAGCCTACTGCAGATTACACTGCTTGATCTAGCTTCACTGGATAATATATATACAATTTTGCTTGATATTTTACCTTCACCCCGGAAATTTTTTTTTTTAAGTGTATATCCCCCTTGTTTATTTAAATGTAAATGTATATATATATCTGTGTGTGTATTTATAAGTATTTATATATATATATATATATATATATATATTTAGCTTCATTTATTCTGTTAGCAAATCTGTGTGTCTAATTGCATGGATGGATGCTGTGTTAGCAAGAAATACGCTGGGTTGCTCTTGTGCATTAATGCCTAGGTAGCTGTAAATCCATAGTTCTGCATCCTAGTCATTCACCTAAGCACTAGTAAATTTATCACCCTGCTCTTGTGAATTAATACTTTACCAGCAATGCATCCATCATTCTGATTTCAAAAGTCAAGGTCTAGCTTGCAATGAATACATTATTTTGGGTTTAGCCTATAGATTCAGATTATATAAACAAAGCAGAAATTTAAGTTGGAATTTGGAGGGTTGACATATCTTTCTCTTCGGTGGCCCCTCTTTTTAACCCTGTCTTATTAAATCCTCAAGTACCTACTTTACTCTTAAGTATTTTGTCATCTCATATGGCATATCTAACTGACTATGAAAGTTCTATGTTCAGTGTGAAATTATTATAAGGTACTCATAGTTCATAGCATCTGAGTCTAATTAATCACTGTTAGCCTGACTCTTGAATTTATATAATGTACCTGTCCCTATCTTGCATCATCCTATTAATTTAACATCTTTCTGATCTGTCTTGTACAAATGCAGTCTACATCCAAACACCAAGGCTTTTATCCCACTGGAAGGATTTTTATGGAATATATAAGACAGTAGTGTAGTTTTTGGAAGCCAAATCAATTTTGACAAAAATCACCAGTGCAAGGAAAAAACATTTTTTCTCCTGAGAACCAAATTCAGGTTACTGATCTTAAACTCATATGTGAAGACCATATCAATCGTATGCTAATTATTATCTTGGCTCTGGTCAGTAATACATTTGTATTCTGGTCAGTAATACATCATTGATACTTCCCTCACCCTATCAGTCTTTAGCCATTCCTTTAAATCAAGAGCACTCTCTGATTTATTTATTTTGTAAACCTCTGATTTTACTCCATAATTACTAAGTACTAATAATTTTCTACATCGCTATTCCTCCTTAAATTTACTTCAGTATTTTTTTTCACACATGCTTAACTCTGTGATGTTCCCCGTGCATTTAAAGGGATTTTGTCATGATTTACGTGGTTTAAGTTCTATAGCTAAATGAAACTGTTTACATTGCAATTAATTCACTCTACCACTCCAACATTTATTCTTGAACCAACAAATGTATATTTTTTTAGCTGTAATATTGATGTGGAGGCAGCCATCTCATTGCATTGTGCCTGATTCTGAGCTTTGAGAAGGAGCCAGCACTTCAAGGAGGGAACTGCTTTGAGACAGTTATTGATTCTCCCCTTCTCATTCTACTTCAATATGACCCAAGTCGTCCAAGTCAACTCTAGCCTAACCTATGTCATGAGAATAGCACCCAAGCATAAAAGGCAGGGTTTTTCCTGATTGGGTGCTATTCTCGTGTCTACCTTTGTGCAAATAAATCCTTCAGGCCTTCAGCGGAGGTGTCAGGTAGCTGCTATCTGGTTAGCTGCCCATTGTTCTGTTGATAGCCACAGATGGGCTTGGGGGGGTGCTGTTAGATCACAGTAAAGAGTGATTGAAGTTTGTCAGAGCACAAGTCACATAGTTGGGGCACCTGGGAAATGGACATCCTGTCTAGTCCCATGCCAAATTGCAAAATTAAATATAAAAAAGCTCTGAAAATGGATTTCAGTGCAGAATTAGAAAAAAACAAGTTTTATGTTATCCCTTTAGACTAGAAATTCCTTTCTGACTCCAATATGGCAGTTGGACTAGATCCTGGATCCACTTGTACTATGAGCAATTTTCCATAACCCTGTATTCCCTCACTTGCTAAAAAGTCATCCAACCCCTTCTTAAAGCTTTATATTCGGACTAGTCCTTGGATTAACTTTTACTATCTTCCATAACCCTGTGTGTAACTTTTTCAAAGCAATGAAGCCTATATAACTTTTTCAAGCAATGAAGCCTATATTACAATTACATTAACATTTATACCTGTAAAGATTTATGAGGTGCACCATTACCCACTGAATGACTTACTTTCTTTTTTTAATTTACACATTTTTTTGTGTTTTACAGTATTATAACCTTCAAAAAACAGTTTACAGTTCTTTGGTGATGAGAGAGAAGATTTTCTTAACTGTCCCCAATGACTCAGTTATATTCAGACATGGTGCCTTGCTGTGCATATAGGGATGTTAACTCAAAAACGGCATCCCATCTTGCAAACCAATATGGATCACTGGATACACCTGGGCACCTAAAATGTTATCAGGATTTCTGGCTTTAATTTTACCAAGCAGAATGAGTCCTAAGCAATACAATGACATACACCAAGACTATTTCAGATCTGCATGGTGCTAGTACTAGGCATTTTCTAAATACCTCATTCTATGAAAAAGTTAAAACGATGATTAATTTAATTGTAAAGTGCATTCCTGTTGGCATTACCTATATTTGGTTTAGTAATATAATTTGTAATGAATAACTTTGTAAAAGTTGCATACTACCGCAGATTTATATATAAGGGACACATACCATTTGTCTATCTGAAGTCACTTCCCATGTTTTTGATTTGTAAATAAGTTGCTTATGCCAGATGCTGGAACAGTTGGGTGGTTCTTACCCAATGAGGAATGCTCACTATCACACCAGAGTCTTCCATATACAGTGATATGCTATGTGTGTCACATGCCCAAGGCTTTGTAACACTCCTTTCTAAAGTCTGCCAGACTTTATTAGATTAGTTTGCTCTTCCTTCTTTCAGTACAGATCCTGGTACAGCGAGTAAGATATCTATTTTTAATTAGTAATGTTCATCACAATAACCATAGAAGGATAACATTGTAGAAAGGAATTCCCACAAGTGATGTGGCTCAAGAAAAAGCATAATAAGAAGAATGTTGTTAGAGCATAAGAAAAGATTAGAACATTGCTGTACAACCGTAGTCTTTTCTGTTTTAAGCTGTGACCCCCCATGCTTGGGAACCCACCACAAGGCTTATGGAGTACTAGAAATACAAGCACATAACTTAATTGCCGCATTTAATTAAAGCTCAATATAATGATGTCTATTTATATGATAAGGTATGATACTTCATTTGCAAAGTAATTGTACCACCCATGCGTTACCCAAATGGTAAAACTGCAAAAAGGAAATCATTAGCATGCAAAAATTGTGGGCTCCTGGGGTTCAGGACTGAGCATCTCTGTGACTGCACAGAGATTTCTTTTTATAATTTAATGGGGATACTAGCATAAATTGTCATCTGAGGGTATTTTCTTTTACAAGAATTGTATTATCACCAAGTAAAAAAGAAGGAGACTTCTCTTTGAAAGTACAGGTATGGGACCAGTTATCTAGAATGCTCAGAACCTGGGGCTTCCATATAGAGCTTTATGTAATTTGGATCACCATACCTTAAATCTGCTAAAAAATTACAGTGGTGTGAAAAACTATTTGCCCCCTTCCTGATTTCTTATTCTTTTGCAT
>CM044435.1:85008384-85059118 GCA_024363595.1 Xenopus borealis | reverse complement strand
AAAAGAATAAGAAATCAGGAAGGGGGCAAATAGTTTTTCACACCACTGTATATAAATATGAATTAATCCAATAGGATTGTTTTGCCTTTAGTAAGGATTAGTTATATCTTAGTTGAGATTTAGTACAACTACTGTTTTATTATTACAGAGAAAAAGGAAATCCTTTTGAATTATTTGATTAAAATGGACTCTATCTGAGACAGCCTTCCCATAATTCAGAGCTTTCTAGATAGAAAGTTTCTGGATAACAGATCCTGTACAAATATGATACTTTTCAAATATGAAGTAAACTAAGATTCCCAAAAGCTTTTAAACAGTATTAAATGTAAAATTTTCGCAGACGTGAAAACTAACCCTAAAAAGTTTTTTAAATATAGCAATAATAAAAAGATGCAGGTTGAGAGTGTTGCTCCATTAAATAATGGTACCAGTATGTTTATAACAGATACAGAAAAGACATGTGTTAAATCAGTTCTTTTCTTCAGTGTATACAATAGAGGAGTTCCCATGCTCACTTCATAGCTGCACTGATGGCTCAGCTCAATCTAATCAGTGGCTTTCTCAGGATATGATTCATAAAGCTTTAATAAAAATTAATGTAAACGAGGCTCCAAGACCTGATGGCATACATACCAGGTTCTAAGAGAGCTTAGTTCAGTTTTAGACCAGCCCCTGTTTCTGATTTTCTCCGATTCACTTTCACCTAGTATGGTACCTATGGACTGAAGGAAAGCTGATGCAATTCCAATATTTAAAAAGGGATTACGATCACAACCTGGCAATTATAGGCCAGTAAGTTTGACATCTGTGGTGGGCAAATTATTTGAAGGCTTGTTAAGGGATCACAATCAAAATTTTATCCTAGTGAATGGCAATATGAGCAGCAATCATTATGACTTTATGAAGGATAGGTCATGTCAGACAGATTTGATTGCTATTTATGATGAGGTAAGTAAGATGCTGGACAGTGGGGGGGCAGTAGATGTGATCTATTTGGATTTTGCCAAAGTGTTTGATACCATACCCCACAAACAACTGCTTTCTAAACTAAGGTCTGTTGGGCTTAATGAAGTAATTTGCACATGGATTGGAAACTGGCTAGAGAGGGTGGTTGTTAATGGAACATTCTCTGCTTGGAGTAAGGTTCTTAGTGGGGTCCCTCTGGGCTCCGTATTGGGCCCACTTTTATTTAACTTGTTCATTAATGATTTAGGGGAGGGTACTGTAAGGTACTTACCCCTGCCCTCGCGCAAGATGGCGCCTCCGTCTCCCGAACCCCTGTCTGCCGGCGTCCACGTGTGCGCGTCTTATCACAGGCGTTACGTCGCGGGCGTCCATGCGCGCGCGCCGCGTCACGCCATAGACGATACGTCGCGTCCAATCGTACGCGGGCGTCCGTTCGTACGCGGGCGTCCGTCCGTACGCGGGCGTCCATACGTACGCGGGCGTCCATACGTACGCGCGCGTCAGTACGCACGCGGGCGTCAACTTCGGCGCATGCGCAGGGGGTTTAAATAGAAGCCACTTTTTGCAGTTCTTTGCTAAGTGTTCTTCGCTCCTGTGAATCACTAAGCTGTTATTTCTACGATTATTGGATTTCCTGTGTACCGACTTTGCCTGCCTTCTGGACTCTGCTGATTTCTCCTCTCCATTGAACCTCGGATTACCCTTGACTACTCCTTTGCCTCACGATTTTGGACTTTGTTATTTCGGACTATTTCCGGCACTCCTGCCACTCCTCCACTAGGAGCAGGTCTGTTCCACCTTCAGCACTTGATCATCCTTAGTGGGAGGTGTAGGAGAGGTCAACCTTCTACAAAATCTCTTCCAAACCTACTGGTCCTGATAGGTACTGTAAGTAATTTATCAGTGTTTGTAGATTACACAAAACTAGCCAGCCCAATTAATTCCATCCAGGATGTGGCATCCTTGCAAATGATCTTGACAAACTGGCAATCTGGGCATCTTAGTGGCAAATGAGATTCAGTGTTGATAAATGTAAAGTCATGCACCTGGAATGTAAAAATATCCAAGCCACTTATACCCTTAATGGGACTGAACTAGGCAAATCCATTATGGAAAAAGACAAGGGGAAAAGGGGTCATTCTTCCACTTTATAGAGCACTTGTAAGGCCCCATCTAGAATATGCCATACAGTTTTGGTCTCCATCACACAAACAGGACATTATTGTATTAGAAAGGGTACGGAGAAGGGCAAATTTAATAATCTCAGTAGGACTTACCAGCTGACACAAGGTCACCCATTTAGTTAGAATAAAAGAGGTTCCGCATAAATATTCAGAAGGGATTTTTTACAGTGAGAGTTGTGAAGATGTGGAATTCTCTCCCTGAATCAGTTGTACAGGCTGATACATTAGATAGCTTCAAGAAGGGGTTGGATGGCTTTTTAGTAAGTGAGGGAATACAGGGTTATGGAAGATAGCTCATAGTACAAGTTGACCCAGGGACTAATCCAATTGCCTTTTGAAGTCAGGAAGGAATTTTTTCCCCTTCTGAGGCAAATTGGAGAGGCATCAGATGGGGTTTTTAGCCTTCCTCTGGATCAACAAGCAGTTAGGCAGGTTAAAAAGAGTTAAAAGGATGAATTTGATGGAATTGTGTCTTTTTCAACATAACATACTATACAGTATATGTTACATATTTTTCAAGTTTTCAGGAACAAATATGATAGTGTCCCTTAAAATACAGTTAGGTTTTTTAGAAAAAAAAAAAGAGAATTTATAGCCTACTGGTGTGTTTGAATTTCAATTTATTAGATAAATTAAAGAAATAACCATGCTGAATATGTATGCAGTCGCAAATACATTTTATCAAGGTCTAGTGTATAAAAGCTGCGTTTGTGCTTTTAGCCGAGGTTTTAATGTGTGACAAAAATCAAAAGCAGCTCATGGAGATTAGTCCCATTATCAAATTCTATTCAGAAAGGCTTTAAATACTAGCTCTGACAGGTTATATGCATTTATTGATTTTTAATAGAATTGAATATAACAATTACACACATTAATATGAACTTGATAAAACATTTCAATAACTATAATGACAAACCCGGAGTAACTGAATTTGAAAATAAAAAATGAAATGTAATAAAAGAAGGTTTATAATAACTGATTTGACACACACTCTGTTTAAGCTACCAAATCTGTGTATGGCATAATCATAGAACCGGAGGAAAAAATAATAAAGTAAATCGAAATAAATTCTTCTTTGATACAGTTTTGTAATGATAAAATAAATTCTTCTTTGATACAGTTTCATAATGAAATTTGTTTTGTGAATGGTACAATTGTATTAGTCGAGTAACAGATTCATTCTGCGGCGGTATGATTGGTTTGTTTTTGAACTGGAAGGAGATTTCTACCATAAATCCCACAACCTTTCAAATTTAGGCGCTGAATTGCTTATTGAAGCACACACATTACAGTACATTCTTGTTAATCATTCAGCTTTATAATTTCATTCTCTGTTGGTATTTATTCCAATATTCAGCTAAAGAGATTCTCCTTGGAGTTAACAAATGTGCTATTAAATATTCTTATGTTATGCAGAAAATTCACTAAACTCTGTAACCAACAGGGAAAATCCTAGAAATAAATATATACTTTTTATATTCTGTTTAAAACTAATTTTTCCAGATGGTTTGAGCGAAAGAAGAGTTCTAGACAAAGGCAGCTGAGAGAGAGTCAACTACAGACCAAAGCCAGAGTCTGAAAAAGCTTCCTTCTCTTATAGGAAACTGAATCCCTGTAAAAACTTCAGGTTCCCTGTAGAAGACTCTTCCCTTCTTCTAAATTGCACCCCAGTGAACCCCAAATACTGCCCAACTGGTACCTCAGAAACTCAGAATAGTGCTAGAAGGTTGATGGCCATTATCTTGTTTCGCTTAATGTCCTTTTCCCATTGATCGTCGACCAGTTGAATTCATGGTTGCATTGTCTTCAATGACACATGCTCCTGCCCCAAGAGAACTGGGAAAAGTGCCCCGATATGGTGGCCACTAATACCATCATCAATGGTAAAATTTTCTTCCATTTCACATTGCTACATAACCACAAATCTATAATAATTATTGCATAGATCAATATTTCCATCATGTTTTCAGTTGAAGCTTTGTCTTTTTTCAATGGATTATTTCACAAAATAATGTGCAAATGCTATTCTAGTCATTCATATGAAGTTACGGACGTGGGTGGATAGACAAGATACCAGACTAAAATATCATGCAAAGTAAATCCTTCAACATTTTTGTGGCGTGATATCTAAAGTAACAAAGGACAATGGCAAGTGGGGCTGCATTTTACAAGGGGGGTGTATTTTAATAAATCTAAAATACTATTTATTTTTATGTTCCCTGTTATATGATTTGTCTTTGGAATGCTTGAATTGATAGAACAGTTCAATCTTTCTACACTCCACTACCCTCCAGCATATATATATATATATATATATATATAAAACACAGCAACCTTCTTCTCAAACTGATGGCATGTTAGTCTGATTACTCCACCCTATAAAATAATACCCACATTTGATTCATACTGTCAAGGTAAGCATTTGTCTAGGTAAGCATTCCCTTCCTTGGAGCCAAGCATCTGTATAATGTTTGGAATCTGATCATCATTACGGCAAGGCTTAGCAATGAACTCATCAATTGTCCTTATGTACATGATGCCTACACTTCCTAAATTCATTAATCAAGCCTTGAGGTTTGGTATTTGACCAAATGTTAAAATCTATTGTTGCTATTGCTAACTGATGTCTGGTCATAATGAATCTATCATTCCACTCTGATACTTGGCCATTATTGATGCATAATGCTGGTCTCTAGTATAGATTTGGGGTGGAGGTGAGGGATTAGCTAGGTACAAATCCATGAACTTGATCCATGAACAAATAAGAGAAACGAATCATACATTTTAGGTTGTTGATTGTTTCATGTTAAAAAATATCACTGATCTTTAATGCACTGATACTGGTCTAGCAGATTATAAATCAATCATGCTTTCTCCAAGTGATGTCTGGTTTTATTTTTGTTCTGCGTTGCCAACTATCAGTTACTATGGCTAAACAACTAAATGTTATTATTTCCTAAGTATATGCCTGTTCTAATGCAAACATTTCGAGTTATCTGCTTATCTGGCATTCTGAAAATACTTTTTTCTTGTTCTTTTTTGTTGTTTACATTTCAGAATTTTCATTTTTTTTGAAAAGTAGGCTTCGAGATTCTTCAAAGTCTAATTGTATTCGAAAAGTTTCCATCTAAAAAATAACTTTGGCATTTCTTTAAACTTCTCAATTCTCAAATGAGTTCATTTCTGTGTAAAGTACTCTCCTGTTGGGTTTTATTGAGCTATTTTAGTGAGTGAGAGTTTTAATGGATAATTGGATCAATTCCTGGAGTAAATAAAAACATTGTCAAACTACTTCCCAACTGCTCCTTCACAGAGAACGCAGATTACATTTCAGACCCCCTTACAATTCAGAGGGATCGGGTACTTAACTGTGCTGGAGCAATCTGACAGGTGTTGTGGTGCATTGATATAGATATCACTAGTATCTCAAAAGACCTCGCCATTGACCTGCAAAAAGGGCTAGGCATTAATAAAATAAGATCAGTCTGTATTTCTGTAAATAGGGCAGTTATTAGGAGTGTAAAGGGTGTGAAACATATGGCAAAAGTCCACAAACTGAATTTTTGGCTTTTATCGCCATATAAAACAGAGGTTTTCAAATCCAGCTTAGACTCCCCAAGCCTTTATGAAAAAGGGAGGGACACAGAACAAAAATATATACTTTAATAATCAGAGATCTATAAATGTTTACTTTCTTGTTTTACATTCTGAAATTTTCTTTTTTTTAAACAGGATATTTCTCTGCTGAATGATCCCAACCACATCTGCTGGATAGCTATTGCAAAAATTCATCTTCCTTTCTGTAAGGAGCTGCTTCCAGGGGTATTTTATTTTTATTAACATGTGTTTCTATAGTGCCAACATATTGCGTAGCGCTTTGGTATGTCATGGATGCTATTTTAGCACATCACTAGCAATAAAAAAAGGACATTTGGCTCTTAAATTTACTTTTACTACCCCTAGTAATGCCTGTAATATGGCTATATATATATATATATATATATATATATATATATATATATATACAACACCAAAAGGAACCCACGACCATTAGTGGTTTAAAACCTGGTTGCTAGTCTAATGAGAATAGTTAGAGACTGCAGGGGTGCAGCACTCCAAGGATGATTCAAAAATGTTCAGCTAGTCAAAAAAGGTGGAAGTTTATTGTGATCCAAAGTTTCGGCTCCACACAGGAGCCTTCTTCAGGGAATATATATATATATAGGCATCTGAGGGCCTCTTCTCAGAGTGGCAACTCCTCCAAAATAAAAAAAAAAACTCCCCAGACTTGCTGTAGGGAGGGTGAGGGAGTATGAGGCACACTGTTGCTGGGGGCGGTGTCAGGGCCAGCGGCCAAGGAGGAAGCACTAGAAATCTCAGTCCAGTTGTTTTGAGTTACATTTGACAAATATACCATGACCTGGATGTATGAGAATCTTCATAGTCACTATAAATGGAGTCAGATAGGGTAAATAAGGATTGTAGTTGTTTTTAGGCAAGGGTTCAGAAGCAGGCAGTGATCAGACATGGTCAGGAACTAAGCTCAAATCAGGAAAAAATTTAGGAGCACCCAGGAACTTTGTGAAGAAAAACCTATTTTTGGGCATTGAACCCATGTCTTGGTGTACCTTTTATTTATAATTTTCACTCGGCTTGATGAAATCACTAACACATCACGACAACATCAGTGCATATCCCTGGCCGCTGCCATCTTGACTTTAGAGAGGAGCCATCCCCAACAGAGCTCTCCCGACAGGTCTGGTGCCTAGGATGGCGCTGGATCTAAATACAGCCTGGCCTGAGGCAAGGTTTCACATCGCCTCATGGCTAAAATGTTACAGGGTGCTTCCTGGGTGTTAGTTTTCCTGAAAGATTTAAATGACAAGGGAAGGAAAAAGAAATCTATCTCCAATATACTTTAATTAAAAAATGTCTACCGTTTTTATAAGAAACCTGACTGTATGCAGTGAAATTATCCCTACATTTACTGCTGTGAATAGGAATTGTCAAACGGTCCCTAACTGCTGGGAAACAATCATACTCATGAATAGTGATGGGCGAATGTATCCCATTTTGCTTTGTCAAGAATACCTGTATCAGCTATTGCAGTGGCAAATAATTCAGTGCTGGATTTTTCAAAATATGCTATGCTGAGCATTACAGAGTATGAACTAGTGTCTCTTGCACAGACCAAGGGTCAGATTTTCTAAAGGGCGAAGTGACTAATGCTGGCGACAATTCACCAGCGTTATCGGCCGCAGGGACTTTACTGATTTACTAACGGCTGCAGACGTCACTTCGGTAGCGAAAGATGCTTGTGGTGATTAGCACTCCATAGCCAGGCGACTTTTCGCTCAGGCGTATGGACATTACTCTGCAAATTCAGTAAGATGCGGATTTTACCGAACTTTCCCTCTTTCGCTAGACTTGCCTTCACCAGCTCAAGCCAGGTGAAGTACAATGGAGTGCATAGAACATCCTCAATCTTCAGTTACATTATATTCTGAACTTCTAAGTTAAAAGAAAACGCTGGCATCTTTTCCTTTTTTTCAGGGTAATAGGCTGCAAAAGTCCTAAAAAAATATTCACCAGCCTCCGTTGGCCAGGACAAAACTTGTGTTGTGATAGGTGCGAAGTGGTCGCTGGCAAATTTTCCTTCTCAGCTGTGTGTGCAAATATATTATTATTGTGTTCACATTTTCAATTTGTTTGTGCACTTTTAAAAGCTGTGTGCTCAGGTCAGAATCAATGTAAAAATGTGTTTTTATAACACAAAATCTATTATGCATACCACAATTTGTTGTGAGTGCAGGCCGCAAAATGTGTGTGCACGCGCACAAGCTTACAGCTTAGAGGGAATGTTGGTCCCCATCACGTCTGTTCGATTCCACAATACTGGCTAAAGGAACTTAGACATAAATTTGAAAAGGTTATTCCTCCTGAGAGTAAGCCCAGCATTATTCTAATTTGTATTTTTTTTTCTTTCCAGCCGTGGTGGGACAAATCCACAGAGGGTAAAATGTGTATTCAATTGAAACCATTATAGATAGATATTTAAACTATGTGATTGTTGTTATCGCAAACACAATACAGGGCAAAGGGATAAGCTGCCCCAACACAATACCAGAATTATGACTTTCCTGCTTTTTATACTGCATACTGATTGCTCACTTGTTAGTGCCACAATGAAACCACTGAGAAGAATACCCATGGCTGTAGCTTGAATCTCTTCCCTTTATATCTTGTCTGCTTTGAAATCTGCTGCTTTTAATTTGCAGATAAACTGCTACTACCTCCAGCGGGTTCCCTTTTACTTACTGAAGAATGGAAAAATGCTCAGTTATGGCTTATTATATACCTCTCTCCATACATCACCTTCCATTATTTGTCTGCCAACCTGCTAATGATGCAAAAGAAGCTTCCAGTTGTAACTTATACCTCAGACATGGGCTTTGTTAAAAAAAAAAAAAAAAGATCATAAAGCAAAGAATATATTTTTACTCATTATCCTATTCTCACTCTTGTCCCCATTGCCCAGCAAACCCTAATTTCCCAAACACATGGATCAATATTGTCAATTTTATTTTCAGATAAACTGGGATTATACCTTAATGTTGTCATTCATGGCAAATGTTGAATCATTGTGTTTCAAATTCAATTTGGCACTGCAGAAAGGCTACTCGACCCAGGTCTCCAGCATCAGTAATTTTGTAAGAGTGTTTCAGTATGTACATCATAAAAGCTCTTCCTGGAACCCCCTTAGCTGCTTCTGAGCTGCAGCTGTAGTCTAAAAGCAGCTACATTGCCACAGATAGGTTACACCTCTTTTACAGCATCCCTGACTACCCGACATAAACTCATGTGCCAATGACTTATTCTACCAATATACCATATACTGAAATAGTTTTTTAATTGGGGTCTTAATAGCCCCTCTACCCTCCAACACCCCTTGCAACAGCAGGGTATACTTCCTCTGTAGTTATGCCCCTTACACGGGCCCTGCTTTCCTTTATTGCATTGTCCTCCTGTTATAAATGCAATACTGCTCTTTGTCAGGAAACTGGTCTTTAATCTAGCTGTTTTATCAAATGGCCAAATGTGAATATTAGTTGTAGGAGTGTTTACATTTTGTTTGACCCACTCAGGAGACCTGTCAGAGATGTGAATTAAATTCATTACTGAAGTATCAGGTGAAGGATATAAGTGAGTGGTATCAAGTCCATGCCAAGATTCAAAATAGGCACTGGCAAAATAGCCTCCCACAGGCCCATTAAATATTCACCATCTATGGTAACATTCAGCAGTCCCTCTGTCATTGCCAGTACCAGTGATTGTGACCTATCTTTTCTTTTGCATGTACTCAATGCATTCACTACCCTAGTAACAGAATTGCGGTACCAATATGCAGGAATGCAAGTGTAACCTACAGATGCAGCCACTTGGATTTGTAAGTTAAATGTGTCGTGACTCAGGGCTAATTGAAGAAACTGTGTTATCCAAAGTTATCTTAACTCATTTAATGCATTTAACCTTTTCATTAGCATACCAAAGCACCATTGTTTTCAATGGTGAACTCTTTAATCGGATGGGATGCTGTGACACAATATTCTGTGCTAAGTGGGATAAATGGGATAGATGAGTTAAGTCACGACGCATTTAACACACAAATCCAAGTGACTGCATCTGTATATTCTGTCACACAAACCTGTGCCACCACTTGATCAAGGCCACCACATCGCTTACATTACACCATGGAGTTATCAAAATATAATACGCACGAGCCATAAATATCCTGTAAATTATATCCTTGCAAATGGTGCTTAGTGATGTCATTGGTTATAATCAGAGCTTAGTGATGTGATTTCTGTCATATGACTCACTGAAACTTGTGTATTATAATAAATAAAGTACCCCCTTGCAAAATATGAGGATACTAGAAGTCACCTCAGAGTTTCATGACCTGTATAAAAACACATGGCCTTCAGCCTTGTATTTTTATATGGTCATGGAACTCCTCGGTAACTTATAATATCCATATATTTTACAAGAGGGGGTACTTTATTCACTGTTGAACCTCATAAATATATTACAAGATTTGCAAAAGCTAAGCTGAAAAAAAGCCAAAGTCCATCAAGTTCAACCCCTCCAAATGAAACTCGGCGCACACATATACTTACAGTAACCCCTCTATACACTCACGTAAATAGATATACATTATATTACATTACACATTTGCATTTATTGGAAACCATTTCAGTTCTGTCAGTGGCTTCCAATTTGCCCCTGCCCAATACTAGAAGATTATCCAAATAGCATGACAAGCTTAGGTAGTTTTGGTCATCAATATTGGTGTATGTCATCATACAAGCAAAAGTTGCAGACTATTACATAATCCTTGTGCCATTCAGTTAAACTCAAACAGTCCAAAAAGTGAAATACAATCAGCATACTGCTCTCTTCATCTTCAATTATAGGGATGTTGTAAAACCCTGATGTAAAGTTCATTGTAATAAACCAGCAGTATCCACAAAAGCATGTGAAATGTGTACAAATCCTCATTCTGAATCTTTCTCCAGAAAGTTTCATTCAAGACCACAAAATTCTGAAAATGTACAGACGTAAACTGTTTGGTATGAATATGGTCATCTGTTAAATGTATTCATATGAATGGTATAAAGCATCATACAGTATATATTCAACCAAGATTCTTCAGGACTGCTCAAACATTTTCATGAGGTTAACATTGCTCAAATGTGTAGAGTAATGGGGGGAACAACAGTGATTTTTATTATTAACTGTAAGCTAGATTTATTAATCAGCTTCCTAGACATTAATATGTCACCCGATGAAGGTGTAACTGTGTGTCTTACCTAAATATTGAAGATTATTTTTCAGAAACATTTTGCTTTTAGTGTCAAATTTTATTTAGCTCGCTCCTGAGTATACTTGTCACTCACTATTATGGGGTCACTGACTGATGTTCTGAGCTGTTAGATTAGTGTTAATTCAGGGACTAATCCGTTGACTTCTCTTATAAGATTAAACAAAAACTGGGATTTTCCAGATATGTCTTACACGTGGCTGGATGCAACCCTGGCATTATGTGGCACATTTCCTGAATGTGTAGTGTACTGATTTTGCATTTCAGTGATACCCTGAGTGATACAGATAACTTTGACCTTCTTACTAGACTTACAGACTGAATTCGAATCTATTCGAATGTATTCGATCATTCGATCACACCCTATTTGATGATCGAATATGCCAAAATTCACATATTCGACCAAAAGAAGAAATCCTACGTTCGAACTTTGATCGAACTTCGAATCCTTCACGTGAATTTAGTACATGGATAACCTCTGGATATGTTGGGGGCCCTTAAGTTAATTTGCTGTGGGGCCCAGAAACATCTAGTTACGCCACTGACCCTTAACTAACAGAGCTCTTGCCTCTCCAGGATTGTTGTTTTCTGTACTGAGCTCCAAATCAGAAATCAGATTCAAGAAATGCAGTCAAGCCTTGTCCTTACCATCTCCCTTAAATGCACTTTGCACATTACGTCCTGCATTGTAAATGAGCCCTATTGTCTTTTTATAACACTTATAGATTCAATGTAAAAAATGTCTTGCTTGGTCAGCTGCTGTTAATACTGATGAATTTGAGAATCATTAACAATCAAATTACATAGGCTGATGAAATGCAAGTCACATTGCCAAATGTAACCCACCTTCTGTAACTGTGCATACTGAATTATCATATAGGCACTCACAGCTGCTGATGGCTTTAAGCATAATCTTATGTGTTCTGAATTTTCTGCTATTTATTATGGTAGAATGTGCTTAGATGGAGCCTTATACACCAGTAGGAAAACACACTGCACTGTCATACTGACAAGCTCACCAGCTCACCAAGTCTGCATCTCTTAATGCACTGGGTGTAACTGAACAGAAAACAGCAATTAAATATAGTGGATCCAAGACGAACATGAAACACAGAGTACAGAACATGAATACAACACACACAGTAAAATAGTATCTGAAGAATGTCACGTATATGCCGTGTTCTGCCAGGCCATGTCCTCAATCATACATCCTACTCTTCTGGTTACTTTTCAATGGTGGGGAGGAAGTAAAATGTGGGTGACTGGGCAGTTACTCCAAGTTGTCAAGAGGGAGGATTATAAGGGTGACTCTATAAATGTCATAAACTATGTATTTATCTTTTTTCATGATCATAAAAGTGACAGACATCATACCTCTTCATCAGAACTTAATTCATTTGAGAGGGACCAGACCATTTGGTAGTATAGACAAGGGGGCTTAAGGAAAGCCCATTACAGGGATACAGTCTGGCAAAGATTATCCACAGTTTTTGTCAAAGAGGTTTAGCTGCTTTGTCAGAAAGCATTTATAAGGAGCTTAGACCTAATAAACAATATTAACAAATTCACATTTTGCACTCCTGGTAACCATATGGGGACAGCTCAAAATTTTTTTATCCCTATGATTGATTTAACGGTTTGCGATCCAAAAATATTTCTGAATATTCATATACAAACATACATGTTAACAAGGTTCCCCTTAATTTTTTTTACATGGCATTAACCAAAGATTAAGTACTCGCAGTGGCATAATTAAGGCATCAGGCATCATACTGATGAAGGGAGGGTTATCCTCCCCAAAACGTTGAACCTGTTGATGGTGAAATAAAAGGGGAAACTCCCAAACTGCAATAGAGTGTGTGCGGATCCGATTTGTACGTGTTGCTAAGGGACTTTTCTGGTCTATGGAAATCCAGCAGCACTGTAAGCAGTGTGAGTAAATTGCGGGAGAGCGGTGGTTAATCTGCATGAATAATTAAGGGAGGTCCATCCAGGTCTTGAAGGGACCTAAGAGGGCCAAGCATAGTTGTAACTGGAGGGGACTTTAAAATATGTGAAGCAAAACTCAACACCAAGCTGTAACTCTCTCTCATAACAGAGAAACATTTTAGCTTATGATTAACTTTTCACCTGTATGAATAAAGTTCAATCTGCACTGTGATTGGATAAAAATATTTTTACTACTGAGGAAGGGCTAGCCCAATAGTGCCTGTAACTGTAGTTACACCACAAGGGTCCTCTTGCAAAATGTGACTGTGCAATTCATAGACGTGGACTATAGGTCCATGCTATTCATGTCTGTGTGACATGAATGACAACAACATGCTATTTAATTCCCTTTACAAAAGCAATTCTTTCCTCTGAAAGCAGTTTTGCTGAAACCAGGAAGAAATATACACCTTTAACTGAGAAATAAGGTATATGCAAACTTCTAGCATAAAAAATACCATAACACAGCTACATAAGGGCTCTTCATCAAGATGTGTTGCACCTGCTTTCTGCACTTGCATGTGCCTGAATGACAAGGCAATCTATAAGAGTGGGCTGTGTTTCTTCCTGTGTTTCCCTGCAGTGGAACGTAGAAGAGATCCTCAGCAGGGTGAAATGTCCATGTGAAAGAGCCCTTAGGATATAGATAATTCCCCTGAAGAGTTTCAGGTGTGCTGCAGAATGTCAATGTACTGCCGCTGATACTGTTGTATTGATTTCATATTGAATACTGCTGAGATATTGATGCGTCTATTTTATAACAAGACAGTGCTTTTTTTAGAACCACTGACAAACAACATTTGTGAATGAAGTATTCTGTGTACATTAACAAACCTTCCTCATCTACAGTATATTGTGAATGTCCACACTGGGTAAAAGGATCTAAAAATCTTTGTTCCAATGTGAATCAGCCACAAAGGGAATATTTGGGCACAATAACTCAATAGCTTTACAAAGCTTTTTTCTGATGTAACAATTACAAAATGATTTCCATTCAAAGATATTAGGGTCCCCTTGTTTGTAGCAGAGTAACAAGGTGTCGTCTGGTGCAATATGCTAAGCTTTGAGTTTCAAGGGGTTTTGATTTGGAGAATAATAGCATTCCCATCCCTACTGTAAATTATGAAGTTCAGTGCATAGGTGTTAAAAGCTAGGATATTCCTGTGCAAGTACAGTGCCAAATATCACCTTACTTTGCTACACCATGGGACATATTTATATAACTGTGTAAATGTTAAACTGTTAAATTGCACTGAATGTCACCTCTTTAAGGTCATGGTACCCTATGTAAAAACATGTGTGTTTATAAAGCCGTATAATTAATTAATGCAAATCTAAATTTAAATAGTGTTGATCATTGATGCCAATTTTTTTTAACAACTTTTTATTAAGGACAAATTTCTGAATTTGTCCCAGCTTCCAGCAGGTCTGAGTTGGTGTGAAATAAGGGAATACTACTTGTAAATAAAATCCATGCTTTTATAAATAACGCAATGAGTTCTTAATGATTGTAAATATGTTTTTGACTTCTAGTATGTCGATTTGTATCAATATATTAAACTTTAATTCCAACATTTAATAAGGATTATTTATGACTACAGATACAAGTTCAGTCATGTGAAACTGGGCACAAATGATTACTTCATTTAATAAAGGTTCTTGTGTCTACATATTTCCACCTATTTGTACTAAGTGCAATTGTGTCCATCCTGACTATTCAATTCAATTCACTTCTGGGGGAAAACACTGCATTGTTGTTACAAAGATTTGATTGCGGAAATGTCACTTTTACATACTGCCCTGTGTTTGGAAATTACCCTGACTAATGTAATAAAGATTCAATGTTCTTGTCCACTAATTTTATATAGCTAGGTTACGGATGATGAAAATTAGATTAAAAAAACAAAAAGCAAATATCTGTGAAATTCATGTAGGGGTATCTGGATAAACAGGGTTTATGTGGGTTTCTGGCAGATGTTTGAGGTGTATGGAATCCATGGTTGTAGTAGGACAATGAACACCATTGCTGTTTTTCAGCTTGTGGTTTTGTAGTAGTAAAAGATACAGCAGCTCAGGGGTTGATGAGGCTATGTGAGAATGTGCTGCTTTACTATACACCAGACCCCCAGAGATCAGGGAAAGCCTGTGACTAAAAGTTTGTTGTGGAGCCTCAGGATTATTAAGTAACCATATACAGTGAATTATTATTGGTTAGGACTGCGGTACTAAAGCAATAATATAAAAACAAGGGCTATTCTGCAGGTGCAACCCAGCAGGAATTATCATGAATACACAGTGTTTGGTTGATTGGTGAATGTACAAGGTTGAAAAAGTCTACAATTGACCAACTAGATTGTAGCATGCTGCACACAGCAAAGTGCAATAATGAGCACACAACTGAGCAAGCATTGATGCCATTCACAAAGTGCTCATAACAATTCCAGCAGCATCAATGCACCTGCCCAGCATGTGCTAATGAATTATGCACAAGTGCATGTATTGATGCAAGGGAACCACAGAATTACTGGCAGTTTGGTCTTGTCAATAGTTGCAGGCTAGCATAATTACTACTGACTTGCGCTAAGCAAATTATACCATGCACTGGAATCAGGGCTGGAACTAAGGGTAGGCAGAAGAGGCACCTGCCTAGGGTGCAAAGATAATTTTGAAGGTTAAAGCTTCATTTTCACCTTCTTATGTCTTCCTGGAGGAATGTCTGGGCGGAGCATCACCAACTCTATAAACATTTGATACATTAGATTAGTTTATACATATCATATCTTCAGTCCTGCTGAGCATAATACATGCGTTTCATTACATGGGGTTGTTCACTTTTAAGTTAACTTTTAGTATGATGTAGAGAGCGATATTCTGAAAAAAACATTGCAAGTTTTTTTTTATTATTTGTGGTTTTTGAGTTATTTAACTTCTTATTTAGCAGCTCTCCCATTTGCAAATTCAGCAATCTGGTTGACAGGCCTAAATTACCCTAGTAACCATGCATTGATTTGAATAAGAGACTGAAATTTGAATAAGAGAGGGCCTGAATAGAAAGATGAGTAACAAAAAGTAGCAATAAAAATTAGGGGCAGATTTACTAATTTCGTGTGGATTCGAAATTCAATTGAATTTTCAAAAAGATTCGAATTCAAATTTTCAAATACCTTTTTTGGGCACTTCAACCATCGAATTCAAAAAATTCAACAGAGTCAAATGATTCAAATAAAATTCTATTCGATCATGCGACCATTCGATGGTTGAAATACTTGCCCTTTAAAAAAAAAAAATTGAAGGGGTTATTTCAGCATTTTTTGATCGAATAAAAAAAGAAATAAGATTGAATGGTTAAAGGGGTTGTTCACCTTTGAGTTAACTTTTAGTATAATGTAGAGAGTGATATTCTGAGACAATTTGCAATTGGTTTTCATTTTTTATTGTTTGTGGTTTTATAGTTATTTAGCTTTTTATTCAGCAGCTCTCTATTTTGCAGTGTCAGCAATTTGGTTTCTATGGTACAAATTACCCTAGCAACACTGCATTAGAGACTGGAATATGAATAGGGGATGGACTGAATAGAATGATAAGTAATAAAAAGTGGCAATAACAATACATTTGCAGCCTTACAGAGCATTTGTTTTTAGATGGTGTCAGTGACCCCCATTTGAAAGCTGCAAAGAAACAGAAGAAAATTGCAAGTCATTAAAAAAACTATGAAAAATAAATAATGAAGACCAATTGAAAAGTTTCTTAGAATTGGCCCTTCTACGATATACTAAAAGTTAACTTGAAGGTGAACCACCCCTTTAAAATTGCTTGAATTTTTTTATTTTATAGTTCGATCGATCAAATTTCGCTAAAACCCTTCAAATTCGATATTTGAATTTGATGGGTTAAAATTCGATGGAAATTCTATTGATCAAATTCGAGGGCTAATTAACCCTTGAATCTGACCAATAATCTGTCCCTTAATGTGTAGCCATAAAGATCATTTGTGACCCCCATTTAAAAGCTGGGGAAAGAAGGCAAACTGTTAAAAAAACTATAACAAATAAATTAGACAAAAAAATTGTAGGACAAGTCACCTCATAAAGTAAAAACCACTGTTTATTGTAACATTGTAAAAGTGGAATGGATCCCTAAATCATTTCTAGAACACCCTTTAATCATCGGCCTATGCCTATTAGTGGGCGCATGCTGAATCCTCCGTCTGTGACATTCAGTGAAAGGAGAGGGGGTGAGTGTGAATTGTTATGCTGAACTATTACACATATATAATGAAGACTAATTGAAAAGTTACTTAGAATTTGCCATTCTATAACATAATAAAAGTTAACTTAAAGGTGAACCACTCCTTTAAAGGCAGCTATTACAATGCATACAATAGTTGCTAATATTACAAAGATGCTGCTGAGAAATGTATCATTTAATGTGGCAATGTATAACAGTTCACAATCTGCAACTGGGTTACTGACTGAAACACCAGAGACAGGATCGATCTTTAATCTTATTAAAAAAAAAAAGAAAAAAAGAAAGCAATTTAAAACTGACGAAAACCAACTGAACTGAAACAAAGTGTTTAGAACAGGGGTCCCCAACCTTTTTTACTCATGAGCCACATTTAAATGTAAAAAGACTTGGAGAGCAACACAAGCATGAAAAAGTCCATGGGGATGTCAAATAAGACTGTGATTGGATGTTTGGTTGCCTCTATATGGACTTGTAGCCTACAGGGAGGCTCTGTTCAGCAGAACTACTGGTTTTTATGCAACTAAAATGTGCCTCCAAACCTGGAATTCACAAATAAGCACCTGCTTTGAGGCCAATGGGAGCAACATCCAACATGTTGCTTGCGAGCTACTGGTTGGGGACCACTGGTTTAGAAGGTGAACAACCCCTTAAAGTGTTTAGCAGGACCTACACACTGGATGAACTATGGAGTCTACAGTTTCTTATACATTATAATAATATAATATTCTTATTATTTTAACTTATGGACTATTTTTTATGATGAATTATTTTATTCATGAAGTTTGTCGTGGTGTGGGCGGGCAAACATAAGTAGAGGCCAGGGTGTGCTGGTGAGTTCTTCTAAAATAGTGACCTCTAGGTCATGCCCCCACTCACAGGTCACACAATTTTATAACCATTCAGGAAGAAGGAAAGGGGTTATAGCCATGACAGACTAGTGTTGCTGGGCCCAGAAAGTCTGTAACCCAACTTACTTACTTACTTCCAAAAGTAATAAATGAACTGAATCCACCCCACTACATTTTTACCAGTTACCACTAGTGCATATTCCTTCTGCCCCCTCCTCAAAAGCACCGCCTACACTGCAGCAGATAAATATAATAAGCCTCATTCTCTATACAGTATATATCACTTCAACCTTGCAATCTGTAAGGACAGGCAATTTGCTTTTTACATGTCACTTTGGCATTGCCAGTTTAATAGAATAAAGGCAGGCAGATATAGAAAGCTATAAATCCAATATGCATACACCAGTTCTAATCTTATTAGATCTCATCACTGTAACATATTAAATAATGGCCCTCCAATTCTATTTTTATTTTGTAACCCTTTTTTGTTAAATTATCATAGACCTTTGTTTGTTATAAATTATTATAAATCTCTGCAGAATTTGCTGGCACTATATAAATAAGTTATGATAATGATGGTTTCTATTGCATATGACTTTATTCTAATCAATCTGTAGGGTTAGGGTGCAGTAGACAAAAGGAATAAAAAATCCTTTCAGTGCATAAACGATGAAGTAAAATCACATTTAAAATAGTTACAATAATTAAAATTGGTCAAACAATTATTTTCCAATAAACAGAAAAAAGTAATGTTTCTTAGTAGTACAGGAATGGGATTCATTATCTGGAATCCTGTTATTCAGAAAGCTCTAGTTTTAATTAATTAATTAATTAATTAATTAATTAATTTAATTTTTTTAAAGAAATTAACTTTTTCTCTGTAATAATAAAACAGTACCTTGTACTTGATCCCAACTAAGATATAATTGATCTTTATTGGAGGAAAGACAATCCTATTGGGTTTAATTAATGTTTAAATTATTTTTTTGTAAACTGAGATCCAAATTACAGAAAGATTCCTTATCTGGAAAACCTCAGGTGCCAAGTATTTTGAATAATAGATCACATACCTGTATACATGCAGGGTGTGCTGCAAGCATTGTATGCCCACATCTTGTTATGCCCCAGTACACTTGCAATATAATACATTTCAATACCTAGTAAATATTTATAGTACATATAAATTGTATTTGCAAATTGTAGGTATTCATAATTATAAATACATACCTTAGAAAGACAAAGCTAGCTTACTGTACATACTTATATATATTTTTTTCAGTATAACAGATATTTCTGTAATTTAGATCATCACACGCTTAAGTATATAAAAAATCATGTAGTTCTGATAGAACAGAGTGTACTCTATGCGCTCGGGGGTTTGTGGTTTTTTAGCACAGTGAGCTCTCAGCAAAGTTAGCGATAGTTAAATTACGAGACCACAGCCCTCGAGTGGCGGACTTCTCCCTCTTTGTGGGGTCCCGAAGGTAGCCAAAATACAGATAGATCTATACGGGACTTCTCCACACCTCTTTTATTTCCTTTTCATATCTTTTCATTACCAATACAGCGGAACATCACTGATGAATTAATGAGTACAGAATTTTTTTTTTTTAAATAATCATATGTCTACGAATTTCTATTAGATAATTAATTTATTGGGGATTGTATATGAATTGTAATTTATGAAAAGAATTTATTCTTGTAGTTTATATAAGTATTAACTTATTTGCACGTGCACTTTAAGTGAGTTTCATATCGATCAAGAGGAGATCTGTTCTTTTCTTTCCTTCTCATACAATTAATAACTGAGTTTTTTCAGTCCTCTTCTCTTGATCACAAGTATTGATAAATAGACCATACACACCAATACAATATTTGTCATATTGTTCATACTTAAAAGTTATTTTGATTTAATACATGTAACATCTATGTCTATTATAAAACATCAATGAGACGTATGTTGCGTCTAGCGAATGTAATACATGTTTGAAAACAATAATAAAAACATTATTTAAAAAAAAAGAAATAGTTCTGATAGGCTGGTTCTGCTTCCAATAATGATTCATTATATCTTAGTTTGGATCATGCACAAGGTACTGTTTTATTATTACAGAGAAAAGGGAAATCATTTTTTTAAATTTGGATTCATTGGATAAAATGAAGTCTATGGGAGACAGCCTTTCTGTAATTTGGAGCTTTCTGGATAACGTGTTTCCAGATAACAGATTCCAAAACTGTATTCAACTATTTGTGATTTTTTTTTTTTGTAGTCCAGATGATGTGCCTAAAAGCTGAATTTCAGTGCATTTTAAAAACGATGCCATTATTTTCCTTATTTCATGTGTTGACTTAATATATCAATTAGTCATTAGGGTATTAATTCCCCTGCACACTCAGGATCAATCCCAGAGCCAAATGTTCCCAGAAAACACCCTTACAGTGATGTTGACACGTTCCTGTAATCGATAGGTACGTGTCAGTATTACTTGAAATGAGGAACTACAGTCTTACTTGTCAAATTTCCAATAATGCCCCTAAGCAGCCCCAGTCCAGCATTATATACCCCTACTGACAATTTAACCAGGCTTAATTAGTGAGAGCTAGTTTTGTCACTCATTCCATGCTGGGGAATAGCACAATCTTTCCATAGGCAGTTTTCATGTGTACTCCAAGTTTATAATGTTACTGGATTTAGTTGATTGGGGCAATAATTGGTAGTCTCTATAGCAGAGTCAGCTCTCTCAAGAGTCACCTTGGCATATACAAATCTATATTGGCATGGGTATTCCCTTGTTGTAAACATGATTCTACATGACATTTAAGCCACCTCTGAAAATGTATGGCAAACAAATATTGTAAGGAAGAAATGCTGCATTCAAATTGCACATGTCCGCATGTAGACCACAATGAAAAAAACCTGAACGTGTCATGAGCCTTACAGGACATTTATTCAGACCATTAACTATGTTGTCAATAGTCCACTGGTGAATCTGCCTTTATCCTCTTTTCACTGTTCACTCAACACCATTTTATCTATATCTATAATTGGACTAATGAAAGTTTAGAAAATACGCCTAGGTGTTCCACAATAGCCATTATTAAACTGGGTCAGATAAACAGGATATTTGTAACATCTGTATCAGAATCATGTATCAATATACACATGCCAGATACTGCTGACCAGGATAAAACATGGAATATGCTGGATATTGCTGAGCAAGGGAAATGGAAAATGTGAATTATGCTTACAGACATTTTACTGATTTAAATAAATTATATTGCATTATTCACAAGGGGAAAAATGTGGCTGAAGAAAAGAATGTCACACGTTTGTCTGTGTTTACAATTTTCTACATGGTTTTTAAAAATGTATAAAAGTAGAGATAGCGGACACTGTTGTTTGAATTAGGGAGTAGCATCAAGTGCTCCTGGTGAACATGGTAGCATATTGTGCATCTTACTATCTCTGCGTAAAGCCTTCTTGCCAGAAGAAATGTATTTTGTGGTCTTTTTCTGTCTTTAAAAATGATTAGGGATTGCCACAGTCATTGTGGGCTGGAGGATGCTGTGAACCACAGCTACAGCTACATACTGGAGATCACTGATTACAGACATGACAAATAAAGGATTATGGATCAGTAAATAAAGGTAAGACAGGGAAGGAATGAGATAAATAATTGGTCCAAAGAGCAATACTCTACAGATTTGGTTGAGCAACATGATGTTGTAATAAAGCCATGTTCATAGGTCTCCAGTAGAAATTAAATCCCTTAGGATACAATATGCTGTAAACTAATGGCTGAATAGGATTAGTGGCCAGATGATTTGTCTCAGGTAGAGATGGTTTAATGCTCTGGTGAAATGTACGTTGAGTGGCTTTCTGAAGTTATATTCTAATAGACTGAATCAAGGATTGATTTGTTTTCATGCCTCTGCCTATTTATGGGGTAGGGAATATATTTTAGTACCTTTCTTTAAAGCTTGCAATTCTATTATAAGGGAGATGTACTTGTGACTGGTACTAATGATCCTATCAGACCGTTGCTGTTTGTACAGTCATATGGTGCATAAAACTATCACTCCTCTGGATTCATTAGATAGGGAGCAGGTGTTATCATTGTCAGTCAGTCTGAAAATATGTGATGTGATAGACCATACTTAATCTGATTTTCTTTGCTGTATTCAAGGGAATAAATAGCTTCATATTTTACCAAAAACCCATGCCACAATCCTTTCTAAATCAGCTGTAAATCTTAAAATGATGCAGCTCAAATCACTTTGTGGTAAGCAAAATCCCAGTGAAAAATGTAGTTCATTTTAATGACGAAACCTGGTCATTTGGTAACCAGCTACTTCTGTCAATATTGTGTTCTATCTGCAGCACCAAAAACTGTATAGTCATATAGATGTATATGGTTGTACTGTCAGACAAAAAAAAAACAAAAAATTTTACTGGAGGTTGGTAAGTGTATTTCTATTAAAAAAATATCCATGGACATTTTTGCAGTAACAACTTGAAAAATAATACAATTACTGGTAGGGGGTATGCAATGATGCAAGAAACCTGAAAAGTAAGTAGTATTCAGAAACACAAGTGATACGCTGTTGCTAACAATGCTTCCTGACCCATGATGAACTGCATTGATCTACAAGCCAACACATTAGTTCTAATAACAATTCCATAAGTTAAATTCTCATCTGCAATGTGCTACACCCATCAACTGTCCATTTCTTTCTTTCATTCTTTCTTACTCTTTCTTTGTTCTCAGGCTATACTGTGCTAATACATTTTCTTTTTGCACAAAATATACTCAATTTTGTTCATGACTGGGATAGAACCTTTCATGTGCAGTAAATATATATCAGAGGTACTGTGGTTTTAGTTTTGCTGGCTAAGGTTTTTGGTAATTAAGGTATATTACAGTATATACCTTACGTATACCGAAGGAACATTCTCAACAAGCAAGTCTCAATAGCATCTATTAATTAAGATGAGATTACATTTTTGATTGGAGGAGATCATTTTTAGTTCTAGAAAAACACTTGGGTATCCACCAAATTTGAAAACCCAGCAAGCACTCTATGATCCCTGGTCTTTTTTATTATTTACAAATAATGTTCAGGTGAGTGACCACTAATAAAAATATTCATTGCTCAGTATTAAGCTTGTTCAGAGGCCCTAGGGGACATATTTCCTAGAGGTATTGCTTAGCAAAGCTTAGCAAGCATTCTTCCAGCCACAAGAAACAGGTCAACAGAGGGCACAAATATAATTTACACTTATTGCATCAAAGTAACTAATATGTTAGCTTAAGGCTATGTGTATAAAACTGAAATAAACAACATACTTTCCATTTACATCAGAGCTAAACCGCAACATTTTTAAAAATAAATTAGCCCCTGACCCAGTTTGCACATAAGTTTTAAGGTTGCAGTAGCATTTCTGAACTATATATATCTGAAATAAGACATTGATCAAGGATGAGGCAATTTTTTCCCTTCAGTGAGATTACTAAAGGATATTGCAGTAGAGCCTTTTTGAGCCAGCAATGACTGATAACAGATACTGTTAGATTGTGGTGAAGCAGCTATCCAGGATACATACAGTGTTCAACAATTCTGCCATGAATATACATTGCAAATATCTTTTTCAAATTAGATCAGTTTGTAATTAAGGTTAAAGACAAGCTGCCATATATACTATCACAATAAAACACTAACACAAATATACCTTTTGTAGCCTTGCATTCAATAATCCATGTAAGATTGCATTTAAATCCCATACATTTAAGTGCTAAGTGCTGCACATTTTCTTTCAATTTGTTAAAAGAAAAACATTTTAAAGCCCAAATCTCTGTAAAATAAGAGCCCTTTATCTCCTCTTGTATCTCTTAAAATGCAAGGATTGTTATCATAATTATGCACAAGAAGCCTTATATATCTGCATAAGAAGCCTTTTATATTTGATATGTGTATTGTCTATGTGTTGTAGATACTATATCCAATGCTTTGGTGAGATATGAAATTAGCTGATGAATTCAGAAAGGAATTGAAGACAGATTTGGACTGGTCCACCAGGATACTAAAATAATACTGGTGGGCCCTCCCATCTGGCCTCACAACCATCTTTAAATAACCATCTTTTAAAATTTTACCTCTAGAGGTGCAGCCTAATAGACAGCAAAGTTAGTAAGCAGCACAGTGGGAGCAGAGATGGCGGGGGGGGGGGAGTAGAAAAGACTGGGCAGTGAGTCTTTGCATTGGGCAATTAGTGGGCCCCAGGTACAGTGGAATACTTACAATGGAATAACAAGAGGTTACCAAAGATCCATTTATTACAGCAAAATAATTTTAGCCCATACATTTTGGGGAAAAGGCATTTTTCATGAAACTGTCCTAAAACTACCTGGGCCTTCCAGCAGAGAGAGTGTCAGCTTCCTTATAGTTACAAACCTGATTCTTGAATGGGTTTTTCTAAGCAAAATATTTTAAACTATGAATTTCCAAAATGCGGGGCTTTCAGATTTGTCAGCATCCTTTCTTTACTTAACAAGAATATGTGTTATTTTTGAGTAACAAAGCCTAAACTTTGAATGGTGCAGTAGTGATCACAACATGCCTGTCATGCAGAATTTTCATTCTGTAGGTATGACTAGGAGCATATGATAACAAATGGTACCATTGTAGTCCTGTATGCTCATGGTCTCTACACACTGTTGGATGCACAAGGACAAAAGGAATATAGCAACTACTAAGTCAGTAAATGATCCCTTTTTTTCTTGAAAAGATGGACTTTCAGTCAAAACCTTGGATTGAAACCTTGGATTGTCATATAATGACATTGACATCATTAAAAAACCAAAGTCAGGTCTAAGAGAACTATTACCAATTTCCTTAAACATCAGCTACTAGTGACCTTAAACATTAGCTGTAACCTTTATTACATACACAAATATAGTGCTTCACTAGGGCAGCACCATTGTTATTAAATGCATTACTGACCATTCCCTTTCTTTCAAAGGTTTGTATGTCCCATCAAACTCACCTTTTTAGCTACACTTTCCATAACTTCTACAAGCGACTAAATCCCACATCCAGTACATACTAGCTTCTCCACATCACACCTCTGTTAATCCTTCAGTCTTGATGAAAGGGATAGCAATATCTGAAAAAGAAAATATATGTATACCAGAAAAACAAGTAGTGCTGAAAGTGGCGTAACTACTCACCAGCTGGCCCTGATACAAGATGGGCAACCAGGCCCCCCTTTCTGGCCCTCACCCCATTGAATTGTGCTTTGGAGTGCCGCTAGCATGCGCAATGTAAAATCTCCCTCTGTCTAGCTGCCCGCAATAACTGTTGTTGCGGCTTCGATGGGCCCCAAAGAGGTTGTGGGCCCGGGTGCAATTGCACTCTCTGCACCCCTGGTAGTTACGCCACTGAGTGCTGAGTTAATTTGTGTTAAAACAATGATTTATCTTATGTTGTCAAAAGATATACTGAGTTTTTATAGTTGCATAAAGTAATATTTTTCTTAATATGTAATACTAGGATAAAACAAAATTAGACAACATCAGTTCTTTTAAAAAAGGAGTCTATTCCTAAATGTAAGGGAAAATGACAATAGCTTATGCTTAACTTCATTTGCAGATATTTAGAAAATGTTGTAAAGATTTTTAGCAAAGGTCGATAACAGTGAAAATAAATGTGCTCTCTCACAATATAATTTATTTACACTGATAGAATTAGCCAGTGAATGTCTCTTGGAAAAAAGTAATAGCACATAGAGAGGATTTGTGCCACTAAGGAAGCTATCTATGCATTCATAATCTTCATTGAATCTATAATCTCAGAGGTTTATTTTTTAATTTTGGTATATGGCTTTTTCTCTCTTGAAACATTTTCTAATGCTTTCTACTTTTTTTTGCCAGTGAAATGGCTATACAATTTCTCAGAGATATTTTGTAGCATTTTGTCCTGCTATTTTTCCCTTGGGGAAGTCTCAGAGACCTGCAAAGACTGAAACACATTTGCCATTACATCACAGAAATGAGTTGTGTAGAATATAACATGGTTACTGTACTAAGGGACAACAGAACACATATTTTTCTCATTGAAGATGATCCATTTTGCCTACAGAGTCGTTTTTTGGCATTCTTCTGGCCTGTAATACCGTTAAACAGGCAAAATATAACAGCTTCACAGAGTATGCCAAAGTTCTTGTGTGAAATTGAAATGCTGTGAATTTTATGGCATGTTTTCTTTTCTTAAGGTAAGTGATGCCCACACATTTTCATTCATATTTTGTCAATCGCCTTGGCTTCTAACAGACTTCTAAAGAAACTCTTCAGGTTTTAGTTGACAAGTTTTTCATTCAAATGTTCATATACTGTATATATTGTGAATATTCAATTATGATCTAGTATATTTGTTATCATGTTGTTTTTACTACATTTCTTATTGAATCAAAGACAATATCAAATTTTAATACATTTTCTTAAATGCTCCCAGTACAATATAGGAGATGTTATCATTTTGGACAGTGATGAATGGTCTTAAAAATCATGACAGAGGTGCACAGCATTTTGACTAATACAATAGTAGCAATAAAAACTTACAGTGAAATCTGAATTTTACATCCCTTGATTTTAAGTTTCCCCTCATTTTACATTGTTGTTTTGTGGTCCCACATATATTATGCATAATACATTTCCCTGGATTTTACACCATTTTTCTGGTCCCCTGAAACACGTAAAATGGGGGTTCTACTGTACTTTGTTTCACTACTGGGCATCGTACACACATAGTCCACACAAGGTACATGCAGAAAGACATCAGAGCCTAATATTTTGAGTGATACAATGACAAAAATATATTGTGACACAAAATGGTTTTATCAACAACATGCTGACACAGTGGGGGGATCTTGATTTTGTGTTTCAAAATATTAGCCCGTGGATTATAAAGAATATTGTATTATAAAAATACCGCTTTGTAAAATGTATATGAATTTTATATCACCCTAGAGTTTTGTTCCTTGCTGTTTCCATAATTATATGGCCAAATAACCCCTTATAATATGTTTGATTTGTGTATATTATCCATTATATCTTCCTGTTTATATTGTAAGCAGTGGCATAACTAGGTATTACTGGCCCACAGCAAATTATTTGTCAGGTCAACAAAATGTCTAGAAGTTGACCTATTTTACCAATATTAATGGAAATTGTATATGAATCAGGGCCTACATCCTGTTATATCCCCTGGGACCCCCTGCAACCACATGGTCTGCTTCTTCTATAGTTATGCCCCTGATTATAATCTGTTTAGGCCAGGGCACTCTTTTCATGCTTGTATGTAAATATGTATCTGTATTCAATGTAAATATCCATTTATTGTACAGTGCTGCAGAATATGTTGGTGCTTTATATAGATGTGATAATAATAACTCTGAGAGACTACTGTATCATGTGCCATTTTTAGGGTATGACTGAGCTAAAATCATCCTACTGTAAGAATGCCCATATATAACAATAATATGCAAGCAGAAAAGTGTCTATTTCAAAATGTAACGAATGATCTACATATTTTCACGAAAGAAACCACATTTTGTTTTAATGATTGTGAGCCTTTAACAGTGCAGCTGATTCAGTTATATTTCCATAATTATACCCCAACCACTTGCATCATTGTACCTACTTTTGCCCCTTTCCCCTCACATTGGAAACCCTTGTGGAACGGGTCTTCAGTCATTACCCATTTGTTCAGCAACAGCAAATCAGACTATGATGCCTTTCTATATTAATGATACATATACTTTATCATGTCACATTTATTTCTTCCTCATTAAACCAAGGATCCAAGCTTTTCTTAAAATTAACCATGACAACACTTAAATAAGATTATACATTGTGAGGTTACTGATGATGTTTCTGTTCTGTAATGCATGTACAATCTCTGTAAAGAGCCACAGATTGTGTTGCTGTTATATAAAAAAATATATAAATAATAAAAGTATTGATGTAACAATATCTGTGTAACTTTACTATAACATTATCTACTACACCAGCAGACAGGCAATAAGACATCCCTCATTATGTTCTGTAGGAAATATCTACTTTGTTTGGCACTGGATAAGCGAGAGGGCAGTCTCTGAGACATCTGCACCTCTTCATTGTCAGTAAAAGATTTACAGGGATTTTATGTCCCATTCTGTTTCTAAACGTGGCTCTTAAGGATCATAAGGGCTTTGGGGGGTAAAATGAAACAGACAGCTGGTACCCAATCATTCAGAACTACAACCCCTCCTAAACAAAAATTAGCAGTGCAGTATGCAATATTTATTTCAGCTTTGAACCATGGAGAGAATGATGCCACCCTGACAAATACATACTAAGAATAGAAATGCAGATTAACAAGGACCTAACAGATTAGATATAATCATTAGAAGTGCAGTTTTTTTGGATTCAAATTGCCATGTTTATTCCAAACAATGCAGCATTTTCCCCCAGAATATCTACATCTTTTTTGGGCAAGGTCCGGTTTTGCACACAGTTTGTAAAAACATGCATGTTTCTGTGAACTTTCTTAAGGAAGTTTACACACTTAGTGATAATATAAAACAGTGCCAAGTGACCAAATGACCTCAAGTACATAAATATGTGTATAAGACTTTATGTACTATGACAACCCTGCATCACAGTCTGCTTCATCTATAGTTAATAATAAAACCTCCTTCTCCCCAGCCTCCCTCTCTTACCGGCGAGGGAAATGGGCAAGAGGATAGGGATCGGAGTGTGCCAGGCCCCTCTGACCGTTTTTTTGCAGGGGGGCCCCTCTAGTTACACCACTGGCAGTGTGTCCAATCTGAAAGCTGGGAGGGGCAGAAGTAGAATGGAAATATTTAAAAAAAAACTATAAAAAAAAAAAAGACCAATGAAAACTTTTCACATTTAATAACATACTAAAAGTGAACTGCATCTTTAATATAAACAGCTTTCAAATTAATCTCTGTCATTGCCAATCTTGTGTTGATGTACTTTTGATTGATTGATATTTAAGTACAGATTTGGCTGCTGCTGCCTACTTGGTTAAAGCTTAGTTTGTGTAGCAGTGAAACCTAAACAGGACATCATGGACAGTACAAGATGTTTGCTGTGTGCAGTGTTTACAGGTGTATAGAATTTCAGAAGTTTGTAGGTAAACAGTAAAATACAGGAAGGATGATGGTTGGAAAGTATAGGCCATTTAAAAGGAGTTTGGAATAACCCAATGGGTTTGTGAGACAACAGTTAATAGACTTAAAGCATGAAATAATGTAAATTTCTAATAAATTATGAGGGGGTGGATTTAAGAGAACATGCTGAGAGGCAGGCAAATGCTTGATAATATAAAGCAGCGATGGATAAGCTTAAAATGCCTAGCTAATGCAGGACACCAACTAAAAGCACATTACTTCAAGCTCAGGTGAGGAAGTATCCTGGGAATTGTAGTAGTGTTGTCAAGCTGAATGTTGCCTCTCCTTGGTTTAAATATTGTTCCTATTTATAGTTGTAGTAAGGGAGAAGCTGGGAGTGGGGCAGGGTCTACACAGAAACATATGGATAGCTGAGCTGCATTCTTGTGTCTGATGGTATTCTTTAAGTGAGTGCCAAGATCGTGGGTAGTGGATCTCGTGAGAGGAATATGTGTAGGAGGGCAGAGAAGGAAGATAAAAGTTGAGGTAAGATGTTTAGGGCTGGAGGACTGAAAAGAAAGAAGGCATGAAAAATAGATCTATTTTGTTACTGAGACAGAGAGCTCTTGCAGCAAAGTATGCATTTGCAATGGGAAAAAACTCTGCCGTTAGACAGTTAGTTTACCCAGTAATGTTAAAATTTGTGCAACTAGTTCTGGAAGTGTAATGTAAGTGGGAGGAATCACAGGCAGACTTGGGGAAATGAGAAGTTGTAAATATTAAATATTTAGAGAGTTCCTGCCAATCCAGAGAGCCAAATATCTATGTTTTCGGGCAGAGTAAACATTTGGGGCATGCAGGGTTAATGTTTTCAGTTCGAAGGTGGTTACTGGCACAAGAAGGAAGGTTTGAAAATAATAATAGAATAACTGCTAGAATAAAATTATATAACAAATTACAAAAAATTTTCTCACTCTAATTGTGTTTTATGTTTATTTGACATTATAAAGTATAACTCATTTCCATGCCTTTTATTTTTACTTCATTTCCTATTTCTTCTTCTTCCTTCCACTACTTAAAGTGTGTTCTTTTTGTTTTTGGTCCAGGAACAGGATTTATAATAATTACAGAATGCAACCACTGCCCTAAGTGCAATTATTTTATGCAGGGCTGGGCGCCCCTGGCAACCTGGCCGGCTACATTACTGACTCCATGCACGCTGACCTACTGTGTCACCCCCTCACCTGACTGTGAGCACATCACCCCCTCACCTGACTGTGAGCACATCACCCCTCACCCCGTGTAGGCACGTACATGTGCAAAAACAATAGCAACAAGCCAGACTCTGAAGACCGGTCTGGGGTAGGCTGCAGTTAACAGTACATGCCTGGCGCCCCCCAAGCTTTGCACCCTAGGCATGTGCCTACTCTGCGTACCCCTAGTTCTGGCCCTGATTTGATGTACAAATATTGGGATTGCTATGACACATGGCAAAGGTGGTTATACTGTTATCCAGAATTCTTGGGACCTGGGGTTATCTTGATAAAGGTATTTCTATAATTTGGATCCGTATACCTTAAATCTACAAAAAATTCCATAAAACATTAATTAAAGTCAATAAGATTGTTTTGCCTCAGATAAGGATTAATTACAGTATATCTTAGTTGAATTCAAGTAAACAGTACTGATTTATTATTACAGTGAAAACGGAATTAAGTTTTAAACATTTTAATTATTTAATTAAAATGAAGTCTAAGGAAGATGGCCTTTTCATAATTTGTGCTTTCTGGAAAACAAGATCCCATACTTGTACTAATATTGTGCTTTATTTCAAGGGGCTTGTACACATAGTAGGGCTCAAAGCAGTGGATGGGGCTGAGACAAACGGCCCAGATTTCATACAATGCTACAACGGCCTGGGTCTAGGATATCACATATTAAGGGCCGCCCAGCCACGCCGGAAGGTCGCTTACATCTGGAATACTGGGGACTGGGCAGGTGACAGATTTTGCCCGTTGTTAAATCTCTAAGCACTACTGTGCTCCGGATGTAGGAATGATTGATGTACATGCACACGATCATGAGGGAAAGGAGGGTTGGTCAGGGATGCTGGCTTCTGGGCACCCTCAACAGTAGTTTGGCAATGAAACTAAAGGGACTGGAGATGTGTTATATGAATTATTTGCTGTTCTGTATTTTTGTAGAAATATGACAACAATTTCTTATATCTATAAGCTTTCTGGATCTTCTGTATTTAAAGTAAAAAGATATAGACTGACATCAAATGAACCACTTTTACAGTAGAGATTTGAAGATTTTTTGGGTTATAGCCAACCCACCCACATCTGCCCACCTTCCACCCGCTCTGAACCTGCCTACCGGCTTTGTTTTATTTGTCACAAAAGGGGTGGGGCGAGCATGTGCAGCGTCTATAAAAGAAGAAGCCAGAAGTCAGAAGCCAGCAGTGCAAGGTGGTGGGCGGGGGGAGCAGGAGAAGAGCTCCCTGCTGGAGTGTATATTGATCCAAAATACAGAATGTATACTTATCCAAAAAAAAACCAGATGCCAAGCATTCCAGATAGATCCCACACCTAGGTCTAGTCTTGCAATCAGAACCAGCTTTAGACAGTGACGTAACTAGAGGGGGGACGGGCCCTGGTACGAGACGCACAGCCATAACCTCCCACTCCCCTCCATATGCAATTTCCTGCCTGGGATCAGTGGTGTGTGAGCTGCTGGTGGGCCCTGAGGGGGTGCAGGCCCTGGCACAATCGCACCCCCTGCCACTGGCTTTAGAGTGAATCTATTGGCCCCTGCATAGTAACATACTTTCCGGTGCCAGCTGCCTCCCTCTTTAGTGCTCATCACAGACTATGACATCACTAGCTCTACATCATATAAATCTCCCCTGCAGAAGCCTGATGATAAGAGGCCTCTATGGGCCCACAGTATGTTATAAATTGCGTGAGGACCGCATTGTTTAAAAATGCACGGGGGCCACAGTGACGGACAAGACTATACCATGAAATTCTGGAACCTTTATCTCAAGGGAGACAGAGGAAGAATTCCAGTGGAAGCCAATCAGACTCAATAGGCAAGAGAAAGAAGCAGGAACCAAAGTGCTGATATTCATGCTATCACATCTTTTCTACCACATATTTAACATTAGTGTCTCCAGTACTAATAGTTTAAAGAAAACTGGAAAAGCAAATTGTAATAAAAAAAATCACTGTGTGTGGAATGTGTTGTGCTTCCATAAAATGAATGAACAAGAAATAATTACTATAACCTCCCAACTGTCCCTTTTTTGGAGGGACAGTCCCTCTTTTGACAGCTCAACCTGCAGTCCCTCATTTGTGCCTCTTTTCTCTTTTCTCTGCACTGAACAGCCATAAAAACTTAATTGGCTTTTGAAAGAGAGCACAGAACAGCTAACAGGAGCAAATAAGATACTTTGTAACACTTTTGATTTAAGAAAATAAGTAATTGTAACAGGAAAAATATTTTCAAACTTTTTAAATTTTGTAAAATGACCATTGTAATTAGGGGTTGTGGCCACAAATGGAAGTGGTCAAATATCCCCCTACTTGGAAAAACATTTTTTGTCCCTCTTTTACTTCCAAAATGTTGGGAGGTATGATAGTCAACATTAGAATGAAAGGTGAGGCTGGACAAAAGAGTTTGGTCTCTACACTAGAATGCCTAAAATCTGCACGTCCAACAGAACACTCGACAGAATTTATTAGAAATGCAGCATCAGCAAATCTTATTATCGAGTAAAAACGAGTATCTTAGCCAGAAGAACCATATAACAATCACACATCCCATAAGCATAATATATAGATTGTAATAAGTAATGAAATTGGAAGAGAGCTCAGCTGGGTAACAGAGTGCACTATTACTGTGTATTACACACTGCAAATCCAAACTCAGAAGGGGAGATTCTGACCTAGAATTGCAAATCCAGACCCACAATGCATTGCTCATCCATAACAGACAAGAAGGGAGCCCACAATCCCGTGCAATAAAACAAGAAAGATGTGACATCTGCGAATGTTCTGTAAAACCACACAAAAAATGAGAAAGCAACCTGACAAATATATGGCATGCCGCCTGAATAACACTCCGCGAATGTAAATCACGGGACTACATAACCCATAATGCACAGGTTATTGAAAGGCAACGTCTCTGCAGTCAGCAGTTGCTGGGAGGGGCGGGCCAGTCTGCTAGATAGAGGATGAGATAGGGAGGGAGGAGAGGCTCTGAATCAGCATAGCATTGCTCGCAAGGACACACAGACAAGGCTCCTCTCAGAGCATCACTAACGACAGGATTTGTGTCAGGGAATGACAGCGATTTATTTGCCATGAGAAATCCTTTGCTTTAATCTGACTGCTGCTCCCACCCCATCCTTGCAAGGGAAAGCGGTTCTTTCGTAGTTCGGGGTTCACTGCCTGGAGAAAGGGGGGCAGTGACAGCTGGAGGGGGAGATAGGGAGCACGTACTCCCTACCCCCAACAACCAAACCACGTTTGGTATCGCCTGCTGGATTCCCTATTTACAAGAGGTTTTTGGGTGTCTGCCATGGACTGGGGGGTCTGTGACTTTGCGGGTACGGAGGATGCAAGTAGTGAAGTGTGCAGCAGTCGGCACCACACACGGGAGTGAGAGACTTACTACTGGGGGGACCGCAGGCGTATCTACATCTAACAACTCACACCAGAACCGTCCCAGTCCCGACATCAGCTCACACGCACAGGCATGAGCCGCACATACATGTACAAAGCTTACATACCGGCACGGGCAAACACGAGTGCACGGCTGTAGAGTCAAAGGCATAAACTGGCAGCAGCAGCACCTCACACATACATACACACACACACACACACACACACAGCACCCCTGGCCGCCCCGGGAGAAAGGAGCAGTCCCATGTAATGCACACATGAGATGAGGTGAGTGCGCTCTCCTTTCTTCTTCTTTGTCATCAGAGCACTTGTACCTGCACCGGGATGGCTGAGGCTGTACATGGGGTGTGAGCATGTCTCTGCCTGCAGAAACCTTTGTCTCCCTATATCTGCACATACAACTGGAATATCGCATATGTTTGTCTCTTTTGATGGTGGGAGCTCTAATTACACAACAGCCCCAGGTTGGGGTACCTCTGGCCCTGATTAACCAAAACAAACAACAGTTCAATGTAGGATTGAGCATTATCATGCCGCTCCTCTCTCCATCTGTGGTTCTTATTCTTTTCATCTTTGTTTATCTTTACACTTCCTTGTATAAGAAATAGCACCTTTTTCATATTTATTCAGTACAGTTATCTGTTAATCTTCAGTAAATGCATTTGCCATTAAATACTTGCCTGCTCCCTGGATAGTGCCGACCCTCTACAATCTACATACTGCTTCAGAGTGATCCTGTGCTCACATATATCATCATGGTACTGCTTTGCGCAATATCTTAATGCCTGACACACAAATTGGTACAAGGGAGATGCCGGTGTGTTAGTTGAAAACTGAGAGGGAGACTGTGTATCCATACATAATTGCTGTGTGACATGGCATTCAGCAGTACTTGTTTTTATATTGTGTCGGCTCCTGTATTCAGATTCACTTGGGCATTTATCTCAATGTACCGTTATATAAGGAAAATTGTTGACATCCATATGGAGTGGTTTACAACGTAACAGATTTTTAAATAGCATAAATGTAGAATTTTCAATGTTTTACAACTAAAAAAAAAAAGAATATGATCACTTTATGGGGAACATGTGCAGAGCTGTGGGTCTGATCATATTTTTTTTTCTTTAATGTTTTACTACTGAAAAAAAAAATAATATGATCAGACCCAAAGCTCTGCACATTTTCCCCAAAAAGTGGTCTGTAGACAGTTTGGCTTAAAGTAGAAATGCGTGGGTGGTTACTTTTGTTATATTACATAAGCAAAACTGGACAATCCCCTGGAGTATTGTTAACAAGGTTCCTAAAATATCACTCCTTTTTTTTTCAGTTTATGAAATATTTAGAGTATATTCAACCCTATACATAATATGACTTGAGTGCTCATATACATCAGAAAGCACACGTATTTCCTTATATGCACCCTCCTTAACATCTTGTGGAGCTGTTAGTTCCTAGCCCTAGGTCGTCCTAGCTGATTGCGCCAACACATGTGCCTGATTTGGGTCCAGTCAATTACACCCTAATACCATGATCAATGCCACACTGGAAGGGACACCATTTACCCAAACAATTGCAGGAAGAAAAATACTGTATATGCCGCAACTTTACCAAAACAAGTTCTAATTTGGGGTATTGGTGAGTAGGGCACAAGTTGCATCACATTCTGTTTACACGATTAAAGTGGAATTCTGTGAAAACTGCTTCATTGTGACTACAAATAAAACAACAAACTGTTTCCAAAATTTTGCACTTCAGAACAAGTGCTACTTTGGTCAAGGACTCTAATTTTCTATAATCTTAGGTTCAAAACCTCTCCAAACATGAGTAAACATGGATCTGGGGATGACAGTAGTTACATTGGCCTTCAGTTTGTGATCTGATGGAACACAATGAGACCATCCACCATCTATATCTGTAGGTAGTACAAATAAATATGTTTCACCCCCTTGCTGAATGACTTCCACATAAGAAACAACTGGCAGTGTGAATAAACATGAGGATGCATCATTACCAATTGCACTAAATTATCATAGCATAAGTTCAAATTAATGATGTGGATGTAGGGGGGAAATTAACATTCACACATAGCACTCATTTCCAGCTCTGTCCAACAATTGACATGTTGTGGGCTAATAATATGAAAAGAGTATGCATGGGGCCAGATAATAATTAAATGTTTACTATTTGTTAAGGATTCTGTGGAATCCTTTCAAAACCTTGGGGTGTATCTGGCCATCCAGTTGAATAGCTCTGACTTAAAATTATTTTCAAATTTTGCACCAAAAGGACCATCAAATGTATGTGATCAAATTCATTAAGGCCTCATGAAGACCAGGAATATTTATGTGAGATTGGTTAGAGCATTTGCTCGCATACTATATGCAGGGGCCCACAGGAATCGCAACATTGGACAACTGATGATTTGAGATGCAATTTTTTAAGGGTATGTTGAAAAGATTTCCACTGTTGCATGAAACCCAAGGTTCAGTACAATTTCAGTGCTAGTAGTGACACTTATCACTCACAGTATACTGTATTTAATACAAATACTGTATACATACTGGAGGGCTAATTTCCAAAGAGCTGTAGTGCACTGTCACACTTGTTGTGTATGGCTTCTGTTGTCCTGTGTTGCACTCAAACCTAGTCCATGGACCAAGAACCCTAGAGTTATCTGTTGTTGTAGTAGGTAGTATAGTATATATTTTGTTTGTCAATTGCAGGCTTAGTAACTATCCTGCAGGAGGAAAATAGGTCACTATTATCACTACAGTTATAAATATATATGTGTTATATATACAGTATATATAGCTGAAAATACCTATTTCCCAAACACATTCTGTGTAGAATGTGTGTTTGATTGTGTTGTTTATGCCATTTTTAATGTTTTCTGTTCCTTTAGTTTCCCAGTGGTGCAGACCAGACAAATGAGCTAGGATGCTACAGTTAATGCATTTTCTTGTGATGGTGACAGACATGTTTAAGAGGCCTGGTGAAGAATGATGCTTTAGTCTAGCCTGTATTTTTCTAATCTTTCCTCTTGGCCTTGGTCCATTACCTTACAGCTTCGTACTATCATGATATTTCTCAGTCCCTGTCTGCAGTCACCTTTTCTGTCAATTTCCTTTTTTAACTGTTAACTCATACATCTTTTATCCTTTTCTACTTTGTTACCATCACTTGCATATCTGCTCCCTGTCCTGTTCCTGGTCTTCATTAATTCCAATACTAACTAATTTTCTTTTGTACTTTGAACAAATCTGTTGTAAAAGTCTACTCCCTTACAGTATGCAACTACCTTCTGATTTTCACCACATCCATCATTTTTCATCATAGTCATTAATGCCCACCAATATAACATTGACCCATCTCTAATACAAACCTCATGAATTTCCATTGCAGGCCTCATTTTACAGAAGCAAAATCCGATCTGTGCTAACCCTAGTCCAATACAACCCTCACACTTACCATTTTATTTTTTTAGCACAATGGTCCATGTTGCATAAAATGCTCTACAACTCAGTCCTCAGTCCCCATTCCTTTCTCCTCTCTCCTTTTCTTTGCCCAGTGGACTACCCACTCCTCTCAGTCATAGCTGTTACTCATCTCTAGCCTTTATTAATCCTAAAATAGGTTCCCTACTCATCTCCAGCAAAGCCTTCACTTCTTATTCTCACAGCCCTTTTGTTCGTGGCTTCCTCAAAAGCTCTGTCACCTCTCTCCTCTCCAATACAGCTTTTCTGCTTTCCCATACCATTGTTAAACCCTCACTCGACTGTATAAATGTTAAGCTGACCATACATGTACCATTAAAAGCATATGAAACAAAGTGTATGTAATGGTACATGTATTTTGGAAAGCCAATTCAAAACTGATTTTATTATGGATGATCCACATACTGCATTGGCAGATGAGGATGAGCCACAACCTGAACGATTGGCACAATAGAATTGTGCATGCTGCTATAAACTTAAAGCAAGGGGTTCACCCTGCCAGCATTACCTTGTGTGCAGTACATTTGAAGAGAGGAAGCTGATACCTCCATCACTGGGCACCAGGGAGTTGTTTCCTCAGGAAGGCCAGGGTGTGCATTTGCATGCAGATGCTTTCCACAATAGAATGGTGACCATACCTTGTAGGCCACTCATTTGGTACCTGTCACATACTGACAAGCATCTCCCATTGTTTGGCTACCTGTATTCTTTGCCAGCACAACCATCACTGTTTTCTAGCATAAACCAAACCCTCACTTATCTCCAACACAGTCTCTAGATAAACTTGACTTAAGCTGGCCATAGACGCAAAGATTTTTGAAAGATCCAATGGTTATCTTGAGACCACGATTGTCTCAAAACGATCGTTTAATGTCAGATGTGTCCATCAACTAAAAAGACCATTTCAGGCGATATTGCCAGCAAAACTGAAGGATCGCAGCCTGCTTTGCCCTGCAAACATATGTAGATTGCATGGGGAGCGATAAAGATTTTCTAACCTGGCCGATCAATCTTCAGACCAATGTCGGACGAAAAATCGTAAGATGAACGATCGTTTGTATCCCACTAACCGCACGATAATTTGACAGATTGGTCGGACTTCACCAAAATCGGTCGTTCGGGAGCGAAAGATCGTTGCGTCTATGGGGAGCTTTACTCCTGACATCATTGGCAAAGTATTAAGTCTTCTGTAGCATAGACCTAGCTAATTTCTAGCATAGTCCTTACTGTTCTCTAGCTGATTTTTAGTTTTTTTCCTGTTCATCTTACTGATATACTTGTGGCAGCCATGGCAGAGATTTATGGAAAGGCCAAAAAAGACCCTAAAAAAGACTGGATTTATTGTAACAAAAACAGCAAGGGAAAGGTACAAGGGTAAATCTGGGCCACCATCCACACTTGGTCTTCTCTTGAACAACTTGATTATACAGTACAAATGTGTGTTCTTTTGATAGGTTCTCCAGTGGTGTCAGATATAATGCTTTCAAATTTTCTCTTTTGACCTTAGTCCTCATCTAGGTCACTACCCACAGCCCCCTCTCTATCATAGTCAGCTATCTGCTTTTCAGCCACATTATTCTCTGCTGTCTCTATCCTCTCCTTCTCTCTGTTACAATCCTCTCTCTCTCTTTGTCACTGTCCTACCCTAATACCTTCTGTACCATGTTCTCCAGCAACACTCTCTTCCATCCACGAAACTCTTTAATGTTCTTACTTTTCACAGTTAGATTAACATGACCTGTAATTCAAGATACATAATTCAATTCCATTAGGTTTTTCTTATGCTGTTTTAGTGATTGTCTCTCTCCCTCTCACTTGCTTCCAAACATTAAAAAAATGTATTTGGCAGGTAGACTCTTTTATGTATGGAAAAGTTATCGTCTGAGATAATCTAAAAACCCTTGCAGTCAGTAGGGAAATTTGTGGATTAGTAAACAGCATGGGCAGCATGTTGTTCTCTGGGTTTTTTTTCAACAGTCTTTAATCAAGTTAATTGAGGCTATGAGGGGTAAAATCCAGAAATAGAACAGGAATTCTATTATGCTGCCCATTAACCTTCTTTCTGTAAATAATCTAATTACAACCAGCCTAATTTCTCCTTAATTTCCATTAAACTCTTTTTTTACATCTATTATAATATTGGCTTTGAAAGCTACTTCTAACTTTGCCATAAAGTATTTGCATGATGCTTTTACATCACCTGTCTGATCCCCCATGTTCCTGTATGAGGGGGCTGCCATATTTGTGCAGCAGGAGTCCGTTATCATTAGAAACTGTAACTAACAGGCTGAGATGGGACAGCCAAGTTGGCAAAGTCAGAGTGTCAGAGAGTCAGGCTTAGGAATTTCAACTAACAATTATATACAAAAACAAACCTCTCAGCAAAAAATGATCAACATGACCTATAGGTAACATTTAATGTACATTCATATGTTAAAATAAATTTTTTAGTGTCAGTATCACTTTAAGTTTCTATTATGATCTTATATTGGACCTAACCATGTTGGTGGCCAAATCTGGCCATTTGCTCATTGCTCATTTGCTGACTGATAAACGAGTGTATATTACTTGGTGTGGCCACCTTAAAGGTGTTGTTCATCTTCCAAACACTTTTTTTCAGTTCAGCTGTTTTCAGATTGTTCCCCAGAAATGTAAAAAAAAATTGAAATTACTTCCCATTGTTTATTTTTTTACTGTTTTTCCAAAATCTAAGTTTAAAGTTGAATGTTGGTGTCTCTGGTGTTTCAGTCTGACAGCTCAGTAATTCAGGTGCAGACTCTAAACTGATACAATGTTGCAACATTTAATTGATACATTTCTCAGCAACATCTCTGGAGTATTAGCAACTATTGTATCAATTCTAACAGTAATGAAACCCAGAGAGTCTGCTCAGCAGGAACAAAGGAAAGAAATGTGTCCATTAAATGTATCAATTTAGAACAGTTTGGCTTTCAAAGAGCTGCTTTAGAAGGTGAAAAATGACACTTTACACTTCAATATGAGAAAAACGGTCACAAATAGAAAATAGAAAGTAATTGAAAAAAGTCGTTATTTCTGAAAACAACTAGTTGTTTCCAGGAGACCAACCCCTTTAAAAGTAATGATGCAACATACTTTAAAATATTAAATATATATTAAATATTTAAAATACTGGAATTATGTAAAGATAGCAAAATGGGCAATTCATCAGGTATTTTGTTTCTAAATAATTTAAGGAGACTTCAGAAAAGGACCACATTGATGCGCTGAATACCAGCACTTTTTGTAGATTTGGTAGAATTGTTAGCATTCATCTGAACAAAATCCTAACCCTTAGGGGCAGATTTATCAAGGTTCGAATTTCAAAGTGCAAAAACTTTAAAGGGGAATGAAACCCCCCGGCGCTAACGCAAACCCCCCACCCCCCGTAGGCCCCCCTCCCAACTCCACCCCTGCCTACCTCTCCCCCCTGGCTATTGCCCCATAGTCCCTACTTAACCCTTCAAGCAGGTCCCCTCCAGCGATGTTCACAGGGGCCATCTTCTCTTCTAACGGATTCTTCCTGGGGCCTTCTTCTCTTCTTCCTGGATCCGGCTCAGTCGGCAGTGCTCGCACAGTAGGATGCCAAGAGGAGGGAGGGGGGCCTACAGGGGGGGGATGGGGGGGGGGGTTGATTTAGTGCCTGGGGGTTTCCTTCCCCTTTAAATTCGAATTCAAAAAGACCAACTGAGGATGAGAGCAGTGAGAGCACGTCTGCCTACATCTGTGGTTAAACCACCCTCCCCATACCAACTAAAATAAAGTCGATTTTTTTTCTGATGCAATAGGTCAATTTTCAATCAAATAGGTCAATTTTTGATCGAATTCTAGTTGATTGATTTGAATTTTTAGCGCATTCGATTCGGTTTTTCCCAAGTTGACTCCAAATAGGTTCTAGGAGGTCCCCCATTAAAAAAGCAATTCGGCAGGTTCTAGATGGCGAATGGTCTAATTTGAATTTTTAAAGAGAGTACATGAAAAATTCAAAAATTTGAATCCTCACATCTTTTGCAAATTTGAATTGAATTGACTATTGCCTAGTCGAGGAACACAAAAATAGCTCTAAATTTGAAAAATTTTAATTTGAAAATTCACCTTGACCTTTGATAAATCTGCCCTTTAGTGTTGTGTGAGCCTTGGACAACTAAAATGGGACACCATTTTTTTTTAAAGGTAATGCAATTTTTACAGTTTTTTTAAAAAGGGTTTTGAATTCAGTTCGCTATTTGGCATAACATTTTGTGAAGGATTCGGAAATTTAGGAGTCATTGCATCGCTACAGTGCATGTGTAGCATAGCCCTAAATCACAAACCTGATTATATCCAAGGAATACTAATAAAGAGCAGTGCCTTAGTAGTTTTTCATCTTTGCTGCTGAATATTAAGGCCATATACATATTCTGCATCTGAAACGTCTCAGCATGGCCTCCTCTATTTCATGTGACTGGTTTTCTGACACAGTGTAGGGTGATGTTGCCTTGTGCATTGCTCCAAATGGAAGTTTTTTGCAAGCACCTTCATATAATCATTTTTACTAATAGCATTAATGGGTATATTTGTAACACTGTATAAAAAATGCATTAAAATTCATCATTAATCCCACCTGAATTTGTCCTACTGATTTCAAAGGGCAGGTTTTAGTCATGTTAGCCTGAGAGATCATTTTTTCCCTAGACTGTAGCAATTTAATTTTATTTCCAAGCGGCACAGTTTTACTATATTGCAGTAGTGTTACTTTTGCTTTGTAGGAGATAAAGGGGCAATAATTCGCTTGCAAACTGAACCGTCGCTAGCGTTTATTCGCACTCTATTGCCAGGTGACTTTACGAGACTTTTCATTTTACAAGGCGAAATCAACCTTATGTCACTTAAATCATGTTCTGTCTGCTGGAAATGCATTAAGGTAGTAAAATCGCAAAAGTATTATCTATTAAACTTTTTTGGGTTAATATTTTTCCCCAGCTCATGTGTAGGGCATTAAATCATCTCCTTTGTCTTTATTCAGGTTCCTTGGACATTTTTAATAAAAAATGGCACTTCAAGCATTTGCACCAACATCTTTAATAAAAAACATCCATATGATTTTAATGTTGCCCTATTCAAATTGACCTAAGCGTAAGAGGACTAACAAAGTTTCGCTAGGCAGAATTGATCGCTAGCGAAATTACAGAAGTAATTTCCAAAGTAACGCTACGCGAATAGTAGTCAGTGTTCACCACCCACTTTGCATTTTAGTTAATTTGCGTAGTGGTAACAAATTTTTGCCTGGCGAAGTGTGCAAAATGGTCACTGCCAACAATTCACTCTTTAGTGAATCTGCCCCAAATAGTGTCCCAGTGGGATGAGACCCCTGGCTGAGGTGCTTTACTATAAACCTCAAAAACCAATTCATTATCACATGAGCTTCTTGTAGCCTAGGTTCAGACAGGCAACTTATGCCTGTGTTGCTAGAGCACCAGTAGCTACTTTGTGATTTCGACAAAGCTGGTAAATTCAGAATGGAGCCTGATTCTCAATAACGGTACCGTTGACTTACAGAAGTCGTTATCATTGCCATGCTCTTAATTTGCACCATAATTATATCAGTGGTAATTTTCTCTATTCCACCGTGATGACTCAGTTTTTTCCATTTCACTCCATTTTCCCTAACAGATACCTTCTCCCTGGTACACCAGTAACATAATAATTTTCCTCAATACCGTTGACCCGACATCTTACCCTTTCAGAATACCACAGTAATCTCTAACCTATCTTTTCGATTTGGATGATGCCACCCTGTATAAAACACTGACTGAAAATCTCTCCTATCCCAGTGACAGTCATGTTTCCTTATATAACATATTATTGCTCCAATAACAGACTTTTTTGGTCTTTATTAAATTCTGTCAGAAAGATTACATTAAAATACCTGCCTATTTATATCTATTATCTCACAAATGATTTGCTTCTGTTCCTACCTGTATAATATATGATTATGCTTATTGTCTGCATGTCTTAAATAGCCCATGTGGAAAATTATGTATTACATTTATTAAAGTGGACATGTTACCCAGACATAAAAAGCAGTATAATAAAAGTCCTTTTCAAATTAAACATGAAATTTAAATTCTATTTTTTATTAAAGCATTCAAAGGTGTTGTAAACTAATGTAAAAATCTCAGCTGTCAATCAAATATTGCCTGCCCTCCTCTATGCCTTAGGCAATTAAATTCACTTTCCATCCACCAATTACTAGATGTCACTGCACTCCCCACATTCCCAGGTTTTCTTCACTGTTTATTTGTGTAGTCAGGGCATGGGGACAACATCAGGTCCCCCATTGTAGTACACAAACAAGATTCTGAGATGATGCAAAGCTTCCCTTAATAACAGTGTTCACAAAATGGCTGCTTCCTGCTTGCTATAATTATGAATACCCAGACTGAAGGAAATAATAATCAAATAATTTATACAGTATAATTAAAGTTAATTTTGCTTGACTAATGTGATAAAATAGAATTTGGAATTATTTTTTTTGGGTGATTTAATAGGCAGTGTTCCCAGTGAAAAAACCTACACACCTTCACAGCCTGCAGAATTTAGGCCAAGGACTTTTGCAATTTACAATAGGTGTTAGCTGCTTTCTATAACTCAGTATCAAAAAAAGTAATTGTAACTGACAGTAGGTGATATGTGACCTATGTGAGCTGCACTATCCAGCCCCTCTTGGATAGTGAGTAAAATAAGTGTGTCTGGATTCCACTAGAAATGTCATAAGCCTTTAGATTTTTGTTCTAAACTGAAATTTTAAGATTAAACCAACCTCTAGTGGGATGTATTCACTTATATTCCTAGATAATTCCTTGCTGGTCTTAATTTTAAAATTTTGGTGGTTTTTGAACTTTTTAGTCTACTGACCCTAGCAACTAAAAAGCTGAGCAATGATGAGACTAGATCATTAAAGGAGAACTAACACCTTAATTTAAAAAAACATACCACCCTACGCTGCAAAGACCCCCCCTCCCTGCTCTGCCCAGCCTAGCTGTTATCCCTGGTAAATGCCCCTAACGCTGCAGATTCAGGGCAACGGAGTTCATGGGCACCATCTACTTCTCTTTGGTAATCTTCAAGAAGAGAGCAGCTTATCAGCACATACACAGTTGGAGCAATCTTCCATTTCTTGCCGACTGTGAATCTACCGAAATTCACGGAATTCGCAGAAGCGCCGAAAGAAGACCTGAAATTACCGAAGAGAAGAAGATGGCGCCCCTTTAACTCTGATACCCTGAATTTGCACCCAGGGGTAAGTAAAGAGCTAGGGGCATTTATCAGGGATAGCAGCTAGGCTGGGGGGGAGCAGTGTTTAGTTAATTAAGGGTTTAGTTCTCCTTTAAAAAAAAGTTAAAGAACATTACATTATTACAACTAGATTATTAAAGAAAAACAACAACAAAAAAGTAATTATTGTCAATTTCCTGTGTACTTTAAATAGAATTGCTCTTCTTTTCTTGGTACCCTTCTACTAGACGCATTCAGTAAAGTCAGAATACATGAAAGAAAATGTAATTCTAAGCAACATTCAGTATACCTTTACTATACCTTTTTTCATTGTGCAAAAACTTTTGGTGGAGTACCCCTATATGTCAGCTTGCATTTGTTTGTTTTTTTCTCTTTTTGGCTTTTAGCTTTTGCTTCATAAAACTGCCTATTGTATAATTTTTTCCTCCCCTCCTGTTTTTGTTTATTTTTAATTTAGGTTAAGAGTTTAAAGACGGTAGGTTTTTACTATATAAACTAAAAAATCACCTGGATACATGTTGGAAATGTAGTTATTTAGTGCCTTATGATGTTTGCTACAGTAAAATGTACTCTGTGATGCTGTTTCACAGCTTGAGGGCTTGTTCAGACCAGCATTTTAAACTGTTTACAGTTGTCATTACTGTTGAATCTAACTGCTTGTTATGTAGCACTCAAATCCATTGGCTTATACTGAATAAGGACACTTGGGACTTGCATGCAACTTCAACAGGAGCCAGTGCATATAAGTGCCACTAAAACAATCCTAAGAGTTGCATCTGATTTACACTTGCTTTGAGTCCAGCTGGTTTGAAAACTGCACTAAATGAAAGATAATTTCTGACACTTGGCCTTGTTGCTTGGGGACTATTTTCATGCTGTGTAAAGCATTGGAGAAAAACATCACTGGCGAATTTGCCCATAGCAACCAATCAAAGATTTTGACTTCAACAGTCACCTACAAGTTAGAAAACAAAAGAAAGCATCTGATTGGTTTCTATAGGCAAAATCCACCGGTTATGGTTTTCTCCACTGTTTTACACAGCAGGATTAAATATGCCCTTCTTGTGATAGGATCCCCCAAAATGCAGGTTTTGATAAGTAGAGCTTCAGATGTAGATAAACTCAGCACTGTCCATAAAACAGATTTGAAAACAGTGGCTTCTGAAGTGGGTACTAATCAGATAAATTCAACATTTCAGTGTAATGTAAATAGACCCCACATTTGGTTACCTCGTGGACTAGGGGCTAGCAGCACTGTAACATCTTGTATCAAATTCTGTTTCCAGAGCTTAGATGCCTGGAAGTGGATCCAGAAAGCTCAGAATTATGGAAAGGCCATCTCCCACAGACTCCATTTTATCCAAATTATACAAATTTTTCAAAATGATTTCCTTTCTTTATGTAATAACAAAACAGTACCTTGTACTTGATCCAAATTAAAATATAATTAATCATTATTGGAAGCAAATCCAGTCTTTTGGGTTTATTTAGGGAGTTATTTACTAAAATCCAAATTCATCTCATATTTTATTTAATGAAACCACAACCAAACTCCCATGCCTGATTTTAGCTTGATTATTAATAAAAAACTTGATCTACATGGATCACGGATCCCGAATCGCTTTCAAGGCTAAACCTAACGCTGGCCATGAAAATGTCAAATTGAGATAGGTGCCTCTCCTACAGGCCCTTGGCAGGTCTGAGATGGCAGATTTTCGGATTCTGGCTTTTTGCAGCATCAGGGTACAATAAATCTAAAATAATGTGACTTAATGTATCAAGATCCAAATTACTGAAAGATCTGTTACCCAGAAAACCTCAGGTCCAGAGCATTCTGGATAACAGGTTTGATAACAGGTCTCATACCTGTATATGGCACAGGAGGTTTCTTGCTCTTGCCCAGTACAATGGGTGCCATTAAGCAATGTACCAATTTTTTGTAAAGTGCAGCACCTTTTTGATAACATAAAGGCACTTTGTAGTATACAGTAGATCAACGAATAATATACCCATCTGCTTTCACCCACTTAATGGACCCCCTCTGCTCAAACCTACAAATACTGCTAACCTTTCTAACCTTATTCAAATTCCCACTCTCCCTTTTGCTCATCTCCCCTTCTCCTGTGCACTTCATAAAACCCACTCTGTTACTAACAAATCTACTTTAATTCATGATGTCTTTTGCTCTAAAGCTGGCCATAGATGCAAAGATCTGCTCGTTTGGCGACATCGACAAACTCGTAGATCTTCCCCGATATGCCACTAACTGGCAGGGCTATATCGGGGTAATCTGAACTTTCAGCCCTATGGCTGAACGATCAGATTACAAGACAATCGATATCGTGTCCAGATATCTGTTGGACCCATCGGAAGCCCCCATACACGGGCAGATAAGCTGTCAAATCGGCCTAAACGACCGATATCGGCAGCTTTATCTGGCCATTAATTTCAGCTCTTTGCCCTAACTGAGACCTGGCTCTCTCAGAATGACAATGCTATCGAGTCAGCTCTCTCTTATGGTCAGTGCTAGTGATGGGCGACTAAATTTGAGAAACGCCAGTGAAAATGCAACGCTCGCCGAAAATGACACGACACACGCCCAAAATAACAAGACACGCGTCAAAAACATGGAAATAGATAGATTCGCCCATCACTAGTCAGGGCCGCTCAGGCCATGAGGCAAGGTGAGAATGCCCCTGCTCAGGGTGGACTCTCCTCTCATACCCCCTGCACTACTGGCTGTGGGGGATGAGTAGGCATTCTGCTCTCCCCTCCCCTCTCCTGGCGATTAATCGAGGCGACAATCTCCCCGAACTGCCTTCTCCCTGTTCGCCGCCTTTTTAAATCAAAAAGCACCAGCGCCAATGCACACGACGAGTGGCGATTTCCAGAATCGCCCGAAGTTTCCTCATGAAGCAACTTCGTGCATTGGCGCTGGCGCTTTTTTACTTAAACAGGCGGTGGACAGGGAGAAGGCAATTCAGGGAAATTGTCGCCTCGCAGAATCACCAGGCGACAGAAACTCCCCGATTCTCCCTGTCTGCACCAGCCCTGAATCTTGGCTCTCTTTTTTCCTATGCTCTGATAGCCCAGCAATTATTCTGGGTGACTTCAATTGCCACATTGATAACCCCTCCCAGTCCTGGCCATCACATTTTCTCCATTTAACCACCTTCTTTGATCTCCAGCAGTGGACAAATACACCTACTCATAAGGATTGTCACTGCCTAGATCTGGTCTTTACCAAAAACTTTCCATATTTAACATTGATCCTTTTCCCCTCTCTGATCACCATCTTATCGCTTTTTCTATCTCGCACACTCCCCCTTCTACTAACCCTCAACCAAAAATTCTCGTTCACAACACTCGTGCTATTGATGTAACTGCTCCATCTGACTCTCTAGCTTCTCCTCCATCACTACTTCTTGTAACCCTGATTCTGTCTGGTGCTATCAACATCTGTTCCCCTCTGCAGCTACAATGCAGTGTAGCCTGTAATCCCCATCTCTGGATCAATGGCCAGATGTGATTTCTGTAGTCTATACGCGAGTGGCAGAACACACGAGGAGGAAATCCTGTACAAAAACTGACTTCCTTCACTATAAATCTCTCATGGTCTGCCTTCACACTGCCCTATCCCAGGCTAAACAACAGCACTACAATACACTCATAAATAACAATAGATCCAACCAACAATGATTGTTTTCAATATTCAACTTGACCATACCCCCAGGACTTTGCTGACTTCTTTGAAAGCAAAGTTGACTTTATCCACAAACAATTTTCCTACCCTTCAGATACCAACACTCTCATTCCCCCTAAAGCTTCTATTTCCATTTTCAACTCTTTTGATCATATATCGGAGCCTGAAGTCTCTAAACATTTTTTATCCTCTCCATCAACAACTTGCTCACTTGATCCTATCCCATCACCTCTACTAAAACAGTGTGTTCCTGTCCTTACTCCTGTACTTAATCATATATTCAATTCCTCACTAAAGTCTGCTACTTTCCCCTCGTTATTCAAACAGGCCTGTATCAAGCCCATCCTGAAAAGGCTACACTGGACCCATCCTGTTTGTCTAACTACCGTCCTGTCTTTCTCTTATCGCTAGCTTCCAATATACTCTTTTACAACTTCAATCTGTCCTAAACATTGCCACTAAACTCATCCATCTCACCATTCTATGTTAGCCCCCCCCCCCCCACGCAGAAACCTTCTCTGGCTCCCAATCACCTCTTGAATCAGAATACTAACATTTACATTTAGATACATTTACATTTGATAAAGCCCCTTCCTGTTTCTCAGCTCTGATCTCAAAATACACTATTGTAAGCAACTACAGGGTGAGAATCTTCTTAGGCATTAGCCCTAGGTTGGCTTCCAAGGTTTGACTCTCTTATGCTTTCCTCACATCACTTCATCCCATTCCTAACTTCTCTGGAGCTTTTACCTGTCTATGGAATTCCCTACAATGTATAATGTGAATATAAATTAATGTAATAATTGTGTGATATTGCACTTTGCCCATCACAGTTGCATTTTTAAAAGACCTCTCTTTTCAGCTGGCATATTTCAGGCTAAAATATGATTTCATAGGAGCTTTTTAGCCATCTAAAATACATAGGCTGAAAAGTGAGCTGTATATGCAGATGCATAGATTATAGTGCAGTTTCATCTTGAAGAGCAGCCCCCATGGCTGCGCAACAGAAAAAGATACAATGGTACTTGTATACATATTACTGTGAAGTAAAGGCCAGGACAGGGATTACTTGGATGCATTTGGCCAACATGAACATATTTCACTATGTGGATGAACAGTCCCTGTTTTGTTTAAAGGGGAGTTGTTGGTATATGTATGAACACTATCCCCATACAAAATGTACCCCCTCTAATTACGTGTTTGTTTTGATTTAGTGGTTTGTAAGGTATTGCCATTGCTACTTCCCTTGTTGTACTTATCATCTGTGTATTGGTGCAACCAAAATGTTTCAGGGAGGATGCAGGAGGATTTGGTTACCCCTATGTATCTCCCTCATGCATACTGTGATTAGAAGATGATGTTTTAGAGGGATGGTTTCCTAGCAACAGCAATTTTTGCCTGGTTGTTATTATGGAAGTAATTTAGTTCCGGTCCATGTTAAAAGCAACAGCAGCATACACAGATACACAGTACTACCCTCTGGTAAGAACATCGATCCCCAGCCCTCACATTTATCATTAGTTAATCTTGCTATAAAAAAACTGCAATAATAAGATGCACAGCCCTGAAGCACCTATTTCTAATGAAGCAACTTCTTGCCTCTTGATCCCTGGGCCTGTTAAAATGGGTCTCAGGTAATTCTCGCCTCAGGGATGAGTGAGGAGGGAAAATAATGACCTAGCTTTCGTCTCATTGTTTGTCGCTTTCATTCTCAATCTATCTTTGTCCTTATGTTCTCCCTCGTTTTGTATTTTGCTGTAATTTTTATTCTCAGCAGTTTAGCATCCACAATGCCCGCACTGCAGTGCACTTGCTCAGACTATTTATGTGTATATGGTTGTGTGTATCTCATATTATTGCCCCAGGCCATATGAGCTCTGTCACATTTGTTTCTTTTCATCTTATGCAGAAACAGGCTATATATACTTTCAGCCTTTTAAATCCATTTTAGCTCCTAGAGCGTTGGTCTCTTTTACATTTGTTGCTCACATAGGCGCAAATCAAATATTCTGTCCCCTCCTATTTCTCTTCTCCTTTCAAATACTGTGGCTCAGACCCTGTAGTGTGGCTTAGAACCTATAAACTCTACTGCTAGAATCTTGCAGAATGTTGAATTGCACACATATAAATACACACATAGATATACTGTATACTGTATAACCAGATTTTCTCATTTATATTTTTCCATGCACAAGCACAACATATTTCATAATTACTATATCTTCTAGCCTATATATATATATATATATATATATATATAT
>CM044435.1:84995353-85008374 GCA_024363595.1 Xenopus borealis | reverse complement strand
TATATATATATATATATATGTGTGTGTGTGTGATCCTTTTTTAGAGTCACAACTCACAACGCATTCTATTATGTTTATTTAATGTTTAAATTATTTGTTAGGAAACTTAAGGCATTGAGATCCATATTTTTCAAATACCCCTTATCTGGAAAATTTCAGGTCCCGGGCATACACCTGAATAACAGGTTCCATACCTGTATTTGGTTTCTTTCACATTCTTCTATGCACTTGTTTAGATAAAATATAATTTTTCTATATCTATATGAAGACCAAATCATGTTAACTGTGATCAATGATCAATAACAATTTCTCTTTCCTTTCCTCCACCATTTCTCTATGTTTCTCTGTTCTATAATATTCCTTTGTTTTGCGGAAACTCTCTGCTTGAGGCCTTTCGCTTTTACTCCTTTCGCTTTTACTCCTTTTCCCTTGCACCTGTCTTGTTGCAGTACTATCTCTCTAGCCTCTGTGCATTAGTGGCCCCTTGGCCTCTTCCCTGTTTTTCATTGTTGCCTGATGCTTTATGTTCATCTTCATGTTCATCATTCTGGGCACATTCTGACCTTGCTTAGTCTATCAAATTATTTTTCAATTCCACTGTCCTCCTAATCTCATGTTTTCTTTGCATTTCTCTTTCTCCTGTTTCTCCTATTTATTTGTCCTACATCCATTCTCTGTTCTATGTAGCAGCATTTCTCACAACAAATATATCACTGGCCATTCCTTCCCTCCATTTTGCTCTCATTTTGTTCCTTTTCTCTTTCTCACATCTGCTTCCTGAATCTCCACATTACATTCTATGTTCATTTTTTTTTACATTGTTTTTTTTTCTCCATGTTTGAGCTCTCTACTATCACTTCTTCTATCCCATCTGTCACAATTTCATAACACCTTCCAAATATTCCACTGCCAAGGAGGGATTCACTGAATTACAGTGGTCACCAGGTAGTGAAAGCTTTGAGGTAAATCACCTTCTCCTTTTCTCCATCTTTCCTCGCCCCTCCTCTGCTTTGTGTGCCCAGCAGAGAGAATTAGCTACAGTGAAATGGAAAGACATGGAAGAAACAGGCAGAGTTAGAGACATGGGGAGGTAGAAAATGATGATAAGGAGAAAGATAGAGACTGTGCATGCTGCTAGGTGAGGCAGAGCAGGTATAAGAAGAGTATAAATAGCATTATTCCCTTTGGGCACCTTCCCTCTTGCAGAAGATTTGGGCTCCAGGCCAGTCCGCCTCACCTCCCCCGCTTCAACCTTAACTGTTTGACAGCGAGAGGATTCAGATGCTGTTCTACCAAGTAACTTGCTGTGCATAAAACATTTAACCTGTTTATTTCTATATGCACATATGTTGCTCTTTCAGCATCTTTTCTCTATAGTCCTTATTATTTACAGTTTTGCTGTAGCCTATACTCTTTGTTCAGTATATTATGTTTTATTATTATTATTATTATTATTATTATTATATTCAGTATATTTATGTATATTATATTTGTTCAGTATATTATATAATTAGTATGGGAGCTATCGTGATGAAACTTAAGAACCGAAGGGACATTTTTGATAAAATAAATTCTGAGCTCCATTTCTGGCTATTAGAGATAAATAATAGCTTCAAACTTCAAACTATAACTAGCACTATTATGTTGCCAGGGCAGCTGTGGTGGTCAGCTAAAAAAAAACATTGCAACCTAATATGTCTTGAACATATAGAACATATATGTACTGTGGTTTTAAATGTCTACAACTGTGTCTTCTGGCTGGCTGAGGATGATGGGATTTGAAAGTTAGCAGATGGAGGAACAGCTCTGATCACTAATTGTCAGTATTGATTACCTTGTCTTAATTATTGTCATTCCTCTCCCTATGTCACTCCATTCTCTCCTTACCTTATCCAGTTTATCACAATGTTCATGAATTCTCTGTGTGTCTCTGTCACTTACTTCATTTACTTCTCTCGTTTCCCATAACCCTTTATCACTGGTTCACCCTCCTCACAGAGGTTATTATGATAATGTTTGTGTTGGAGGTAGAGTAGTACTCTACTCCAGCTTATTTTCTTTGGACATAAGGTTGGGTTTGACAGCACAGACACCTGTCATTTCTAAACTAACGTCTAGGCGCCAAGGGCAACCTCAAGGTCAAGCACAGATCTGCTGAACCGCCTAGTCCCAGAGGTCTACTTATTTCTTATTAAGTTTACTCTTCTTAAGGTTCATATAAAACAAATCTGAAGAATCTTTCTGGACTGCTTCTGCACCTACTATATCAGAAAACAGAAAGCAATATTTTGACAGTAGCAAAATTCATCCTAACTGTAAATATAAACGCTCAATCGTATGTTTTTCCCCACTAATGCAGGAAATGACTAGAAACAGAGCCATCTATTTTGCAGCTTACAATGCCCATCTCAAGGTTCCAAAATTGATCATGCAACATTTTATTACTAAAACTAGATGTATTTGCTCATATTATGATATTATGCTGGATATTTTCTTTTTATCATCTAGCCAGTATTGTTGCTTGGCCTTGGAGCACACAAGTGAAGCAGGCTTACCTTCCAAGAGGTAAGCAATAGGAGTAGCAAACTTTGTTCATGGAACCGTACACACAAAGTCCATTTTCAATAATAAATGTCCACAAAGTCCATATCCCCAAAGACATCCCCAAACTTTGTGGACATTTATTATTGAAAATGCTTTGCACTTTGCACAATATTTATTGGACTATTTGGAATCCACTGTGGGTTTTTGTATTTGATGATGGAATATTGGGAGATGAGGCGGGACTATGGGTATAAAGGTGTTTGAATATTTGCTACTATATTCTAATGAAGGGATGGTGTGTGTCCCCCAAAAACATTGATATTGTGGTAACACAATAACATTGGTAATCTCCCAGACTACAGAAAAATTGTGGGTGTTGCTGTTGCTAAGGGACTTTGCTGGGTCAATGGAGGGCCAGCACCACCAGTGCATTAGACATCAGTGCAGTAGACACGAACTACAGGTGTGCGGTAATTATAACATATCATTCTAAAGCAATAGGTATATACAGTAGGTCATGTTCCAAAATATTTGAGAGGACAAGGACAATTTTTTTAGGGCTAGGGCAAATAGAGATTGTCATCATGTGTGTCACCAGAGTTTACCAGAGGTCTCTTTTCAGTGACTGCAGTAGGAGGGGACAAGTGGTTTATTGCAGTGAGTGGGAAGCATTTCTCAGCATTTCGATCTTTGCTTCTCACTAGAGGCAGTCAAACATCATGTGTGCCATAGCCCTTAGACACATTCCTTTCAGCACATTTAGTTCATTTAAAAACAATAAAGCGGTTCCAAGACCTACTGACAAAGGAAAGGGAGAATACAGATACAAATCTGTACTTGTATGTGAGTGTTGTAAAATAACTATATGATTCAACCTTTTGCATTCTGTCGTCTCGTTAACTAAGGAAAGATAGTGTGCCGATTGAGACAGAGAGGAGGGAGGTTAGGTGTGAAATAAAGGGATGCCAGTGAGAGATTTTAACTAAATGCATTGACAGTAACAGAAAGAGCAGAAGCGGGAAATAGTGAAAAACAGCGAGAAGGGGGAACAGAGAAAGAGACAAGGTTATCATGTTTAATAAGAGGAGAAGAGACACTGGCAATGAGAAAGATAAATGTTTCTTACAGTTCTCCATTTTTACCACAGCAAATTGTAAATTTATTCCTGCAGTTACCAGAGGCCGGGGAAAGCATCTCAAACACAGAGCCCTCTCTTGATATTTCAGTTTTTTCTCAGAAATGGCCCTACTGCTGCTTCCAGAAGGTATCCTGTTGTGTATCCCAAAATGATATTACCAGAGAGCTGCCTGCTCCATTTTTCAAGTCTGTATTCCCGTATTTCTGGGTCTTTTTCTAGTTGCATTGCCTGATAAACACTAGGGTCTGTATTGTTTGCAAGTAAACATAAAGCTAATTAGGCCTAATGACAGAGTGTTAACTCCGAACGCTCCAGTCTCTCTGCTACCCCCCATGGGACCGTTTGTTTCCACTCTGCAAGCACAGTGCTAACCCCATGAACTCACTGTATTCAGAGATGTGTACAGCTTATGATGATATCATCACCCTTTCATTGCTGGAGAAGCTGACATTGCTGATCTCCACATTTCAAATCCTTAGGAGAGTGAGACTGTTTCTTGCTCATAGCAGTATATGAATATTTCTTTTTAAACCCATTAAGGAAAACACAGTCAGTAATAAACTCTATGAAATTATTTCAGCCTTATCTTGTTTGATATATGCAGTACCTATATGTTCAGTATTCTGTGCGTCCTCAAGAAGACTCTGGATGCCAGAAGCATGATTGTGAATAAAAACAACAGAATTTAGACTAGTTCCCCTTTATTACATGTTGCTATACTGCCTGCATTTTAATTACCTACATTCTCAGCCTTGAGACAAAAGTCAAAGGGAAATATATTCTGCCTATTTTGTTTTACAACCCACCTTTTTAATACTTTATTCTATTCTATTAGGGCAGAACTACAGGGACGATTGACGTCTGTTTTCGGTGGATGCGACGCTGGGCGCAAAAACAAGGTAAGTAATAGAAAAGTTGAATGGTGTTGCAGGGTTGATCCGACGCAACATGACTGTCAGATGAAGACGCAGCTTGCAGCATTTTCATCCGACAATCGTTTCGCGTCGGATTAACCCTGCGACACCATCTGACTTCCTATTACCTTACCTTGTTCCTGACACATCCGTTTACACGCCCAGCATCGCGAAAATGGACGTCAATCGTCTGTGTAGTTCTTCTGCCCTTATAAAACACTAGCAGATAATTGTTTTGTTTTATGTCATGGCTACCATCCCCTCTTACCCCATGTTATCAGGAGAGATATGCTCTTACCACATTTCTGCAATTTACATGATTTTCTGCTAGGCATTACAAACACTTTCCAATGCTTGAACAACTGAAACCATAGGGCAGAGTCAAGACATTCAGTTCTATTGGTATCTTTAATGAAAGCACACATTCATAGATTCTTTTCACCTCCATATATTGACAAAGCAAAGAATGATAACATTCTAAATCATTTACAAGAGATATAGGACAAAAAGAGAAAGAACCTGATATCATAAAACTTTGCATTTGCTGTTTCTGTTCTGAAATTTGTGTCGAGGGATCAGGCCCGGATTTGTGGAAAGGCCACCTGGGCAGGATTTTAAGGGGCGGCATGCTGCCCAACCACACCCTCATTGGTTCAGAAATTTTAATTTCCTGTTTGCCAATTCCCATTGCTCTGTCCCAATGATGAAAATTTGAGAAAATAAAAGGGAGGGGACAGGGGCGACAAACAACAGCAGGCCTAGGGGTGCCTGCTAGGTAAATCCAACCCTGCTAGGGATTAGTGGATGATATTTTTCTAGAAACATGATTAGAACCACACTGTAACTAAATGGATTAGTAATATGGCCTCAACCAGTCAAAAGACTTAATTTAGTTAACAACATCCTCCTTATAGAAAAAGCTGATCTTTGTCCTGGGACCTGTTGTTTTCCAGATAATAGATGTTTGGAACCTCAAACCTACTAAAAATCAATTAGAGATTAAATAAACGTAATATGATTGTTTTGCATACATTAAGGATTAATTATATCTTAGTTGGGATCAAGTACTGGGTAAGTCTTAATTATTATACAGAAAAAGGAAATAAAAGTAGAAATAGTCCATGGGCCTTACCCTAATTTGGAGCTTTCTGGATTACCTGTTTCCGGATAATAGATCCCATGCCTATAGTACAAATTAGCTAAAGTACACTCTGAAGTAAGCACACATGATCTCTTGCACTGAATTTAACAGTTATTGTATAGGACCATGTTTTTATGATGCCATATATTGCACAGACAGTATCTAGATATACCATTGTTTGACACAGTTTTACCATTTATATTCCATAGAAATAAATAGCGCATATTTAAACAGTGATTTTACCACTTTCTCATTATTTATTGTTATTAGCGCCATTGATCGGGTTAATTAAGTGTAATATCTGTGGTAAATTGATGCTCTGTTGCACACGACTGACCTTTGGGTCGTTTGCCTGCATGATATAATATGTTTCAACTGGGATGTCTGCCACATATGTAATTAACTCTGGTAGATGGTAAAACTATTTTATTTACAGCTTTTAAACATATACAGCTTTTATATATATATATTACAGCTTTAATAGTTGCTACATACCTACTCATGTATGCATGTATGGTGTGTGTACTGTACAAGGCACATTCCATCCATCATTTGTCTCCATCCATTTCTGTTCAGCCAAGGTATCCCTTGTTTATGTGATAGTTTCCATACTCTGAAACAGGTGGGTCATTCATTAGGCAAAATGAACTAGGACCTCATTTGCAGGCAATATTTCTCAAGCAGGCTGTGATGATTGTATTGCATGATATATTATTCATTTGCACATGGATCAAAGCATAATGTGTCACCCATGGGAGCAGAGAGTGAATGTGCTTTGTAGTTTTATTCAGTATTTATCACGGGCAATGGGCACAATTGCCTCTAGGAGAGATTATTAAAGCATGCTTATTAATGTGAGGAATAAACATAATATTCATAGGCAGCTCAGCCACCCACTCAGGGAAGAACTTAGTTGTCTGGCCACGCACTCAGAATTTTAGTTTGTGCAGGATTTTACAGTGTATATGCTTTGGGTTCCTACCAAAAAAAAATATTATTTTAAGAAGTAGTTCACTTAAAGGAGAACTAAACCCTAACAATGAATATGGCTAAAATGTCATATTTTATATATTGAACTTAGTGCATAGCCTAAAGTTTCATCATCCCAATAGCAGCAATGATCCAGGACTTCAAAGTTGTCACAGGGGGTCACCATCTTGTAAAATGTCTGCAACACTCCCATGCTCAGAGGGCTCTGTTGCAAATTATCAAGCAGAAAATGAGGTTGGCCTGTAATATAAACAGACTCTACAAGGCTGATTATTCAATTCTGATGCAAATTGTACTAGTTCTGTGCTGCCATATAGTAATTATCTGTATTAATTACGAGTCAGCCTTATACTGTGACATTTATAGTCTATGTGTAGTTGGCCCCTAAGCTTAGTAAGTGACAGCAGCACAGAATATGTGCACTGAATCAGCAGAAAAGAAGATGGAGAGCTATAGGGGCATCTTCAGAGGCACAGCTCTTTTCTGCAAAGGGTTTGGTTGCCTTGGATTGGTAGAGAAAGCCAAAATATATGTACATTTCTAGTCTACTTTAGTTAGGCTTTAGTTCTCCTTTCACACAAGAATAAGTTTTTGAAATAGCTTTTTTGTTTTCTTAAAATATTAATTTTAAAAATCAATTTTGTTTCCTCCCCTCTTGTTTCCAAGCAGCAGCTCAGTAAGCTTGGTCGAAGACTCGCTAAAGTGTTACAATTTAATACATTTGCAGCAACACCATGTTCCTAGAATTTTAACAGAAACTTTTCTATGCTGATAGATTTCACTGCATGCTCCACTTAGCCCAAAATGCTAAATCTATTAATAAATACTAGTATGTATAATTTATGGGTTGGATTAAATTATAGTAGACTTCTGCAATGGATGATCCATAACCAATGGAAAATGGAACCCAGAACTGTTTAATGCATTTTTATTCATATGCATTTGGGAAGTAAAATATGCAAGTTGCTTATACCCTAAATGCGATTAGACACATCCTTATTGGAGAAGGACTGGACCTTTCTGATAAATGGAATGAAAAGACTCAGTTATGTGTACAGGTTGGCTACATTGGGGTTGTTTACACCGGAAAAGAAGCACCTGCGCCGGATCCTGGGGCTTGTCATGTGCTGCTATCTTATAATTTTAGAATGTTTCATGCAAGTTAGTTGTTTCCATCATGGCTAATACTTGTTTTGCCTTTGTAGGCCTTGCAGACCCTCTTCCTATCCACTGTTGGAATTATCTGTGTGAAATTGCACCTGACAGGTAATATAATTTTCTTTACCGAATGTATGTTACTGGAAAATAAAACAAACAAATCTAATGATTGTTTCAACTTTAGCAATATGCAGATCCCTAACATTTTTAGAGCTTTTTGCACTGTTTTTAAGGGCTGCAAGTGGCTATTAGAGGTAGAGGAAATATTTAAATAATGCACTGTATAACATCTTACATCTATCAACATGGTCTGTTATGGGATTCTGGGAGAGAAGCTGGAACTTATATTTAAGTCCAACGAGGCTGTTAAGAGGAGTGGCTTGGCATTGTGTTCAAATTAAAGTGGATTATTATTTTGTATAGCCAGCAGAGGAATTTGCAGTGTCAGCTCCATATTTATTCATATTCATTATTCAGTACACACCTTTTCTAGGGATGCACTAAATACAGAATTCTGCCAAATCACAGCATTTTTGTATGGTTTAGCTGAATCCTATGTGCCAAATCACATCCAAACCCCTAAAGGCATGTGACTTGTCTGCTCAATGGGTGCATTTCCCTGATAATAAATTATAGTAATGTTTTCCTGGATTTTACATCAACATTTTGTCCTGATGTTGCCAAAAATTACTTTTTCCCCCCTCTATGAATGTTATTATTTGTGAAATAAAGAGTCTTAAAATACTACTCAGATGTATATAGTGCCATGGTTCTGCCTTTAAAAAGTCAATTCAAATTAGTCTGCCCCTTATATAGTCTTGCACCAAGCACTTATTTCTTTAAGTTGTGTATGTGACTGACAGAGGCCTTGCACATGCCCCCCATAGTATAACATTAACACTGCAATGCTTAATTCATGTTATTAAAATAGTAAATATCGTATCTCTTCAGTACTTGAAGAAAAGTTACTTTAACATTTCTGGTCCCCTGAAAAACATAAAACTGGGGTTCTACTGGATGTAGATTAGGGTTTCAGTTTGGTTTTTGGTCAAATCTTTAGTGGATTCAGTGTATCCATAAACTGTCTCCATCAAATCCTTTCAACACTCTTTTCCATGTATTATCCTTTAATTCTATTGAGTGAGTCCAAGCCAAACCATATCTGTGATAAAGTAATAGCTTCAGGAAGAAGGAGAAAAATGAAGAACAATATGGTGTAATATACATGGTTCAAAATAACATTTTTAGAATAAGGCTGCACCTGATCTAGCATTTGATTTGGGAATGCATAGTTGTGATTTAGCCTAAACATAAGGGACAGATGTATTATTAATTGCTGCTTGGATTTGGCTAATCAATGTAAATAAATGTGAGTGATTTTACATTTTTTTTTTTGCATGGACTACTTTTTTCCCTCATGTATTTTCCCTTCATAAGCCTGTTTTTGCAAATATAAAGCTTGCCACCTAAAACCTGGTGAGCTTTTTATTTTTTGCAAAACCAATGTAGGAAAAAAGGAATCTTTGCAAGAAGATGGGAGTTTTCAGCTGAACCAAATTTGAACCCTTAGTGCTTTTAAATCTGTAAAAACAGCAAGGCATCCCCACTATGAATATGTGTGGAAAAGTATTAATAATTCATTTCTGGAGTCTGCTTATGTCAAAACTTCAGCTCTTTGTTAAAAGCCCATGATGTCTTACCTTAATGCCAAACTGATAGCATTTTAGATGAGCAGAATAAAGTATAACAAGGATGGGATCCATTATCAGGAAACCTGTTATCCAGAAAGTTCAGAATTACAGAAAGGCGGTCTCCCGTAGACCCCATTATAATCAAATAATCCATATTTTTAAAAATGATTTACTTTTTCTCTGTAATAAGAAAACAATACATAATACTTGATCCAAACTAAGATATAATTACTTCTTATTGAAAGCAGACCGGCCTATTTGGTTTATTTAATGTTTTCATGATCTTCTCTTAGATTTAAGGTATGAAGATCCAAATTACAGAAAGATCCATTATCTTGAAAGCCCCGGGTCCCGAGCATTCTGGATAATAGGTCCTATACCAGTACTTGATCCAAAGTAAGATTTAATTGATCCTTATTGGAAGCAAAATCAGTCTATTAGGTTTATTTAATGTTTAAATGATTTTCTAGTAGACTTAAAGGACAAGGAAAGTTAAACTAAAGAAGTAGCTACAAATGTGGTACATTTTCTGTATCAGCCTAATACAACCACAGCCCTTAAAGGAAAGCTATACCCCCCGAACAATGTAGGTCTCTATAAACAGATATTGCCTAAAACAACTCATATGTAAAACCCTGCTTCATGTAAATAAACCATTTTCATAATAATTTACTTTTTTTGTAGTATGTGCCATTGGGTAACCATAAATAGAAAATGGCCATTTTAAAAAATACGGACAGCCTCCTGGGATCCTAGGATCCAACGGTGCACACAAACATACCAAACAAACTATAAAGTTAGGTCACACGAGCCAATTAACAGACAGAGTTCTGTCTTTTGCTTCAACACTTCTTCCCTTTACAGTTAGAGTTGAAATATTTCACTTAATTTGATATCTGTTGCTCAAAAATTCATTTTCGGGGTATAGTTTTCCTTTAAGCAATAAAGATCTGTGTCTCAAAAAGTTTAGGCCCAGTATATAAAACATTGCATTTTTAGCCCTATTCATTTTTAGGGTTTAGTTGTCCTTTAAGGTATTAGATCCAAATTATGGAAAAAACAGTTATCTTGAAAACCCCAGGTCACAAGCTTTCTGGATAACAGGTCCCATACCTGTACAGCATTTCCTAATCTTTTTCTTAGAATATCTGTGTTAAATCTGGAAGTCAGCTTTGTAACTTTCACCCTGTCACTCTGTTGTAGGGGGGAATTTCACCATAATTAAGGGGATCATTTATACTATACATGCAGTATATATGCAGTATAAGAACTCTGCCTGACCATTGAGTTAAGAAGACCTATACCAGTGGAAATATTTGCTTTGTGAATATGTAACTTTACACTTTAGCAGAGCTGGGCCACACCGACCAGGTGCCCTAGGCAACCTGACGGGTCGCCAGGTACGCACATGCACAAAGTGACCCCACCTTGTGCGTGAACGCTGTTGTCACTTTGCGCAAGATGTTGCTGGCATGCATGCACAGTAGCCCCAATCAGTGTGCGCATTTATGTAGGCATTACAAGAAGATGGGGAGCTAGGGTAGGCTACAGAGCAGGTAGAAGTACAGAGCTGGTGCCCCCCTAGCTTTGCGGCCTAGCTACGTGCCAACTCTGCCTACTACTTGGCCCCGCCCTGCACCATAGCACCTTAGGACAGACTTACTTACTAGAAAAGCCAAGCAGTGAAATGGTGAGTTTTATCAGGGCTTTACCTAGAGTCCTCAAGTTGGTTGGGTACTTGCGGGTTACCCGCAGAAAAATGAGCACTTTCGGGTGCAGGTATAGATATGGGTTGCGGGGTTGGGGGTCTGTGGATTTGTGGGTTGCAGGTCTTATTTATAGAAAGTTTTACTCCATTACACATTTTCTTATCCCCCCCCCCACACTTCTGATGATGACACTTCCAGTTTACAGCAACAGCACTTTGGGTTATGGGTCAGCCAGGTAATGGGTCCAAGAATGTAAAAATGTGGGTTGTGGTTTCAGGTGTGGGTTGTGGGTCTGAGTTTAAAAAATATGATTCAGTCCATTACTCTAGATTTACCTATTACAGTACGTAACCAGTATAAAAACTGTAGGCAATAAATTATACTAACAGGCTAAATATTAGTAAAGGGTTGTCATCCTTTACTCAAGAGCCTAAGCAGCCTTATTTCTTTATACCTAGTTTAATTTGGGGATACATTGTAAAAAATGGGTCAAACTGCCTGTTTTAAAAACAACGCTGCATAATTTGTGGGAGCTTATTTCCTAGCTTGTAACATGTGTGGTATATTACTGCATGTGTTTTATGGCAGCATTCACACAAGCATTAATAATCAATGCAAGATCAATGATTCTTAATCTGGAAGGAATTTTATTGTTTACATTACAACAACAAAACCATGCATCAGTAGCTTTAATGATTATCTGAGTAAAAAGAAATCTGAACAATAGCACAGCGAGCCAACAGCATCTATATAAAACAAGCACAGTATAACACTATTTAATAGTAATACACAAATTGCATGGATTGGCACGAAGAACACAGTGCGCATACGCCCTTGCTTGCACGTGCACACTCACCACTGAGGGGGGGACCTGTTATCCAGAATGCACAGAACCTAGAGTTTTCCAGATAACATCCTACCGGAGTCTCTTCCAGGAAGTTATGTCAAGCTAATATGGCAACTGCTATCCTTAACAAGCAGAAAGATCTTCTAGAGCGGTTACTTAGGTATGGTAAAGCATTCTACAGATTAAATAAAGCTTTCTAGCTTGCACTATTGTGGCTAATCTATTGGCAATAATCTGCCTTGGTAGCCTTTCTTCATCTTTAATGTTTAAATGATCTTTAGCAGACTTAAAAGAACAGCTCAGTGTAAAAATAAAAAGTGGGTAAATAGATAGTCTGTCCAAAATAAAAAATGTTTCTAATATAGTTAGGCAAAAATGTAAAGTATAAAGGCTGGAGTGATGGGATGTCTAACATAATAGCCAGAACCTGTTTGAAGGGGGCCACATGGGACATAAATGTTCAGTGAGTTTGCAATTGATGCTCAGCATGCAGCTCAGATTCAAAGCAACAGTTATGACCCATGTGGCCCCCTGTCAAGTCACTGATTGGTTACTGACTGGTAACCAGTCACTGGAAAGCAAGAGAGCTGCAGGAAGTAGTGTTTTGAATCTCTCCAGCCTTTATAGATCACATTATTTTACACTGAACAATTAAGTATAGAGATCCAAATTACAGGTCCATTCTGGATTGCAGGTCTTTTATATATATATATATATCCAAGAAAGCACTCACGGCATAGTCCATCAACTGCGTAGCAAAAAGTATTTATTCACACATAGTGCATCAACGCGTTTCGGCTCACACAGCTCTGTGTGAGCCGAAACGCGCTGATGCACTATGTGTGAATAAATACTTTTTGCTACACAGTTGATGGACTATGCCGTGAGT
>CM044435.1:84977081-84992796 GCA_024363595.1 Xenopus borealis | reverse complement strand
TGTTGTTTTTCTTTCTCAATGTAACTGAATAGTATGCAGTGGGACATGGGTTTTACGATTGAGTGATGTTCTTATATCTACCAGGCAGCTGTTATCTGGTTACCTTCTCATTGTTCTTTTATTAGGCTGCTGGGTGGGGTAAAGGGAGAGGGTGATTGAAGTTTATCAGAGCACAAGTCACATGACTTGGGGCAGCTGGGAAATTGACAATATGTCTAGCCCCATGTCAGATTTCAAAATGAAATATTAAAAAATCCTGTTTGCTCTATTGAGAAATGGATTTCAATGCAGAATTCTTCTGGAACAGCACTATTAACTGATGCATTTTGAAAAAAAAATTTTTCCCACGACAGGATCAGGATCCCTTTAAATAAACCCAAATGGGATTGTTTTGCCACCAATAAGGATTAATTATAGCTTTATTAGGATCAAGTACAACGTTTTATTATAACAGAGAAACATTTAATGGACTCTATGAGAGATTGCCTTACTGGATAATGGGTTGTGAATATCTGTACAGGTATGGGATCAATTATTCTGAAACCCATTATGCAGAAAACTCAGAATTACTGAACGGCCATCTCCCATTGACTCAATTTTATCCAAATAATCCAGATTTAATAAATTAAATAATGATTTACATTTTCTTTGTAATAAAAAAACAGTTGCTTGTACTTGATCCCAACAAATATATAATTAATCCTCATTGGAAGCAAACCCAGCCTATTGGGTTTATTCAATATTACATGATTTTCTAGTAGACTTAAGGTATGAAGATCCAAATTACAGAAAGATCCATTATCCAGAAAACACCAGGTCCAGAGCATTCTGGATAACAGGTCCATACCTGTACAAAGAATTAAAAAAAAAGAAACAGAGTCTTTTGATACATCTGACCATAAGGCTGACGGCAGCTGAAAAGATAAAAGTGTGGCAGCACTGGTACTGCCACATTTTAGCCTAACCTTAAAAGATCTAGTACCAGTCATGTCACTTGTTTCCCATTTGAGTGAATGGCCAGTGGCAGTGGCATTGTCATGGCCTTGTGTGCCACTGCCCTTTGTTTTCTGTTACATCTTGGTTAAGTGCTATATCTGGGATAAGGTGAAGACATTCTTTTATTCTGCAATACTTATATATATTGTATTATTTCTGTTCTGAGACTTCAAACTCTCAAATACTTTTTTCAAAATTCAATTCTCATAGTGCTGAGCAAGTATCTTCTGTCATAATGAAATAATAATGGTTAGAAGCATTTTTCAGTTGTGATTTACTAGACAGTACTTTTTCATTGCTGAGATTGTATGCACTGGGCATTCTTTATGCTGATTCAGTTCTGTGTGTATTCTATGTATTGATATAGCAATGCACAGTCTATTTGGGCTGATTTATTACAATGCAATGAAGTCTCTATATATTGATGTAACACTGTGCAATCTTTATGTTCTGATTTAGTATAGTGCATTCTCTATTTCTGATGTAGCACTCTGAAACTGGTATCTGACTATTTGGTTATTTTCATAACACTGCAATTTCTAGGGGATTCTTCCATTGCATGTTCTTTCTCTATTTATATGTGGCTATCTGGATGGAACTATAGGGCCATTTATAGATGAATAGCTTACAGACATGAGTGCATTGGCTTCATGGCTGCATATAGTTGCATTATTTAAAACATGGCTTCTGTACATTGATATATGGGTAAGATGCTGGTGCCAGCATTAGCATACATTTTGGTTTTTTAGCTGATTGTTCCATCAGGCACAGGGATCAGTTACTGTTTGATATTCTAATCAATAGTCATCAAGATCTTGCACCAATATACTGATGCAGTTGCAGCAAGCATTTTGCTTACATACACAAGAAATCGACCCATGCTACGAAACTCCCCCCATGAATTTGACTCATTTATCAAAAATGTTTCTCAAAAAAATCATAGTGACAAAACATCATAACAAAATAGAGCATCGATTCTTATTGTGTGACTTGATTTTATCGAGTTTTCACTGAACTTTTTCCGCATTATTCCGCATTATCCAGCGCAGATCATGATAGAAACAACTTCAGAGAAATCAACCACTGATTTCTACATGATCTTAACAGGTTTGAGATAGCATATTTTCAGATTCAGATTTTTAGCATCTCAGGTGTATGATAAATCTCTAAAAATACACGGTTTGTCCCCCCTAAAAACCTTGACCAGTTAAAATCGATGTTTAATAAATGGGCCCCTAGGTGTTAAAGATCCTGCTGCTTGGGGGCTTAGGCAGTAGCAGATATACAAGTTAAATACCCCATACAGGTTATCAGTTGCAGTGGTAGGGCTGTATCTGAGCATTAGCTGTAGTCCAATCATGATGGGGCACCCTGAAGTAACACAGTAAAACCCCTAATTTTTAGTTTTCCTTATTTTCAAAATATCTTTTAGTTGTCCCACCTAGATATTATGCATATATATATTATTCTGATTTTTCCAGGATTTGACATCATTATTCGATGGTTTTCTGAAAAATGTAAAGCATCTACTGTATGCTTTTTGTCTTCATTTTTTAAAAGATTCCTCTATCCTGTTCTCCTGAATTCAACCCAGCTTCTGGTTAGTAGCATAACTGTCTATGCTACTATGAGTGATGGATGGCACTAAGTACCTTATTACCTATATATTTTGTTATATATTATTTTTACTGATGATACAACATTCTTTTAGATAGACTGCTCTGCCACGTATAACAAACTGACATACATATTCCATACAAAGGTTCCTGTAAAGTTCTGTGTGATCTTAAATACTTTGTGTAAAAAGCCTGACAATAATAATAAAGGCAATTAAAAGCACTGGGAGAGGCTTTTAGCAATACCGCACCACTTCAATAAATATTTCCACTGCTTCCTTAAAGGAAAACTATACCCCCAAAATAAATACTTGAGCAACAGATAGTTTATATCAAATTAAGTGACATATTAAAGAATCTTACCAAACTGGTATATATATTTAAGTAAATATTGCCCTATTACATCTCTTGCCTTGAACCCCCATTGGGTGATGGTCTGTGTGCTGCCTCAGAGATCACCTGACCAGAAATATTTCAACTCTAACTTTAACAGCAAGAAATGTTGAAGCAAAAGACACAACTCTGTCTGTTAATTGGCTGGTGTGACCTAACTTTATAGTTTGTTTGGTATGTTTGTGTGCACCGTTGGATCCTAGGATCCCAGGAGGCTGTCCTTATTTTTTAAAATGGCTATTTTCTATTTATGATTACCCAATGGCACATACTACTAAAAAAGTATATTATTATGAAAATGGCTTATTTACATGAAGCAGGGTTTTACATATAAGTTGTTTTAGGCAATATCTTTCTATAGAGACCTACATTGTTTGGGGGGTATAGTTTTCCTTTAAACCTAACGCTCAAACAAAACTTGTCAGTGCTGCAAAGTATATAAAATAGAAAAGAGAAGGAAGCGCACATAGGGCAATACTGTTTTATGTTGTCTAAGGGCAATCCAGCCACAATAGGGTTAAAAGGTGTTCAGAAAAAAAGTTCATTGGATCCACCCAAGGTGTACACACGAATCAGGCGTCCTGTTTGTAAGTACATGCCCAAAAGGGAAGCCTGATTCGTGTGTGCACCTTGGGTGGATCCAATGAACTTTTTTTCTGAACACCTTTTAACCCTATTGTGGCTGGATTGCCCTTATCAGACAACATAAAACAGTATTGTCCTATGTGCGCTTCCTTCTCTTTTGTATGTAATAATAATAATAATAAGCCTCACTGCTATTCATTTGTCCAGCCTATTACTGCTGTAGTTGGCAAGTACACTGCATACTGTTGATTGAAGTCTCACTTTGTAATAAACAAACCCTTAGTTCTCTGTCCATCTATGTCCCTTTTTTCCCCTTTTCTACATAAAGCACAAGTCCAGAAATTATAACAGCTAGCCCCCTGCTGTTAAATGTAGGGATATTAGAAGTCACCTTGTAGTTCCCTGACCTAGATAAAAATTGTGCATGCTAATGTCTTTATATTGTCATTGGTTTGTTAGTACTGCCTGATATAACTAGATTTAACATATATGTAAAGGTACATTACATACATGCATACACACATATTACGTTTGCACAATTATCCACATTTTATATTTCACACTTTTTTTCTTAACAGCCCATTTTATACAACATCTTTTCATTTAAAGTAAATTAAACACTGATGTTTAGGACATGAACATCACTTTGCCCTACCATTATACGAAATTATTATTAGAATTGCATTTATGCCAGTGATTTTTATGACAGTTTCCGGGTTAGCAAAAACTATATTAAATTTGCGCAAAGCTAAATTTGTTCGCACAGGTGCATAACTTTTCGCATTGCAAATGGTTTTTCCGTTACCGACTTTTATTACATTCCCCCAATGGAGTCTAAACAGAGATCTCAAGAGAGGTAAGTACCTTGGTTAAGCCTAATTTTCAAACATGCCCTCGGCAAACTGACCAACATCCATAGAACATGGAAATTGGTTGGCCACCACTCATGTTCCAAAAATCTGATTTTATTAGGATATGTATTGTCATATCAGGTGGTGACTAGTTAAGTCAGGTAACCACTGGGACAAACAGGGAATGTAAAGAAAAGTAAAATAAAATAACAGTGCTGGCAGCAATGGCCATAGCAGGAGGCCATAGCTGTTTGACTGAGCAAACAGGACAGGGTAGGAAGATCAGACTAGATTAATACAAAAACGACAGGAAAAGCAGACTGTATATGTCATTGGGAAGCAAACATCTGCAGGTTAGAACATAGTTTTTAAACTATTTTCTGAAGTTTAGAAGCTAGTGTAGTAATGCCTTTAAGTCCAGCAAAAGAAAGCCATTGTTGCTTAGAACTGGTGTCCCCAACCTTTTTTGGTTTGGGGAATGGGGTCGGCGCCCAATTTGGGCGCACCGGTGTCCAATTCGGGCGCGCCAGCGTCCAATCCGGGCACGCTGGTGTCCAATTCGCACACCAGTTTCCAAATCGGTGTGGCTCATTAATTGAATTGTGAAAGCACACTGTTAGCCCATCAGTGTAGCTGGATGTAGAAGATGAATCAGAAGTATAAAATCCAAATTTTATTAAAATCAATAGATTAAAATCATGTCATAAACACATGGATGTAGGCAGGCAGGCAGGGGGAAAGCATGATTTTAATCTATTGATTTCAATAAAATTTGGATTTTATACTACTTCGTACTGATTCATCTTGTACTCTGATGGGCTAACAGTGTGCTTTCGCAATTCATTTGTGTTTCCCACATGACCAGAGTGGAATGGCCGTGTCTATCTTCCCTGGATTTCACTCCGCTCCATTTTTGCCTAGCCCCGGCTCATCGTACCTCGTTAATTGCAGCCTAGGCTCAGCGCCCAGTTCAAGACTGTTAGCAGCCCGGTTGGGGACCACTGGCTTAGAAGACATGACATCCAAATAAATATGTGTAAACATGAAGCATGCAGTTGTCTGTGTATGATGTGTTTATATGTGAATAAATGTAACACCCTAGTTATATGTTATTCCTCATGTGTCAGGTATCTTATCAAGGACAGGATAATGTACAGTTCAGCCAGAGCAATAGATCTATCCACATATATATACAGTAAATTTTTCCTAACTATATCCATGACCATTAGGTATTCAAAATCTATGACTTGTAATCATAGAGTAAGCAACGTTCTAATCCATTAAAATACTAATTGATGTGTTCTTTTTATTTATCGGAAATGTTAACATTGCATTTGCTATTCACAGGTTCTAAACATGTAATTCATTAGTTGCCTTTTATGTTAGCTTACCTTTAAAGAATTTATAGAACAGTGAATGCCACAAGACTATAAATGACTGTTAGTAGTCACAATTTATTCAAGTTTTGATTCACAAATGTTGACATTTCAGCCAACTGTAGCTTATGAGTAGTTCTAGCTGTCATAAAAACAATATTCTATTTTATTCCTGAGTGAGGAACACTGTGGGGCCTATTTATAAAGTGTCACAAATGGCAAAATGCTTTGAGTTTTATGATTACACAGGTTTTTCCTAGTTATAAAAATGACAACTATGATGGAAATGTTTTGTTCCGAATATATACTCTGAGGTGTGTTCCTCTTCTCTTTGCACTCTTTTTAAAGAACTTAGATATGCAGATTGCCCAAAATATTCCTGAAATATGGAATGCATACCTCCCAACTGTCCCGTTTTTTGTGGGACAGTCCTGATTTTGACAGCTCAGCCTGCAGTCCTGGATTGTTACTGAAGGGTGTCAAGTTTCTGTTTTATCTCCTATATTGAAACCACAAAAGTCTCTAAAACTTAATCAAACAAGGTGCTTTTCGGCAGAGCCCAGAATACTTAGCACCTGCACTTGGATACATTTGTAGCACTTTAAGAAAACTATTCTCTTGGGAGAACTGAGGCATACAGCTTAAAGGGCAATTCACCCTCATCATCAAAACTGTAATAACACATAAAACATGGCCCTAAAATCCCCATAAATATGTAAAAAGTTTCCATAACCTGCCAAATATTTTTAAATGGACATGATATTTAGGGGGTGCGGGCACAAAATGAGCACAGTCAAAAAAATGTTGCCTCGCTACACGCCGCAGAACTCTTTGTCACTCTTTTTGATTTTCTAATTTTGGGAGGTGTGTGAATGTGGAATTTGGAAGTTCTAAACATGTAAATTAACTGTTGAAATATATGTGTACCTGTATTGTTACTTTTTAGAATAGTGAAAGCTATACGTCTTTACAGATGGTTGTATAAGTAGTCAGAATTTAGATGTACATAGTAATCCAAAATTTTAGATTGTTGTAGGACCTGTTGCCTGTAAAATCACAGCTAGCTGAACAGCTGACTATCCTCCTATTTCTACAGGGATAGTCTGATTCGTTTTCAGATGAGATAATTATTAAATATATATTTCATGGATTGGTTTCCTTTTTTTATTTGTAGGGGATACATTGGTTCTGTTTAGTATGTGATACAAAGGGGGAGAAATGGCACTAGTATTTTAGGCTGGGGGAAGGATATGAGGTTTATGAAAAATCCAATTAATCACCAGTAATATAACCTGTAAATAATGTTTTTGTGTTTTTTTTTTCCTTCAGTCAAACCTTGCAATAAAACCTTGGCTTTAATGGGATTTTCAGCAGTCAACTTGCAATGTGTGGAAAGGAGATATGATACCTTATTCTCAGGCAGCGTTTGGGCTTAAGTTTTGACCTTTCTAGACTGAGAATGTTATTGTAAACTATTAATTGGCCAGTTCTATCTGGATATCAGAACTCTTGGCAGCTGTATATAAAATTAGATGTGCAGTACTTTTAGATAGAGTTAATACAAATTTGTGTGTTATTTGGTGCTGTCTGACAGAACATTAACTTTTTTTCTGGAACACCTTTTATTCACCCAGTCTGGCCAATTTAGTATGGCGAGGCAAACTTTTTCACTTTTTGGCTGTAAATTGCACCCCAGTTTGTAGCTGTAACAAGGAGTATGCCTTTCATTGTGTAGTTAGTGAAGGATATTGGGGTGTAATGGGGTATAGGCCTCTATACAGCAAAATATGTGACACTGGAGAACTGTGCTCTGTCTTTTGCTTCATTTTAGAATTACTTTTGGGACCGCTATTCAAATAATATATAGTAAAAGTCATATACATATATATATATATATATATATATATATATATATATATATATATATATATATATATATATATGATGCTTTAGTTAAAGTAACCGTAACATTACCAGTACCAAACTCTTTTCTCAACTTTTTACCTTAAAGAAATCATATGCAATCTGTACTGGCCATACTTTAGTGTCTTTCTGAATTTGTCTAACCATACTGTATATTGGTATGGGGCATATAAAGCTGGCCATAGAGGCAAAGATATAGTCGTACGAAACAAAGATTTGTGTGGATTTTCTGACATTTTTTGTACCATGGTCGATCAGTCATTAAGTCATTAAGCAGATCTGACAGGTTACAATATTTCTGTTTCAGTTAACGATAATGGGCCAGATTCAGTTCAGGGAGTAAAAGGTTTATCATGTGAAAACTCACGGATGAGATTCAACTTAAGAACCAATTCAGAAAATCTTATTTCATGGTTTATCATTTGAAGTCTATGAGGAAAAAAGCTGGAACTGAATTAGGAAAAAAGTTTTTTTTGTTGTGAATTTTCATGTGATAAACCATGAGATAACTGAATTGAATCTGGCCCAATATCTCTGCATGTATTGCTTATCTGACAATATCCATGGGTAACTGTCACTGCTATTTGTGAGACATAACTTTTGTACAATTGCTGTCTGTCAATTAATGACCAAAACATCTTCTGATTTGTTTTTTTTAGTACTTTATTTAAAGAGATACTGACATCAGAAATAACCTTTTTTTATCATCTATCATAACAGTGTCTTTGAATGCCATTTATAATTTTGCCATAGACATATTAGCCTGATGCTTTTACATTACTTTTCTTACCCCCATTTTTCTCTATGAGGGGGCTGCCATATTTGTGCAGCAGTAGTCTGTTAGCATTAGAAACTATAATGGACAGTTTAATAAGGGACACTCTAGAATGGAGTGCTCAAACCTTTCGCCTCGAATCCCTTCGGACCAGATGCTGAAACAGTAATATATTCGACCTGCCACGGGCCCTTGGGCACTGCGTTGCCCGAAATGTTGCCACTTGTTGTCTGCAAATATGTTTTGAGCGAATAAATCACTTATTGCACAGCATTTCAACCCAGTGTGCTACAGTATTTTGGACTTTTGCAAGTTTAATAAGGGACAGTCAGGCTGGCAAGACTCAGGTTTAGGAACTTCAAGTGACAATTACTTACAAAAGCAGAACTATTTGCTATAAACAATCAACATGACCAATAGGTAACTTTAAATGTAGATTAATATTTTGGAAAAAAAATTTGTGTCAGTATCACTTTAATATGACCATTATGGGTCCACATTTAATGATCTTATTCTTCTTTCTCTTTCTTGCTTTTTTCTCCTTTTTATGTTACTGAGTCTATTTGCTCTCCTGCTTACATTGCCTTTTATGATTCTCCTTCCTCCCTTTTTAACATGTCATTATACTTTCCTATTCATCTTCTTAATCTTCATCTAATTCCCTGTTATAATGCTGTCATATTTTGTCTGCATCCATTTTGCTCTGCCTTTCTCTTCACATTCCCTTTTACTCTCCCTTTCCCCTCCCTTTTCTATTATGGTACGCTCACCTCTTTCCCTGTTCTTATGCATTTTCTTTCTTTCTCCCTGTGACTTTTATATTCTTGTATAATAGCTGCGCTTTTTCTTGAAATTTCTGCTCTCTATTTCTCTTCCACTTTAATCTTTTATAATTTTCCTTTCCTGCAGATTGGTTGGTCAAAAGACTGTCAAAGCACAGTGTTGCAGAAAGATTGGGTCAGTTTGACAGTAGTTTGAATCTCCCACCCTGTTAAACCCAACCATCTCCTTTATTTCCCCCCTTCTTTGACTGTGTTGTTGAGTGAGTATTCTCTATTAGTGATTCATATTAAAACAATCGGCAGGTAATGGAGAAACAGAAGCTACAGAAGGTTAACCTGTAGGCACCCAGTTGGAAAGCCCTGATCTAACATAAGCTCACAGTTGATTATTAAATAGATTAAATTAAGTTCATTTAGCTATCTACTGTGAGGTGACTCATCAAAATATAGGAATGGTTGACGCAGTCTAATTGATCAGATACTGTAACACTCAGTTTGCCTATGGCAAAATGACAGGTGGATCTCTTCTTTGACCATTCCTAACAGTAACACTTCAGACATAACCAATGCATTTTGTGGCTATGAGCTGACAGCATAAAATAACTTGTAATGTAATAATAAATCTTGCATGGATACTAAGTACAGACCCCTATACATGCATGCATTCTTACTAACAAACTATCCTGTTTTATTGGGGGTCTTTGGGTAGGGTGGAACGTGAACTGGGACAAGCCTTACCATGTTCACTTTTTCATCTCCAATTTGTACCTGTATGTTAACCTCCCATCCACTTAGACTGTAAGCTCTATGGGCAGGGACCTCCTTCCCACTATGTCTCTTACCACATAGCATTTAACCTCTTTGTCCTATGATTCGGTATATATTTTTTATGTGATTTGTCTCCCCCATGTTTACTTTTATATATATATATTGTACTTTTATGCACTGTACAGCGCTGCGGCTCCTTAACAGCACTTTACAAATAAAGTTATACGTACATACATACATACATTTCTTCATGCAGCAATCTGGTATTTTTGTTAGAGAAGACTAAGGGGCAGATTTACTAAATTCACATATATTCACATGAGGGATTCAAATATTTGATCGAATTTTCAAAAAGATTCAAATTTCAAATATGCAAATTAGGCAAATTTGACCATCGGATATTCGAATTCGAATGATTCGAATATTCAAATTTAATTTTATTCGAATATTCGAAAATTCGATGGTCGAATACTTCCCCCTTAAATTTAAATTCAATCACCTACTTCGCCAAATTAAACCTACCGAAATGGGGATCATTCCCTAAGATCGAATTTAAAAAATTTGATCGATCGTTAAAAATTGTTCGAATATTCAATTAGAATTTTCCCTATTCGATTGTTCGATCGATCGAATTGCGCTGAAAAATTTGAATTCGATATTCTTAATTCCCCACTATTCCCTGGTCGAACTTCGAATTTTTTTTTATTCGAAATTCAACCCTTAGTTAATCTGCCCCTAAGTGTGGAATTAGTGAATATGGTTTGATGGCCAAGGCTAGATGAGTAGCTAAGTCAGAGGGGCCCCATGTAAACTATGTCTGAAGAGGATTATATACGTAGATATACCATTTATCAAGTATATAAAATCAGTGCAATAGAGGGCGCAGGAAGATATTAGTGGAAGCTGCTGTGCCATGTAATAGCTCCCCTTGCCTTCTGGGACTTGATGAATAAATATTCCTTTCTGTGTCCTCGCTCTGAGGGATTTTACAACTACGGTGTTAACACTTGCTGTTCCAAACATCTTAGTGTGAGCCGTTTTCTGTGTTATATCTCATTTACATTTAACCTTGTTGCTGCATCCTCTTGTCGCTGTATCTCACTAGTAGGACTATAGACAGCTAGAATGAAAATCAAGTGGTAGAATTCCAAATTGCTGCACAGACTGATATAATATGGACTTGTTTGTCAATAAAGGCAGTTTTAATTGAACTGATTGTGGTGCTATGCAGATTTGGAATTCCACATAATTTCACCCCTTTGGGAATCCATTTAAGGTTTTGTTGGAGCTCTACTACGTCCTACATGCATGGCATCATAGCTGTGTGGTAATGTGCTCATATTTCGTAAAAGTAAATTAAACATAAAATTGAAATATTACTCTGGGTTCCCTGTTTACAACTCTATATATCCTCTTTGTGCTTCAGTAACCATAATTTCAGCTGTCCAACATAAAACATATCACAAGGGCATTTTAGAAGAAAGACAACAAATGAGGCCAGTTTTAAATGGACAGTATACTCCCCTGTTCAGCATCAGTTTTAATGAATAGATCTTTTGATAAACATACTTTTTTAATCAAGTAAGGTTTTTTTTTATTTTGTGAGCTAAACAGTGCAAAAATGGAAATTGATCTACTCCATGTTTAGTCCTTGCGAGGTAGATTAGATTAACAGTGCACAAATTATTCTGCTGCATAATGGATTCCTGCTAACAAAACAGTCACAGCAAAGGGTAAGGATGGGAAGGAGTTTTAAACTGTTAATTATCTACCTTACAAGGACCAAACATGGAGTAGCTTCAGTTTCCCTTTTCTTGTGTTTTGCACAAGAATTAACAAATTAAATAGATTTTTCCTCATTTAAAACAATAGGCAAAAGGATGTTCAGCACAACCCTATTCATTGAATACATCACATGCTGAACAGGGAGTTATTCTGCACCTTTAACACTTCTTGCATGACAAAAAATAAAACCTAAACAGAAAAAGTACCTTATTTTTGTTATATGCTATCATTCTGCATTTTAACTGTTCTAGTGCTACTGTAGTATTCTGTTTCTGGTAAAAAATGGTGGATCCTTTAACAGTCCTATCATTTTGACTAAAGGGCAGTACCGCCATACAGTTTTCTCTGTATGACAACTGAATAAAAGGTACCATGCAGCCAGCGGGATGTGATCTCTTCTTTCATTGGAGGCTTGTTTTAGAGCAAAGTGTCATGATTTCCTTAACCCATAAATTGATTAATTGTCAAAGGGAGGTACGATCTTTCCTTGTACCTGAAGGCTAGACTTTCCTTAGTCTGTAGCAATTTGTTGGCATAGAAATAATGGCCGCTAAGCAGCAGCTTCTATTTTTTTGAGGACTATGGAAGTTTTTAGCATCCAGGAGTTGGTTTCTATCTCATTTTTACAATATAGGTCAGTGTTAATTTGCCTGTTTTGGACATGGATTTCATTTTCCTGTACCCTATAATTCATAGTATACCACTGTGAATGGCAAAATTCAGACTACCTAGTAATCTGCACTACATGCTAAGTGCACATGCACACTGCTATTTGACATTGTAAATCTAACATGTAAGTAGACACATCATTTAATTTACAGCTGTACCAATCCTCTGGCCTTTTTTTCACTTCACTGGCGTTTACCATTTGCATTTCCTTTTCTCTTTCCTTCTACTCTTTTTGTTCTTTTTTAATTTGCTCGTCCTTTAAATCTTGCCATTTGCCCCTCTCTCCCTTACATATTTCTAGGGAAATGTTTGGAATTGTAGGTGGTGCAGGACTCCCCTCATGTACTCTTTCTTTACTATTCTAATCTTTGGCGGTGTTTCCCTGATTTAATCTTGAAATATGCACAGAAATATGCACAGATTAAATAGCAGTAGTTTCAATGGTCCAGTTTCTGCAGAACTATATTTAAATAATCTTTTTATCTCAGTGCATTATGGACATTGTCAATAATAGGATGAATGCCAGAAGTTCTTAAACAAGAAAATGAACATCTATCCAAACATAAAATTAACCACAGTGGACACTAGTAAAACCAATAAAAGTCAAGGCAGTGAATTAGAAGAGTAATGATATCTTCATAGACTGACTATCATGTGTATATTGAGAGCAAGAATGTGCTTACCCATCTATTATTATTCAGAAAATGATAATTCACAGTCTTTAAGGGGAGTTTCTTTGTGGCCACAGATCAAGATACTGATTTCCCTCAATATAGGTGGGTATATGTTCCTGTTACTTACATTAGATTCTTGTTATTACAAGCTATATTTTTTAAAAACTTTCTTAGGTACTGTACCCGAGCAATTAATGAAGCTTCTAGCCTAAGATAGGGATGGACAGACAGTGGTCACCAGGAGAGTTACCACCTTAAGCATACGCTGGCAGCTGAAGTTTGACTTTGGTTTTAGACTAGGGCATCTAATCATAACCACCATATATGAGATCATCCCAGTACCTATCATTACTTATAGGACAAAAAACAATAACACATACTTAACTGTTGTTGTTATATTTCTATTGTGTAAATGGATAGTGCACCCCATGTTTTATTTTATTCATTAATGAATGAAACATTTTTTTCCACACTATACATAATGATATACATAATACATAATATATTACATTTAATAATACAGTATAAAACTGAGTGCTAGTGCTAGTACTATGTTACTAAAATATGTGAGTAAAGAACTGAGGGTTAGTTTCTTCACTTAAATGATCTCAATTCACTAATAGAGGTGAGTTAAATTAGTACCAGGAAGGTATTGTTTAATTTATTTCCTCATATTAACCATGGAGGGCAAAAAATTACTGACCCTATAGAATATAATTAGGTGCTTCATCCATTACAAGGTTGGCTGCTCCCACCTGCTGCCCTTGAATCATTTAGGCTCTTTTACTCAGGTGTGAGAGGCATGCAGGAACATTGAAGCTGCACAACCTGGCATTGCCTCTAGTTATGGGCGAATCTACCCAGTTTCGCTTCGCCAAAAAATTCTCGAATTTCCAGCGAAATTCTCGAATTGGCAAAAAAATTCGCGAAACAAGTTTTTTTTTGGGTGAATTTTCGCTGGCGTTTCGTGAATTTATTTGCCGCGAATCGCGGGAATTCGCCGCAAATTCGCCCTTGGCGAATAAATTCGCCCATCACTAATTGCCTCCCAACTGCACAGGGCAGATTCCTCTTTCACTCCCTCTCCATCTTTTGCTGCTCTGTTTAACAAAACTTCAACCTCATGGATTGTAGGGGAATTCTATAACTTGTTGAAGGTGAAATGATTTTGAGCAAATCATATCAAATCAGCAGTCCACTGGGATGCCAGTATGTAATAAGCTGTTAGTTAATCACACAACCTACAGACTGTAGCTGGGAGAAGGAAGGGTTGTGTTTATACAGTGGGCTTCTGAGTGGACTGCTGATTTGTATTTATTGTACTCGTAGGGTTAAGAAAGTAGAATGTGTCTTCAGTTATAGATTTTTTTCTGAAATGACAACCATGTATTTTTCTTATTAAAGGAGGGCTAAAGCCTAGCTAAGTAGGCTAGAAATGTTGAACATTATGTTTTGGATTTCTGTACCAGCCCAAGGTAACCTCCACCCTTTAGCAGTAAAGATCTGTGTCTCCAAAGATGCCCAATAGCTCCCCGTCTTCTTTTCTGCTGATTCACTGCACATGCTCTGTGCTGCTGTCATTTTCTGAGCTTAGGGAGCGAATCACAACATACAGTACTCATAGAATAGAAATGTCACAATATAAGGCTGATTAGTAATTAATACAGTTAATTACTACATGGCAGTGCAATTAAAATCATAATCTAATAATTAGCCTTGCAACATCATCTTATATTACAGACAACCCTTATTTTCTGCTTGATAATTTGTGATGACCCCTAAACTTAGCTTCTCAACAGCTGCTCAGAGCCCACTGAGCATGTGAGTGTCACAGACACTTTCCAAGATGGTGACCCCCTGTGACAAGTTTGAAGTTCTGGATCATTGCTGTGTATTGAGAAAAGGGAAATAATTTTTAAATATTTGTAGTATTTGATTATAATGGAGTCTATGGGAGATGGCCTTTCCATAATCCGGAGCTTTCTGGATAATTGGTTTCCAGACAACAGGTTCCATACCTGTACAAAGGGAAGAAACTTTTTTAGGCAAGAGATGGGGCCCTAGACACAAGCTTGCTGAGCCTTATGTATAATTTATTTCCTTGGCCAGTGCTGTATATACAGAGAGAGAAACCATTGCTTCTGTATTATTATATAAAGATTGTGCTGTTTTACGTTTTGCACACAAGAGTAGCATTATGTTTCATCATCTGGTTTTAGTATGTACAAAAATGTATCAGAAGTAGATGAAAGGAATGCTTGGGAGCTTTTGCTCCTACTGATCATTTGTCAGCAAATACCAATGCTTTATGCATTATCCGGTTCTTTGTATTGCAGTGGTTTCCATGAAAGGCCTTCACTGAGGCCTCCAGAGTATACGCTTCTGGCAGTAGTTTCATATGGTGGAAAAGGGTTCTTCCAGCAAAGATTAAATATGGCATTGATTTATTCCCCCAACCATCTTTCTATGTTTCAATCAACATATTCATGCCACCCCTATGCAGGTTGTTTTTTTTTTTTTTT
>CM044435.1:84952874-84974326 GCA_024363595.1 Xenopus borealis | reverse complement strand
GTAGGAGGGCGCATGCAGGACATCGTTTTGACGTGACGATGTCCTAAAATGCGTTCCGTACTTTGTTACATGTGGCTTGAGGGATTTGCAACAATGTGACGTTTCGGACTCATTTGAAAAAGGACATTGAGTGAGTCCGAAACATCACATTGTTGCAGATCCCTCAAGCCACATGTAATATAGGCGTTTTAAACCGAAAAGCTTGTCTGGAGCTGTGTCAAATCAAACATTGTTGACACTTTTATTAAGGCAAACTTTGCATCATGGAAAAACCTAGTTTATGGACCAGAATGAGGCACCTGATGTCTGTGCCCAAGCACTGGCTTTACAATTAGATAGTGAGGAGGAAAGAGTATGTGGAGAAGGCTGTAAAACCAAGGCATAGAGGTGGGGCAGGTATACAAGTTGGCGCTATAGAAATACATGTTAATAATACATGATTGAAAGCTGAGATTTTTAAACAATTTTAGAACAGGTATGAATTTTTTAATAAAATAATTATTTGTGTTTCACATTTAATTTGCAAAGGACTTTTATTATACAGCTTTTTATGACTGGGTGACAGGTACGCTTTAAAGGACAAGGAAAGTGTAAAATAGAATAAGGCTAGAATTGCTGTATTTTGTATACTAAACATAAACATGAACTTACTGCACCACAAGCCTAATCAAACAAATGATTTATGCTTTCAAAGTTGGCCACAGGGGGCTGTCATCTTGTAACTTTGTTATACATGTTTGCTTGACACTGGCACTGCACATCCTCAGTGTGGTCTGCTTGAGTTCTGCATGGCTGGTAAGTAAGGCAGAGGCTCCCCCTGCTGTTCATAAGTGATTGTTTCCCTGCAAGAAGCACTAAATGAAGGGAGAATTTTACTGCAGGGTTTCTTATAAAAACGGTACACATTTTAAAATTAACGTATATTGGAGATAGATTTCTTTTTCATTAAAGAAAGTAAAAATTGGATTTTATTTATTTGCCTTTCCTTGCCCTTTAAAGAAGATTTAATATGAAGTTCTGTCTGCTATCAATATTCCTGTACACTTGTGGGTTGCCTCTTTTATGTAGTGTCACTGCTGTCCTGTGCATTTAAACACACTCTCTTGGATGGCACTGTATGTAAATGCATACATACAGTATATATGACTTTCTACCAACAACAGTTACAGAGATAAAATGCCTAACAAATGTTATAGATCATAGGTCATTCAGTTTATAAGGAATGGCTTAATTATGGGCAAAGGTTGTTCAACTTTGGTTATCTTTAATCCGGAGACCATAAAACAGGGATATGATTGTTTTATTTAAATATATATGAGATGGTTGAGTAGGCTTATTCATTAATTGATATTTCCAGAAGATTTAATTCCATATCTGAAAATTAGTGCCCTTCAAGTGAATGAAAAATTACTTAAACAGCTAAAACATCACCACAAAGCGAAAATAATCTATTTCTTGGCAGCAATATTCATATATTTTAAGATTTCATGTCTTAAAAGAAAAGAAATCTTGAAAGATTGTATAACTTGAGTGCCCCCTTTAGTCTGTCCAGGGCAAAGCCTAGAAATAGTGAAATAAATCATTTTATTAATGTAGTAAGGGTCTCTTGACGCTTACCTGCTCAGTTCTATTGCTCCGTGTGACAGGATCGATTGAACTGGGCATGGAAGTATCAGGAGATGTTTTCTGCTACAATAAACAAATCAGTTTATCAGCAGTGTAGATTATGAAAATAATTATTGCAAATGGCATAAGTGTTCAGAACAGAAACAAACTCCAAAATGACAAGTAAGACAAATTATGCAAAGAGTGTTGAGATTTGGCTGAATTTGGGGCATGCTTAATTTTATATTTTAGTGGTGATAAAATATGTATTGCTTTGGATTTATTGCTATAGGATCTGTAGTTTAGCAACAAATTTGCTATGGGAGCTTTTTAAAGCATTTAGTATACTCACATAAGGGTAACCGTAATATATTCATGTTAAGGAGATGCAAGGTATAAAACTAAGTAAGCTTTATCAGAAAGGTCTATATGAATACACTAGTAAACCCTCAAAGTTATGTTGCTCAGAGTCCTCTGTCAAAATAAACACCACATTTCTTTCCTTCTATTGTGTACACATGAGCTTCTGTATCAGAGTTCTTGTTTTCATCTTAAACCTCCAGGGCTTGGGCTTGAGCATGCTCATTTTGCTCCTCTCCCCCTCCCTGCTATAATATGAGCTATGAGCAGGCAGGACGTGATGTCACACCAAGCTAATATGGCAGCTACTATCCTACACAAACAGAGCCAGTGTCTAGAGCTGTTTACTGAGGTATAGAGAGAATATGGACAGAATAAAAATTGTATTCTAGCTTGGACTGGTGAAGCTAATCTATTGGCAATAAACTGCCTTGGTAGATTTCATTATCAGTATAACATTATAACTCTTTAACTAACAAACTAACCAGACTAGAAATGTCATTTCCACAATTTGCTTGTGTTCATAATTATGGAAGTGGTATAAAATTTACAAACTTGCAATGTGGGCATGATGACCATTAGTCCAAAACTGACAACAGAATTTGGCATTACATCATGTCCTGATAATGGCCCAGGAGACAAAAATTTGTTGTCTTTTTGAAAACAACATACATATCTGCAGTCTCTGTATATATGCATGATGGATCTGTGTTATGCTGGGGGATTTTTGGTTAGCTTGATACAGAATAACAGCAACTGTATGGTGATGCATGGTCATTGTGTGCATATTTTGCCTATATATGTTTTTATATTTGTATGAATGTGTGTTTTAGTGCAGCACATATGGAGAATGTGAGTGTGTTTGAGTGTAATGGTGTGTTTATGTGTGCAGCACAGTGGTACATATTACTTTGCAGGATTGTGGACTGTTAGGATGAACTCACTGTAGGTAATTATATAAATATACTTGTACAAGCCATGTATTTCTGCGAGTGCTAGGGCAGTTATTGAAAAGATTATTTTAAGCATGTGCTAATGCTGTCTTAATTAAAGGATTTGCTGTCATAAATTTCCCTTTTTTAAATTGTTAATTAAGTATGTTTCAGAGGATGAAAATAGGTTTTTACATTATGCTAGTTTTGGTGTGTGCTTTTTCCATCATTTATGTGATGCATTTTCCTGGGAAGTGCAAGTAGTTCTGTGAGTCAAGCAGTTTTCTTGGGTTATTTCTTGAATTCTTATTAGCTGGCTTACATGGATTTTTAGTCCTATTCAAGCTTTGTAGTATTCTTTAATTTTTGTGTTACTTCTTTAGGAATCTGAAACATAGTGGTGCTACAACAATGAAGTGCAGTTTTCTCACTTTTTGATAATATTTTTGTCTACTAGATCAGGGCAGTCCAACTGGTGGCATGTGGCACGCAACCCTCCCTCCCTCCATGAGAGTCTGCCTGCTGTGTCTGCTTATCATGTGTAAGCTTTAAAAGGTATCACTACAGAGAGTAACTGACCACTGCATTGTTTTACACTCAAATTCAGACTAATCCCCTGTATTGTTCACACCTGTGACCTCCCTTAATTTTTCACACTTGTAACACCTCTAAAGCCATGTACTGTTCACACCTGAGACCCAGACTGAAGCTACCCACATTGCTTACCTGTTCACATCTTGTTCAAAATGCTAATGGGGCACCAGCACTGTCTCCTGCTCTATTCTGCCTTCCCTATGCTCCCTGTGTGTGCCATACCCTGTTTGCACAGTGCTGCTTGTGTGTGCCATTCTTTGCTTGCCCAGTGCTACTTGTTTGAAAAAGAAAATAGGCAGGCACTCACATAGACCAATCTTCAAGGCAGACTTTGTGAAAACATCAATAGTATTTATTCCAGTACATAGGGATACAGCCTTACAGGGCGATATGAAACGCGTAAGGCTGTATCCCTTTGTACTGGAATAAATACTATTGATGTTTCACAAAGTCTGCCTTGAAGTTTGGTCTAAGCGAGTGCCCCACAGGGGGGCCCAGGTGCCAATCCTGTGCCGGGGCCCACCAGGGAGTAATTACGCCACTGATTGAAACCAGTGTCTTTTCTACATACACATGACTACTAGCTAATAAGCTGCTTGTGTACCATACTCTGCTTGCCCAGTGCTGCTTGTGTGTGCCAGAGTATGCTTGCCTAGTGCTGATTGTGTGTGCCATGCTCTGCTTGCCCAGTGCTGCTTGTGTGTTTCATACTCTGCTTGCCCAGTGCTGCTTGTGTGTGTCATACTCTGCTTGCCCAGTGCTGCTTGTGTGTTTCATACTCTGCTTGACCAGTGCTGATTTTGTGTGCCATACTCTGCTTGCCCAGTGCTGCTTGTGTGTTTCATACTCTGCTTGACCAGTGCTGATTGTGTGTGTCATTTTGTGCTTGCCCAGTGCTACCTGTGGGATGTAAGCCTGGTAGGGGTTTGTTCTGGGTGTTTGTTAGCATTTGGAAATAGTTATTAGGGGTCGCTAAAGTGTTTAATCATGTGTTGGGGGGTTTCTGTATTATCCACATGGGAGGATAAGGCATAAATAAATTTTTCACATATGAGTGATGAGGGATATCTCTGCAGTGAGCACCAACCATTTGGATTTTTGGTGTGCTACTACGTTAATGTGGATATGATCTTAAAAGTTCTTGTGGTAACGTGGGTGTGGTTTAAAGGGGGAGGGGTCAACACTGACTTCCATTATTGGCCCTCCACCACGTAGGCCAGAAAAAGTTTGGCCCTGGGTACCACAGAAGTTGGACAGCACTGTACTAGATAATAGGAAAGTTTGTGAGACATTAACCTTTTGTACTTTCCTTCAGTAGAAGCTCTTTACTAACCTGTGGTGTTTTGTAGTAGTATTGGCAAATCTGCCCAGGTCTAGACTTATGTAGCAGCCAATTAGGGTCGGCTTCTTCTTACTTAGTCATAACAAGAAAAAGATAGGCAGCAGCAATGGAGGACATGAGCTTATGTGTTAAGGCTATGCAGCTCATCAGGTAAGCTTTTATATCTTTTTACTGTTGTGTGATATTGTTTTAAATGATACAATAAAAGTTACTGATGTAAGACTATATTAACTTGAGCATCCTGGCTAATAATGGTTCCATGGAAGGCTCAAATCCACTTAGGAGCGATTCAGGCAAACAGGCAAAAGCCTCTGGCAGAATCCTTCTGGGCCCACAAGGCCCAGGCAGTAAAGCACAGGGCTATAAAGTTGGGAAAGCTAGGGGTCATACTGTGACCCAGGAAATTGGGAATTACTCTATTCCTTAGACTTCCCTTCCTTAGACTAAGGGACAGATATATTAAGGGTTGAATTTCGAGTTCATGGGAGTTATTGAAAGCTCCCGTTAAATCCCATGAACTCAAAATTCAACCAATTGCAATTTAATTAAAAAAATCTTATTTTTGGAACTCGGGTGAATAGGATCGACCTGCCAATTCGAAAAGAATTTGATATAAATTCTGTTAAAAAAATTTCTCCGAAAAATACTTGAATGTCAGGAAGGCTGGAAACAACTCCAAATTATTCCATATTCAATAGACTAAAACAGCAATTCAGCAGGTTTAAGGTGGCCAGTAGTTGAATGTTAAGAACAGTAACACCAAAAAATGAAAATGTTTTAAAGTAAAGAAAATATCATTTAGTGTTGCCCTGCACTGTTATAACTGATCTGTTTGCTTCAGAAACACTACTATAGTTCATATAAACAAGCTGCTGAGTAGCTATGGCAGAAATTGCAAAACGGCTATATGGCACAGGATAAGTAATGGATAGCAGATAACATTATGTTCTACAGAGCTTATCTGCTGTGTAACTTGAGCCTTTTCTCCTTCGACTAGTTGCCCCATGGCTGCACAACAGCTTATTTATAAAAAATAGTAGCAAACCCTGCATTATATTTTTATTATGATTATTTGATTTTATGGTTTTTAAGGATCAGTTCATTGTTGTTGTGAAGCACCTAGCACATAAATTTAATGAATTTAATTAATGAATTGTATTGCACTGAAGTGAATGAATTGAATTGAATCACTGAATAACTTTACAAGAATACATAAGAGAAGCACACAGCACTTTAATTTTTAATTGATTTATTATACACAGAAGGTAATTAAGATATTAGTTGGAGTAGACACACACTCATTTAAGTTTACACTTTTCAGTATATATATAGACACCAGTGAAGTGATAAAGGTGTGTACACTATTAAGTAAGACAACAGAACTTGATCCAAGAGAAATTTATTGAATTAAAGTGGACCTGTAACCCAGACACAAAAATCTGTATAATAAAAGTCCTTTTCAAATTAAACATTAACTCCAATTTCAATTTTTTATTAAAACATTCAAAGCTGTTTTAAGCTCATTTAAAAATCTCAGCTGTCAATCAAATATTGTCTGCCACTCCTCTATGCCTTAGGCATAGAGGCAGGGCAGATAATTACTTTCACTTTCCATTCAGCACTTCCTAGATGTCACTGTTCCCCACACATTCCCCCAGTTCTCTTAACCATTTAATTGTGTAGCCAGGACATGGGGATAGACATCGGGTCCCCCATTCTGGTGCACAAACAAGATTTGGAGATGATGCAAGGCTTGCCTTAATAACAGTGTCCACAAAATGGCTCCTGCCTGCTTGCTATAATTATGAATTCTCAGACTGAAGAAAACAAGATTAAAATAATTTATATAGTGTAATTAATGTTCATTTGCTTGACTAATGGGATAAAATAGGATTTAGAATATTTTTGTGGGGTGACGGGTCCACTTTAACACATGGTAAAGACATGTGGGGTTAACGTACATACATCTTTTAGTAATAAATAACAATATACTGCTTTATTTTTACAGAGAAAAAGGATTTTTTTTTTAAATGGATTATTTGGATAAAATTGAGTTTATGGGAGACAGTCTTTCTGTAATTGGGTAACAGGTTTCAGGATAACAGATACCATACCTACGTCTGTATCTCTGCATGAAAAATACATTTGTGTTTCAACTTTGCTTCACTGGAGATAAAACTCATTTATATTTTATATAATATAGTATGTACACATGAATAGTACTGCTTAGCACTCCATTTTGCAATATTGCTTGGACTCCTAAAAGTGGGAGCAGCCAACAACAGCTTTGACTTTGAAATGGGAAATTCACTTTCAATGCTAACAATCTCTGAGTATTAATAATGCCAGGGTGCTCAAACTCTCCACAGTTGGTCATTATATCAATGTAATAAGCATTGGTGCTGTGAGTATTGCCTTACACATAAAACCACTTAAACTCTTGAACTGTAGAAATTCAATTATCTTTTTTAGGTAAACTCAGACACAGTCAACTGAAACACTGGTTTAACATTATACTACAGAGATTATTCTGAGGTTTTAAAAAGACTTTTACTTAAAAGGAATACCTCAACACACAGGGGGAGATTCATCAAAGAGTGAAGTTCCGCCACTAGAGGGAAATTACACAGCTCTCAATTCATTTCTATGGGATTTTGAAAGGCGTATTCATCAATGGGTGAAGTGAAAGTTCACCTTTTGATGAATACGCCTTTCAAAATCCCATAGAAATGAATTGAGATCTGTGTAATTTCCCTCTAGTGGCGGAACTTCACTCTTCACTTCACTCTTTGATGAATCTCCCCCACAGTCTCAACTAAATTATCTATAGTAGGGTTGCCACCTTTTTGCCTGGTGCAGTCTGGGCTGGGGCAGGGGCTGTGATTCTACGGAGGGCTGTGACATAGAAGGGATAGGTCTATGGTGTTGGGGCAGGGTTATGGTGATTAGTGATTAGTTGTTGCCACAGTTGTTGAGTAGGTATGTGCAATGTTATACAGCTGGTGAACTTACTGTTTGTCCTAAAGTATTTGCAGTCTAACTACAGGAAATCACCACTATAGGTAGCTTAACTACATTGGAATATATGGACAAAAAAATCCCTGTTTTGTTTAAAGAGTAAGAAATTTTTAGTAGCATAAGGCACAAAATCTTTCAATGTCCTTAATATATTTATAATGGACTGAGTGCAGAGGATTTCTTGTATTTGTCTATATGTATTTTCCCTTGTTTGTTATAGCTACAGGAAACCAACACTATAGGATTATAATTTATGCTTCTAGGGACAGTGCAGGCTTCCAAAAAAGTCATGACATATTTTAATAATGGGCAAAACATTGTAGCCTGTCTTATTTGAAGAAATACAATAATGAAAATAGAGAAAATAAAACCCTTATTAGAATTTTATTCTGTGCAATGTGTTTACATTTCAAATGAAAGGGTTTTTTAGTTACAAGTTTATGATCATAAAATTTTCACTATAATGGTAGTGCAGGAGATCTGGCCTAATTTGCGACAAATTATTCAAAATGTCTTCTTTCACAAGCATTTAGCTGCATGTTCACAAAATTGCCAAGCCACCATACCACGGCAAGGTAAACCCCATATGGCGGAAAAAATGGTTTGGCACTGGTCATATATATTTTTAAGTATAAACAACACACATTCTGCCGCAGTTGATTGTACTGGAGAATAGTTATCTAATTCAAGGATATTATACCTCTCTACTGTAGAGATTACATAACATTCCTTGACGTTGTAGCACCCTACTCCCTAGGATCCCTACCACATTTGCACATACAGTACTATGATCAGAGCCAGTTAAACCACCTGTATGTTTTTGGAATGTGAAAGGAAACCAAAGCATGAGCAGGGGAGCATATACAAATACCTAGTAAATAGGGTACTAGCTGGAATGAAACCTAGGACCACATGCAAGGCCACAGTGCTAAGCACTGTTAAATCTTCTCTTCCTCATTTTGTCATGTTTAGTTTGGCCGACAGGTGGCCAATGAAGAAAGGATTATCACACGATGCCAGGCTCAGTTTATTTTTTGTTATGGAACAGGTTTCCCTTATAAGGGACAGTGGTGTATTACTAAGTATCCCAAGTTAGTGCACAACACCATGTTACACTCTCTTATAAAATTGTGAGTCTTCTGGGAAACATTCAAAGTGTTTTGCCATTCTGGTTGTTCTGGTGTTCAACTTAGGTAATAAAATATAATATATTACCACACCAGAATGGTATATTGGGACTTTCCCTGTTTTAAAATGTGTACACTGTCTCACATTTGCACAAAATTCTTTAGCTAATGTATTAGTAGAGTTGATATTTATTCCTCGTGTCCATTCATCTTTTAGAGCAGTGCTTGAAACCCAACCTAACCTCCCAACCAACCTCCCATTCTATTATTTCCTAGACATATTTGTAGAGATGGCTTTGTCTGCATAGTTTTTGATTTTGTCAAGAATTGTGTTCAGAACTTCAATTAATAATAATGGCCATGGAAAAATAATGAATTTGCTTGGTACACTTCCTTTTTTTCAGACTGCTCAGTTCTGATCATTTTTGGTGCTCTTTCCCTTAATCTTGTCATGAATACTGATGTGGGTGGAAATATATCATCTGATGTACAATCTTCCTTTCCTTGTATTTTCTGGGCTTCTGGATTTAAAGCTTTGGGACGCACCCTAGGTCCTTTGCCCAGTCTTAGCCTGAAAAGCTTGGGGTTCCATAAAGCTACATCTCCTGGGTTGGAGTCCAACTTTCTCTTCCTTGTTTCAGGAATTGGGTTCCTGAATAGGAGAGAATCTTCAATTGGGGATTACCTTAAATATTCGATTTGCTGCTGAAGAACTGCCTGCTTCTGATGAGCTTGAATATCACTTACAGCTATATATTCATACATTCCCCTGATTGTAGTAGTAGGATTCTGAGGCACCATGGGATTATATTGAACATTGCAATGACTAGGCTGCATAAAATGATGTTATTGTTGTGTAGAATAACCTTTCTGGGTCATGGAAGAATTAATATTAGGTATTATTCTGGTATCAGTTGCTGGTAATGAAATTCCAATAGTATTCCCAGTGTTATTGCTCAGCTGTTGAAATTCATCATTCCTATTCCCAGTGTTATTATTCTGCAGTTCAAATGCATCTTTTTTCATCACCAAAGAGCTAGTACTTGGTTTTGTGCTAGCAACTTGGCCTACAGTCATTGCTGGTGGAACAGTTACCTGACTAGTGACAACACTAGTGTTTGTTGCACTTGCAGATATTCCAAGAGCTTTGGCAATAGCATCTTGGAATACTTTGAAAGCAGCCTGTTGCTGGCTAGAACTGGGCTGCAGGACTGGACTGAGAATCAAAATAGGCCCTGGCATTTCAGGTACACAGAGGCCCAATCAGCCCACATAGAGGCCCAAACAGTCCCCACCAGCCCACTAAATACTGACTTTCTATGGGACCTTATAGCAGCCCATCTGGCATTTGCCCTAACCCACAGATTGCCAGCCCGGGCCTGCTGGGCTGTGATACTTTCCTATGTTTTCTAGATTTTTTACTAGTTTTCTTGCTTCTCTTTTTATCCTTCTTTTTTTCTTTTTTTTCTTTTCTTTGTTTTTTCTTATTTGTTGGCTCTTCATCACTGGAAGAAGAAGTCGTCCTTTTTCTCAGAGAGGAGCTGGTACTCGGAGATGCCTGTAAATTGCCAGCCAGGCTTGCAGATGGCACAGAAGTTGAGGCAATCTGTGTACCTGTTCCTGAAATGCCAGTGGATGTTGAGATTCCAAGGGCTTTTTGCCTTCTTATATTTTCTTTTCCACTTTTTTGCTGCACTCTGAGCCTGAGAAGAGTCCTTTTGTTGTGATACTGGGGATCATGTTATGATATAAGGGGCCGTGTTTTTTTAAGTCTATAGGACTGGTCTTATCATCTCTATCTATTCTGTGACAAATGTTACTGCTATTCTGGTCCTCGACAGAATGTCCTCTTTTCCTCACAGAAGAGATGGTACTTGGGCCTGCAGTTGAATTGCTGGCCAAGTTTGTACTGGATGGTTGTCCAGTTACAATGCCAGAGTTTGCTCCAACTGAAGCTCCAGCTGAGCTAGAATTAGACGAAATTCCAAGGGCTCTGGCAATGTCATTTTGAACTGCATTCATACCTGCTGTTTTGGATTCTCTTTTTCTCTTCCCCTTATAGTGTTTTTTGTTGTATCCATATTACCCATGTTAATGGCTAGAGATGGCTAGAGATGGAAAAGCTGCAAAAACGATGTAAAGTAACTATAATGTATGGAATATGCTAACTATTCCATCAACTTGCTAAAAGGTGGTCAACAGCTATGATGTCATTATTTTCAGCAGTGATGTCATTATTTTCAGCAGTGATGTCATAGTACATTGCATTACACTGAGACATATTTAACATATTAAAAAAGCAATAGCAATGAAAGTATAAAAACAAATGAAACTATTGTCATTAAATGGTATTTTCTTTACATTTAGAATGCTCATCACTATACTAACACGCCCTTGATGGAATACAAATTGATTCTACAACAGATTTTGTCACTGAAATATAAAAAATATTGTATTAATGCCTTCTGGGTTTAACACTTTTTTTACTTGTCTGAAATTTTCTTTACATAATATTGGGATATTGGTTGGACATCGAAAAGTGAGAGGAGCTAACAACACCATCGGCTCTGAATGGGGAAATTTAATTTGCTGCCACTTTTCTTTTTAATGGTTTTTATTTTGCATTTTAGATCATAAGAACAAGAGACACAACAATAAAAAACAACACAACAATAATTACATTACAGCACTATGTTAAAAAACTTGAATTAGCATTAAAGTTACAGTAGCATCCAGAGCCTGCCATTGTCAAGGACATGTGCACATCTTTAATATCGTATAGTTTATCAGGCATATGATACTACACTTTGAAAGACCTAAGGAGGGCATGGTTACATTCGGCACTCATATATTGGGATCAGCCACTGGAATAATTTCCAGCCACGGGTCCCATACTGCTTCAAATTTTGAGGGCATTGTCTGGCCATGTAGGTCAGTTTAATCATTGGTAGCATACTATTCACTAATGTGATCCATTCCTATTGCGTGGGGGGGATCTGACTCATCCATTTAATTGCTATTCATTTTTTCCCAATGAAAAGCAAAGTTCCCAAAGGGGCGTCCTGGTTTTTTATGTAGGGTACAAGATCATCTACTAGTCCCACCAAACAGCACTCTGGGGTTAGGACACCTGCGAGTGAGACTTGGGTGCTTATATATATAGTGATCTGCCTCCAGTAATTATATATTGCAGGGCATGCCCACAGCATATGGAAGAAGTGTCTGAAGCTTGGCATTTTGGACATTGTGCCGAGGGGCTCCTCCCCATGGCTTTGAGCCTTACCGGGGTAATATACGTCCTTTGAATAACCTGAAATTGCACCATTTTGTCTCTGGTGGATATTAATGAGTGAAAAAGTCCTGCCGTGACCTCCTCCCATGCCCGAGCTTTGAGGCCACACTCACCAAACTTGAATAATATAGTCATAGGGTCAACAAGAATGGAAAAGCATATTGAAAAATATTGGTTGGATGCCCAAAAATGGGAGTAGCCAACACAGAATTAAATTAGAATGTGCAAATTTAAATTGGTACCACTTTTACAGCTTTGAGGCCACACTCACCAATGAATGAAAATATATCTGTTGAAAGCCAAACAGTAGGAGGAGCTATGAACAACAACTTAATTATATTGTTTTAAAGTAATAAAAATATAATGCAGTTTTGCCCTGCACTGGTAAAACTGCAGTGTTTGCTTCAGAAACACTACTATTATTTATATAAATAAGCTGTTGTGTAGCCATGGAGGCAGCTAGTCAAAGGAGAAAAGGCTCAAGTTACACAGCAGATAGCAGATAAGCTCTGTTGAACATAATGTTATCTGTTATCCATTTCTTATCCTGTACCATATAGCCGTTTTTCAATTTCCACCATTGCTACTTAGCAGCTTGTTTATATGAACTATAGTAGTGTTTCTGAAGCAAACAGATTTAACAGCACAGGGCAACACTACATGATATTTTCATTACTTTAAAACACTTTAATTCTTTGGTGTTACTGTTCCTTTAACAAGCGGCAATTAAAAATGCCCTGCGTGTCACAGGGCAATAGACTCAAATATTTCACTTGTAGGCAAACTGTATTTCTGGTCGGTGCTCTAAATGCTGATAATGACTCACATTTGTCTGTATAGGATGCTAAGTGCTAATAAACTGATACTGATCAGTGCTGCTACTTATAATGATAGTATTAGGAGCTCTCATTGCTTTCAAGAGATCTGGAAGCAGAGATAGATTGTTTCGCCTGGACAACCATTTTCCTGTTTTGTACCTGGTGTCCTTGTTTACTTGTAAGTCCATGTCCCTCTTATAACAAAAGCTCAGTGTCCCCTCCATATAAGATAGCTGTGTGAGTATATTCTTTGTGATTGGGCTCCCGTTCCCCTGAGTGACAATCAAGTGGTTAGGTTTGCCTGTTCTCAGCTTTTGAGTGCCTCTCACACCAGCCTCTGCTTGGTTCAAGTGGGAGATAATCCCACAGAGGCCTTTCGAAAATTGCTGCCTAATTGCTGTTCTTCACCCCTACAAATCAAGCACTTAACTTCTTCATAGCTAGATGTAAGCTTGTTCCTATTTGACAATCTTTCAATACATAAATTTTCAATTCGGTGATGGTATTTTTTGTTTTCTTTCCTTTTATTTATAAAGGGCCTGTAACATTCATTGCAAGTATTTTTTGACGCAGATGAAATGCAAACATTATATTCTTAAATACAAGTATTATATGACCCTTTGTGATTGACAGTTTTTTATATTCAACCTATAACTTCCAGATAAACACAGATTCCTTAATGCAATGTGCTTTCATTGATTAAATTTACTACTTTATTGCAATGCTGAACCTCCACTAATCATGGCAGCAATTGGAATGCATCATGGTTGTGCTCAATAATATATCATCACCCAGTCCCTTGCTAGAGCTGTACGAGGTCCTAAATCAACTACTCTGTCCAGAATATTGGCAGAGGCCATTTTGTGTGCCTTGAATGCATTGCTTGTGGACTTATTTTTGAATTTAAAGCTGATCTAAGTTCAGATTCAGCCAACAATAACTCTTTATGATTAAATGAAGGTATTTTGACATAAACCAGTTCATTGAGGGGCATCATTAATGGATTTTTAAAAAAGACTTTATTTGTTTGTTTAACAAACAGGAAGGAACAGGGGATAAAGTTGTTAATAATTTTACATTAACATACATTGTATAGCTATAACAACCATGTCTCATCCTATGCCACTGCCTTAGCTTCTATGCCCTAGACACCCATAATGTCCTCTAGATAAGAAAAAGGATGAGAGCCGAGATTTGTATTACAGACCAACACCCAGGTTAACTGAGTTGACGTCCAGTCAAGGAGTCCAAATGTTCTCAAAATTTTCAGAACAGTCCCGTGCTTCAGATGTCAATTTGATAGAAATAAGAGCTGTATTGACTAATGTTAGCCATTGTTTCAGTGTTGGTACAGCTGTTCCCATCCAGTTAAGAACCACTGTTTTCTTGGCATAATAAAGGACTACCCTAGTCAAAGATCTAGTTTTATTCAGTGGAATAAGATCCTCTATTTGACCCAGTAAACAGACCTCAGGAGTACATACATTAGGAAATTCCAAGTTACCAGCCATGTATATTTTTTTACCTTAGACCAAAACCATCTAACTGGGGGACAGTCCAAGACAAATGTAGAAAGGTAGCATCCAAGCTCTGACACTTAGGACACTGGGCCTCTGGATTTTTACCTATTTTTCAGGTAAAGTACAGTTGGTGAGTGAATTTGTACAATTTGTCTCAAAGCAAGATAAGATCCTTATAAAGTGACTTTTTAATCTCATCCCATTGTTCATCATCAAGGCAGGTAATAACTGTTGCTACTTATGCAAGGCCATTGCAGAGGGTGGCGAGATGGTAGTAAGAATGGCCTGGTATAGTCTTGAAACCAATTTTATACTTTTTTATACTTATGCAGGTCTCTAATTATGATCTCCACTGAGAATGTGGCATACAGAAGCTTGAAGGATGAAAATTGAGCTTCAAAGGGGTGACATAGCTGGAAATAAGAAAAACACTGCAATTGTCTACCAAGCTTAGTCTGTAACAGATCAAAGCTTGGGAATTCCCCAACCTCTATAAGCTAACCCACATATTTCAACCCTTTACTAAACCAGTAGTTAAAATCTTGAAGGTCATAGAAATGCAGAACAGTAGAGTTTCTCTATAGTGGGAGAAAAGGAGAGGGGATAGGTGTAGAGTACCCCAACATATTCCAGGCTAATCACCATGACCTGTAGGGAGTCATAACAGTGGAGGGGTATCTGACATAATCAGATAATTCCCTATAAGAAATATTTTTAAATGCCTCCAATGAAACAACAGCTCTAGCTACAGAAAATAGCAAGGGAGAAAAGGGGCACCCCTAACTTGTACATTATATTTTTTTAGGTAAACAAATTTGGGGGAATAGATGTAATACTTGGTGGCAACACACTTTATTGTAGACCAGAAATATGGTAAAAAATGCCTATTGCCATAGGCATGCAAAAACCCTATACATCTTTGGCTAAATTCAAGTATATTAAATGTCAATTATTATGTGTTGTATTTGTTGTGTTTGGTAGCGGAGGATGAGGAGAGTATAACAGTGCTTTATTAGCAGGTTCATGCAACCATTACACAACTGCAGTAACTTCCTACTTTCACTTTCAAGCTGTACAGAAAGTCCTGTGTATGCACAGTGACACCTGCAGGCCATTTGTATAAACACTCAATAAAAAAAAAGTGATACAAGACTAAGGCAAAAAGGGACAGACCACAGAGAGCAGATACACTTGCCAATGATGAGAATACCTCAACGTTTCAGCACTAAGCCTTTGTCAAGGGCAATTCTGAATGCCTTGATCTTGTAACTTGGTGGTATGTATACATTTGTGCTGCTGCGGCTGTATTTAAAATACCAATTGTTTTTATGTATATTTGTTTGTTATACACTACAGTATATGGAAGTAAAAATGTTTTAACATAATTTTTTGACTGCCAATTATCACTTTTGCATCCCCTTTTCATTTCCATATACTGTTTTGGTAACCAACTGTGGGGTTATTCTGGGGTATATGCACCTCTTATTGCCTAAAAAAAAAGAAAATTTCTTTCTTTTTCTATTACTGGGGGTGCCCTCCATTAACCTATATTTACAGTATTGTCAGTGAGCTACAATTGTAAGTGCATATTTTGATATTCATTTTTATTGTGCTGTATACCACTAGGCACCTTGTGTCCTGTAAATCAATACAAAGCAGTTGCCTCTTCAGTGATGTTCCGCTGTGGTAACTTCCATGATGTACTCATATTTCCTTTACATGACTCTTTTTAATCAAAACGAAATGTCAACAGAATACTCCGAAAGTTACTCATGGGTGCAAATTTAATAAAGGTCAACTTTTTTTTCGGTGCAAATTAATGCAAAATGGCATTTTTAGCAAACATGAATATTTTTTCCATTCATGAAAAGGCAGGTTTTATTTCAGTTCACATTTACTAGACGAAATGCATCAAATTTTTTCTCTGATTTTCAAGACCTTAAAACAAAGGGTCAATATACTCCTAAAATACCTTTACTAAAATTGAGAACAATAAATAGAACTTGTGTTCTATGTATTCTGCCTATTTTTGAAATTTTTTTATAAAACAATGTTTTCATACTTTTTTACCATTATAAATCTCTGATGGAAAACTGGGATTTCAGTCAAACAACTTCCCCTATAAAAAGGGTATTGTGTTCAAAGGGAGATACAGAGCTCTAAATAAACAGACCCCTTCCTTCCCTAAGCTGTATCCTTAGAGATAAGGAGCTGCTCATTATGAAAAAGACTTATCTTTAGATTGGAATTTTTTACCAGCTTCTCCTCTGCTTGATAGAACTTGAAGTGGCTTCATTTTATTGTTTAGTGCAAGAATAACAAAAATGATGTTTAGTAATTTAAAAAATTTAGTGAACTTAGTTTGAAAAAGGGGGATATAGAGCTCCTTTGATCAACAAGGGGCAATAAGAGGAATTCAGAGAATATTATTACATTTAAAGGTCAAGCTAAAACTTAGCTAAGCTAAGGTCTGTTAGTTGTATGGCATCAGGTCAGGCTGTTTTTAAACATGTTTAACGTTTTAGGATCAATTCAACAGGTGCTAAGAGTCAACATTGCTCTTCAGGATCATAGTAAAACTCCTTGTTGTCATACTTAGGCCAGCCATGAATATATTGTTTGGGGTGCACTGGTGGAGACTGGAAGTTTCTAGCTATGCCATGCATGTCTATATGCACATTTCCTTTATACTAAGGTTCTTAGAAGCATGTATTACTAATGATATTGCCCTTTTCTTCCTCTTCATAATGGCTGATATCACTACACCTTATTCTCTGCTGTGAGTCTTTGAAAACATTTTATGTGCTTGTCCTGATTTGTGTTTTTTTTTTGACAACTCTATCCCTGAGTTGTTTTGAAAACTCTGATATTTATGCTTAAAATGTGCTTCCTTTTTAGTAGACCTCAAAGAAACAAGCCTATTTATTCTGAGATTATGTGAACAGCTGTTATTGCACACAGACAGAAGACTGTCAGCTAACCATGTGACTTTCCAAAGAAATGTTTTTATTCCTTATGTGAACTAATTTAGGTTTGCCATTGCAAATTGATAGAAAGCTTATGCAATCAGGTTTTTGTTTTTAATTATTTGCTAACATAATTTTGTAATTTTTTTATGTTTCGCTCAAATTTGAGATTAGGTTGGATTTATCCAGAATGGTTAATATCTATTTTAATGAGTCATGATTATGGACTTTGGATCTAAAATAACTGTATGGGAAGGAGGTCAAAATACCTGCAAGCCACTGCATTTATCGACTGAATGCAAATATATGCAATGGTGCTATATGTGTTCTTTCTGTGTTGGTTGTATAAATAGAAACTTTAAACCCTTCATTTCCTATCCTTCTTTTATGCTTGTGTAACCACACATAAATCCATCATGTCTAGTGTCACTTTCTCTGTAGATGCTTTCTCTGCATTTTAAACACAAGCTTTAAATTGAATTTCTCCTCTCACTGTTTAAATTATTTTAGATGCTTTCCTTTTGCAGTGGGCTACATAGACACATGTAACCTGTGTAAGCAGACTTGAAGTTGGAGGGTCTTTTAGACTTTTCTGTCTAGCAGTGGGCAGCATATAGCTCATAGCCTTCCCTCAGAATCTGCCTCATGGTTTATAATTATTAAATGCCACATTGGCATTCAAGCTACCTTGGCCTTCACATTCAGATAGATTGATCCAACACAAATGCATCCTTTGGGACCAATCTGTCCAGTTACAGACATGCTCTCAAATGGGGCAGGATACATTTTCTCATCTACTTTATGATGTGGTTCAAAATATTGCCTATCCTATCCATAGTTGATCACCTATTCACAAGTTATAGTGAAATTTAGTAGGCTATATAGCACATATAGCACCAGTTTGTATCTGGCAAACTCTGTTTTAAGACTTAGACAACTGTGTCCCATAATGAATCCCTTCCTGAAATCTTGATGATTGACAGCTTAATGTTTCTCAATTAAGTGTTCAATGGATAATAGATATAGTATACATTGAATATGGAAATAATTATTCAAGGTGGAGAGGCTCCTAACAAAAGAAACAAAAAGTCAAGTAAAGGCACAATCTGGTACCAAAATCTGTTTACTTATAGTGCACTACATTAATGGGAAGAGTTGTCCTATGTAAGACATTTTACAAGAAGTGTAGTGTGGATCATAGTTGTCCATTTATGAATCCCATAGTCCACTAGTGTCTGTGTTTCTACAGTGAAACATTATGTTAATAGATGTTGGCTGCCATAGCAAGGACACCCTTTAAAGGATGCCTGGGAAACAAAGTTCTTCAGATATGTGTGATTCTAGGGAAAAAAAACACAATAGACGCAGGCAGCTGCAAAGCAAAGATTACATTAGAATTGTACCTGCAACATAAAAGGCCACCAGCACTTATAATTGTATGTGTCCTTTGTAATATTACTAAGATCAGCTTCTACTCTTGGAGAAAAAGTGCAACATTGGGAACTGATACAATATTCTGTTTTTAATAAGCACTAGGCAGTTTGCTGGTGCCAGAAGACCTATGCACCATATACTAATTTATGGTGCCCAAGCATTATAACTATATCTGCTATATATATATATATATATATATATATATATATATATATATATATATATATATATATATATATATATATACATACAGGGAAGCCAGTATCTAGTTCCCTCTGTCATGTGCTACAGTATTAGCCCTAGGCATTGTGAGTAGCGATGAGCAAATCCAGGCATGGATTTGTGGTAAAATTCAAAATTTTGCCATATGCATATTTGTTCATGAAACTTAGACAAAAATCCATGAAGAAATCCATGAAAAATTTTGTCATATCAAAAAATAAATCACAAAATTGTCGCAGAGACAAAAAAGTCACCATAAGAAAAAGCCTATTGACTATAATGTATTTGGAGTGAAAAAGAATTGTCACACGTAAAAATATGTTGACGCCTATTGACTTAAATGTGTATCACTAGTTTTTTTGCCATTTGGCTAAATTGTTTTGCAGTTTTCTGAATTTTTGGCAATGCAGAATGGTACAGATTCGCTCATCACTAGTTGTGAGTGTCTTGTTAAAGTACACTTATTTAAAGGCCAGCACTATATAAATAAAATGTGATAAGTGTATTGCCATTCTCCCCACTACCTAGCTATCCAGATTTCTCTTCTAACTATGTGGAAGATTTGAATGGTCAGCATGCTCGGCAGTTGAACCAGTCACATTGCAGAGTGATCACATCATGCTTTGCTGCATTAGTAATATCTAAACATCAGGAAAATTGCTCACCTTTTCTTAAATCAGAAATGAACATATCCGTATGTGAATGCATGTACTTATAAATGTGATTGCTATGAACTAATATTAGAGCACACGGTTAGGTGAAATGAGGGCAATACTTCAGGATCCTCTCTATTAGTCATAGATGGCACCTGTCTGATTGTAGTGTGTGACTAAATGGTAGCTGAGTGACTATGATAGTCCTAGAACAGAAAGCTGTGATATTTATTGTAAAGACGGTATGTGTCACAGCAGGAATGGATTCTAAGGAATTGAGGAGAGCTATTACTGGTTCCAGGCAGATCACATACAGGATGTGTTGATTGCTGTCATCCTCTCTTTCCTGCAGGCTGATACTTTAAATTTACATACATGGGAAACCCACCACTTCTTTGTACTTGGATCATGCAATTGTTACTGTGCCAGCAATGCATACGTTTCATACCCACTGCAGTACCTTCAGATTACAGTATGTGACACAATACTAGCAAATTAGCAACATTAATAGTTATGCAGCTTTAGCATGTGTCCCAGGAACAGAAGGGTGCTGTAAGGTCTGAATATGTCACAATAGTGGTTTCAAGGCAAAAAGGCAAAAAGTGACATTGCTCATCATCAGCTCCTAGTGTACCCACTACCAAGTTCTTAAAGTCCAATTAGTAGCCACATTTGGCACTGATATCAAGGTGTTATTATAGTATCAGTGCAGTACTCGCTGAAACGCTCGCTAATTGCAAGCTTCCTCATATCGCAAGGTCCCAGCTCTCTGGGAATTTTGCAGCTGTTCTTCACAGGGAAAAGGAAAATCACAGCAAATATATTTTTCTTTACTCCAAGCCTTGTGGGAAGATGATCTGTTTCACACATATATTTTAACTATCTTTGATATGCAGAAGCAAGACTGGACAAAGGCTTTTAATTGGGATGTGTTTATATATCCCTTATGCAACTCTTTTCAAATGCTCTTACTATGCTTCCTTCAAGTGATTCAAGAAATGCATACTAGGGACGCACAAAGAACATGCAAGTGCCAAACAATGTTATATAACAGGGCTGTCGTACTGGTGGCCCACAAGCCACATGTGGCCTGCGACCACCCCATCTGTGGCCCTCCATGAGAGTCTGCCTGCTGCGTCTGCTTACCATATGTAAGCTTTAAAAGCTACCACTACAGAGAGTAACTGGCCCCTGCATCATTTAAGACTCAAATTCAGACTAATCCCCTGTATTGTTCACACCTTTGACCTCCCTGCATTGTTCACACTTGTAACACCTCTATTGTTCACACCCCTAAAGACCTGTACTGGTCACACCTGAGATCCAGACTGAAACTGCCCACATTGTTCACTTGTTCACACTTAATACAAAATGCTAATGGGGCACCAGCAATGTGTCACAGTATGTAGTACATCTTAGAGTGGTCTTCATGGATTTCTCTGTCTCCTGCTCTGTTCTGCCTTCTCTATGCTCCCTGTGTGTGTCATACTCTGCTTGCCCAATGCTGCATGTGTGTGCCATACTCTGCTTGCCCAATGCTGCTTGTGTGTGCCATACTCTGCTTGCCCA
>CM044435.1:84876754-84952416 GCA_024363595.1 Xenopus borealis | reverse complement strand
CTCTGCTTGCCCAATGCTGCTTGTGTGTGCCATACTCTGCTTGCCCAATGCTGCTTGTGTATGCCATGCTCTGCTTGCCCAGTGCTGCTTGTGTGTGTCATACTCTGCTTGCCCAGTGCCGCTGCTACCTGTGGGATGAAAGCCTGGTAGAGTTTTTTTCTGGGTGTTTGTTAGCATTTGGAAATAGTTATTAGGGGTCCCTAAGGTGTTTAATCATGTATTGGGGGGGTTTCTGTATTATCCACAGGGGAGGATTGGTCATATGACTGAAATGTTTCACATATGAGTGATGAGGGATATCTCTGTAGTGAGCACCAACTATTTGTTTTTTTGGTGTGCTACTACCGTTAATGTGGATATGATTTTAAAAGTTGTTGTGGTAACATGGGTGTAGTTTAAAAGGGGGAGGGGTCAACACTGACTTCCATTATCGGCCCTCCACCACGTAGGTAGGGTTTCCACCCAGCGGGTATTTTACCAGCCTAGTCGGAAAAATGAGCCTCAAGGCCGGTGCCAGTATTGAAAAAAATTCCATCAATTACACTGCCGGTAAAATTAGTGTGAAGAGAGGAACTGCCATTTTCTGGCAGCTTCGCTGCTCTCTACTGCTGCTCCCTCTTCTTCCTCCCTCTCTGCTCATCATTCCCACCTTCGCCTGAACATGTCACGGCGATTATGTGCCATCTTGATGCCACAGTCTCGCGAGATGAGATTTGCAGCTTGACTAGTGTCTCATTTTCCTTAAAATTGGGGTGGGGATTTGGGTGGGGATTAGACTAGTATTTTTTCCTAGAAAAACTGGCTACCTTACTCGAAGGCCAGAAAAAGTTTGGCCCTCGGTACCAGTGTTGGACTGGCCCACAGGGATACCAGGAAAACTCCCGGTGGGCCCAGGTGTCAGTGGCCCCTCTTGCTTCTAACAATTTGGTCTATTTCATGTTCATTCCCTATTTCTTTATGTGGAAAAAGAGGCTTAATAATGGAAGAATAGAGTATAGTAAGTAGATCTAAAAGAATAGGAGAATAAAAAGGTCAAGTGAGGAGAGAAGGAATAATAGTTTGGAAAGTTGGGCCCCTGGTCTAAGGTTTTCTGGTGGGCCCCTGGCATTGTTCTATAAGAACATCTCTACTGCCAATTACATATAAAGTCATGCCAAGTGACAAACAATGAGGACGTGTCACTAAAACACATCTAAAAATGACAGTAGGATTGGCTTACTCACTAAAGACTGACAGCAACTTGCATATCAACAATATACACTTCTCCCTCCAATCAGGTGGTATGTCATGGTGACATACATATAAACAAAACTAAAGGAGATACTGAAATATAATTATTTAAGCAATTAAGCATACAGATAAAACTACAGCAGAGAAATATAGATACAAATATAGCATAAACTTAATAAGACTCTTATTTTACATGCTTTGCTTTGTACTCTTTCTCAAGAGGCAAGATTACATTGTCATGGAAAACATGCATATAAATAAACATGCATATAAATAAACATCCTTATCCTGGTGCCCCTCTCTGTATTGTACATCAGGTAACTTAAAGGCCACCCGTAATAGGGCTCAATGAACATCTGCAATGGAGGATGGTCATTATGTTACATTTTAACAACCACAGCAGCTTTCCATCCATTGATACTGTGTGTCATTACTGACATAAAAGGTTGAAATGTGAATGCTAAAATAGGAAGGATGTGTGATTACGTGTGCCAGCTCTTAAATAGAACAGAGAGCCCTGAGGGTGTAAGCAGCGGAACAGAAAGAAAGCGGATTGTGTGCTTCTGTACTAGACTAGAGATGGAACTGTAATTGTGTTGACTCAATAATAGGACAGGGGTATGACTGAGTGTGTATTAAAAAAAAAAAACAGTAGAAGGTGCAAGAGGGTGCCTTGTGAATATTTATATTCTGATTTGGGTTTGTCAGTGCTAAAATAGAAGAGAAAGGTTTATGTGTGTCAGTACTGAAAGAGACAAATGATTCCAGTGTGTGTGTGTGTCAGTAGTGAGATGGAGGAGGTGTGTGTGTTTATCCAGTCTAGAATAAAAGAAGGAGTTGCGTGTTTCAGTGCTGGAAACAATGAAGAATCAGTAGTTTCAGGAATAGAGATAAGATATTCAGGAAAAAGAACTGTGTGTTTTTTGTGGTGAATTGTGCAGCATCAGCACTCCTTTAGTAAATAGGCCCATATGTATTTTTTAAGCAACTACTCTCCAAATCAGTTAATAGGTAGTATACCCTTTTGTTCACCAGGAGGAGATATTTCAGTGGTCATGTTATTTATTTCACTAAACTTGGAAAACAGTGAAATTGAAAGTGCTTTCATTTTGAAAGTTACTGGTTCTTCGGAGTAATTGTGGAAGGAAAAGAAGGAGGTAGTTATTCAATTTTCCAGTCCATAGATAAAACCCAATATAAAGAATGTTTCCTTATCTGTAAACCTGAGATACAGTGGGTGACTTTTATTATGCTATAGACTGATATTATTTAGATTTTTTGTTCAGCAGCTCTCCTGTTTGGAATATCAACAGCTATCTTGTTGGTAGGGTTGAATTTGCACTAGCAACCAGACAGTTTGTTTGAATAAGAGACTGGAAGATGAATAGGAGAATGCCAGAATAGAAAGATAAGTAATAAAAGTTACAACTGTAATAATAACTATGGCATTGTAGCCTCAAAGAGCAAACATAAAAAAAATAAGGACAAGGGCTAAAGTGCTACATTAATACCCATCTGCTGAATTAATCTTTTTAGCTATTCTTACGTAGCCACACAGTACCTAGCTAGTGTATTAGACACCCTCCTTATAATGTACCCACCAGTCATTCTGTGGTTTTGTCTTTTCACTACTTTTTTTACTATGGGTGTTCTTTTTCTCATTTCTACTGCTTAAACTTTTCCCATTGCCCCAGCATTGCAGCCAATTATTTCTTTTCAGTATTCTCTAAACATCCTGAAGCTGGAAGTAAGCAAGTCTTTACTTTGTTCAATGTTGTCAATAGAAGTTTCTGCATATTTCCAGCTGGGAAATCCTGTTTTTATTCTGTTCCAGGTTTCACCTGTATTAGAGACTGTTGCTTAGACATTATTTTTTATTTAGTGCAATATAGATAGATTGTGTTTTCAGCACTGTTTTTTAGACTTTAATTAATAATTAGTGATGGGCGAATCTCCCAAGATTCGCTTCGCCGAAAAATTCGCAAATTTCCAGAGAAATTAGCGAATTGGCGAAAAGTTCGCGAAACGACCTTTTGATGCGCGACACGTCAACTTTGGCGCGTTGCGCCGTTTGCGACGCGCGACTCGAAATTTCGCTGGTGATTCGCGAATTTATTCGCCCATCACTATTAATAATCTGTGCCTTTATCCAAATATAGCAATACAGTCATATGAAAAAGTTAGGGAACCACTCTCAGCCTGCATAACAAAAAAGAAAGTCTTTCATTTCCCAGGACTACTGGGCTGTTTTCTGAACAAAGATTTTTAGTGAAGCAATATTCAGTTGTATGAAATTAAATCAAATGTGAAAAACTGGCTGTGCAAAAATGTAGGTACCCTTGTAATTTTGCTAATTTAAATGCATGTAACAGCTCAATACTAGCAACACCAAATTCGTTGGTTTAGCTCGTTCAGCCTTGAACTTCATAGATAGGTAGGTGTGTTCAATCATGAGAAAAGGTATTTAAGATGGACAATTGCAAGTTGTGCTTCTGTTTGACTCTCCTCTGAAGAGTGACAGCATGGGATCCTCAAAGCAACTCTTAAAAGATCTGAGAACAAAGATTGTTCAGTATATATTTTTTTCACTTGAATTGTTATTATTTTTCATGTTACAAATAGAAAAAAACAGAGATCACTATACACAACGATTAAAAGATAAACAGGAAAACCCAAAGAAAAAACTAAGAAAAACAAACAGGTAAATAGGGTGGGGGTGATAGTATATAGGAGGGATAAAGGAGATGATGAAATAGGAGGAGGGGGATCTCTCCACACAGTAGGTTGGTTGATTCTTCTGGCTGCTTTTGTTTTTGCTTTTATGTATATTACTTTCTCTTGCTACTAGTCCAAGTGTTTAAAATTCCATTCCTTCCCCTGTTGCTGAAGTATTACTGAAAGATTGTTCAACTGTAAGGAATGTAATCAGGAAATGGAATGCCACATGCACAGTTGCTGTAAAACCCAGATCTGGCAGGCCAAGAAAAATACAGGAGCGGAATATGCAGAGGATTGTGAGAATGGTTACAGACAACCAAAGATCACCTCCAAAGATCTGCAAGAACATCTTGCTGCATATCTACCGACAGATCGAAACACACTTCTTTTATACTCTAGTTACCATAGCCCACACACCATCAACGCTATACCAAAAGTCAATATATACGCGCACTGCGTATAGCGTCCACTGATTTACAGTACAAAAAAGCTGCTGATGCGCTTACACATATGTTGACAGAACGGGGTTATCAGAAATCCACGCTGTAGATTATACAACATGAAGTAGGTAAAATCAATAGGCAGTCACTCTTGCGAGGTTCTAAGGGCAAACATACTGAACAGGATAGAATCTCCTTTGTGTCCAAGTTTGGTAAAAAAAATGAAAATATTGTAAAATAATACTGGCCTATTTTACAACAGGATCCCTATTATGGACAGTTATTTAGAACCCCCCCCCCCCCACCACCACCACCATCTTTAGCTACACTAGGGGACGTAGCCTAAGGGACATCCTCTGTCCCTCTGATGTTACCCGGAAGAAAGTCAAACCACCTTTTTTGGGACCCCCAAAAAGGGGTACTTACAGTATGTATGTTTGAACTGCATATGTTGTTCATCAATAATTAAAGGGGAAACTATAAATCATCCTACAAAAGGGAACATTATTCGCCTCCGTGACTATTCTACATGTGAAACAAAAAATGCAATTTACATGTCAAAATGCCCCTGCGGACTGGCCTATATTGGCCAGACTGGCAGAATGGTGAAGGAACGGATAAAAGAGCATAGAGGTAATATTTGAAACTTTAAAGTAGGTACCCAGACAGACACTTCCTTATCCAGACACTTCGCTTCTAACGGGCATAATCAGATGAATTTGAGGTGGTTGGTACTTGATCATGTAGGGACACCCAAAAGAAGAGGGAATATCCAGAGTTTGCTTCTGCAACATGAAGCAATATGGATTAAAAGACTAAACACAATGACCCCATGGGCCTTAATAAACATTGGAGTATATCAGCCTTTTTGTAACTTGATTATTTTTTCATTTTCAGAATATTTTAAATATCTGCATTTATCATTTCTTTCTACCAAGGGTAAGATTTTAAGAATGCAATAATTTATTATATTTAATGTAGCAGGGACAGCTCAAGCTCTAACCATGTTGTGCACCATGTGCCCAGTGTAAGTAGGCTCTCTGGAGCAGTGCTTACATTAAGGTTTGATCTTTTTGTTTTTCAACATTCTCCATTATTGTTTTTATATTAAGACTATTTGATTATTTCAGGAAATATGGGACATTCACAAGATTGCATGTTGGGATGTTAGACATGGACATTGGCAACTTTGTATATGACATGGATTAAAGTATCTGTTATTTAACATTGTTAATTTATCAGGTGGATGGGGGTGTGGCCATACAGGCTGTGTGTCTATTTAACTGGTGTTTTTTCACTTGTATCTCACACTTGAAAAAGGGCATATGGTGCCTGAAACATGTAGTGTGGACCAGAATAAACATGCACTTTAGCAGTTAAAACTGCATCCTGTCCGTTTGTCCTGCATCTTGAACATTTTAAGTAATCTTGCTGCAGATGGTTTATCTTTACATCGTTCTAAAATTAAACTCAATTTGCACAAAGAACATCTGTATGGCAGGGTGATGAGAAAGAAGCCCTTTCTACACTCATGCCACAAACAGTAGCTTGTTGAGAGTTGAGATATTTGGTCATAACAAAAGGAGCTTTGCATGGCTGAAGAAGAACATGCATTCCAAGAAAAATACCTGCTTCCTGCCATCAAATTTGGTGGAGGTTCCATCATGCTGTGGGGCTGTGTTTCTAGTTCAGGGGCAGGGGCCCTTGTTTAAGTCACGGGTTGTATGAATTGGATGAATTCAACCCAATATTAACAAATTCTTCAGTATAATATTCAAGCATCAGTCACAAAGTTGAAGTTACGCAGGGTTGTATATTCCAACAAGACAATGACCCTAAACAAACTTCAAAATTTAAAAATGCTTTTATGCAGAAGAAGAAGTACAATATTCTGGAATGGACGTCACAGTCCCCCGACTTCAATATCTTCAATATCATGGAAAATCTATGGGATGATTTGAAGCAGGCTGTCCATGCAGCCATCAAATTTAACTGAACTGGAGAGATTTTGTATGGACAAATGATCAAAAATACCTCCATCCAGAATCCAGATGCCCATCAAAGGCTATCCGAGGTGTTTAGAGGCTGTTACATTTGCAAGAAGAGGCTCAAATAAGTATTGATTTAATATCTCTGGTGGGGTGCCCAAATTTAAGCACCTGTCTAATTTTGTTATGATGCATATTGCATATTTTTTGTTAATCCAATAAATGTTGTGTCACTGCTGAAATACTACTGTTTCCATGAGGCATGTTATATATTAAAAGGAAGTTGCTACTTTCAAAGCTCAGCCAGTGATAAAACTCCAAAGAATTAAGAGTAGTTCCCCAACTTTTTCATATGACTGTATAGGTCAGTGATCCCCAACCAGTAGCTCGCGAGCAATATGTTGCTCTCCAACCCCTTGGATGTTGCTTCCAGTTGCCTCAAAGCAGGTGCTTATTTTTTTAATTAATGGCTTAGAGGCAAGTTTTGGTTGCATAAAAAAAAGATGACCTGCCAAACATTCTCTCCTGTAGGCTGCCAGTTCATATAGGGGTTACCAAAAAGTGTGGAAAAGCATCTCCCATAGACTCCATTTTATCAAAATAATCTAAATTTTTAAAAATGTATTCCATTTTCTTTGTAAAAATAAAACAGTAGCTTGTACTTGATTCCATATAAGATATAATTAATGCCTATTGGAGGCAAAACCAGTCTACTTAGTTTATTTAATGATCCATTATACAGAAAGCCCAAGGCTCTGCGCATTCTTGATAACAGATCCCAACCTGCAGTATCACTTACAGAAAAGTGGCAGTGTAAGTTAAACTACAGTTCAGTACTCGGGTAATTGACTGCTGTGTGTCATTACTAATTTAGAATTAGAAGATTATAGCATATTGAATATTTGCTTGAATAATTAATTGCCTATTGCCTATTATTTAGTCCATCTTTTTATTCTGTGTTGCTTTCCCATTGTTATAACGTGTGATACATGTCAGTGACACCATGTGCAAGGTGGAAAACTACTGGGTTGTTGGAATGTGCCTGTAGATAGGATAGATGAAAAAGACACAGATATCTATATGTGGAATCAATGACTAATATGTTGAGTATCTCAACTATGGAATAACAAATGCAGCTTGTGTGTGTATGTGGAAATAGGTGTTCATCATAGCCTATAGGTATAGACTAAGTGCGTAAGCTTTGATGGAGCCAGAACAGATGCAGATTCATTGGGTGTGCATAATACAGGCAGCACACATGAAGAAAATAGAACCTGTGTCTGAAGGGCTTACCCTTTAATTATAGGTAGTGAAAGTGTAAATCCACAGTAGGATTGGCTTGCACGCGCAAACAGCCTTCTGAAAGGATGGTTTCTAGCCCACTGATTCGCAGTAAAGTGTGCTTGTGCAAGATTAACTAAAAAGACTAGTGATGGGCGAATTTATTCGCCAGGGGCGAATTTGCGGTGAACTCCCGCGATTCGCTGCTGGCGAATAAATTCACGAAACGCCAGCGAAATTTCGCCTGGTGAAGATTCGCAGAAAAAAACAAGTTGCGCAGCGTTTTTTGACGCGACGTGCGTCAAAAGCGTGCCGCAACTTGTTTCGCAAATTTTTCGCCAATTCGCTGATTTCTCTGGAAATTCGGCGAAGCAAAACTGGGGAGATTCGCCCATCACTAAAAAAGACTCAACAGATGGGTCTTAAGATAAAACTGAGAGTTGCTAACAGGAAGAGACAGGCAAAATACAGTGATAATGCGTCCCACACATGCAGGGCAATCAGCGAGAAGCCCTGTAGCTTAGAAAGAACTCTTTTGTAACTGGAGTGAAATATATAGTGAATAAAGTACCCCAGTGTCGGACTGGGACACCAGGGACCCACCCAAAAACCTTAGACCAGGGGCCCACCATAAAACCTTAGACCAGGGGCCACTTTCAGTACTTATATTCTTCATCTCCTCACTCAACCTCTATTCTCATAGTTTTTTTTTTTTTACATACTATAATCAATTATTCCATCTATTTAGCCTCTTTGTACTCATAGAAATAGTGAATGGCCATGAAATAGGCCAAATGTTTAGCAGCAGGAGGGGCCACTGACACCTTGGCCCAACGGGAGTTTTCCTGGTATTCTGGTGGGCCAGTTCAACACTGAAGTACCCCCTGTTGTAAATTATAAGGATATTATAAGTTACCAAGGAGTTTCATGACCATATAAAAACACGAGGCCGAAGACCGAGTGTTTTTATACAGGTCATGGAACTCCGAGGTAGCTTCTAATATCCTCATATTTTGCAACTTGGGGTACTTTATTTATTATAATACACAAGTTTCAGTGAGTCATGTGACAGAAATGACATCAGAACTAACCGTTTATAAGGATATAATTTACAAGATATTCACAGCTTTTGTGTATTATAAATATATATTTCATACCTCCCAACTTGACAGCTCAACACGCAGTCCCTCGTATGTACTGGAAAGTCCAGTTTTTCTCTGCACTGAACAGCCAGAAAAAGAAACAAAGTTTCTAACTTAGTTGGCTTTTGGCAGAGAGCCCAAAACAGCCACAGCAGCAGATAAGATACTTTTATAACAATTTAGAAATAAGCAAATAAGTAATTGTACCAATATCAGACAACAGGTCCCTTGGGAAAAGTTAGACAGCTTAAAGGGCAATTCACCTTCATTACCAAAACTGTCATAACTGGAAAAAAACACAGAAATATGTTCAAACTGTTGTAAAATGAACATGGTTATTAGGGGGTGAGGCCACAAAAAGGGATGTGGTCAAAAATGTTGCCACATTATGCAGCCCTCTTTTTATTTACAAAATGTTGGGAGGTACGTATGTCTATTTTTTTTATTTTAGAAAAGTACTAGCAAATGGGGGAATTGTGCAGGATTAGAAAGCTTTCATGATGCTAAAGAGTGGATAGATTTATCACCTCTTTAAAAACATTTACAATGAAGAACAGAAAAACATCTCACTTGCCCACACACAAGCCAGCAGCACACAGCACATCTAGACCAGATAAACAGGAGAATTTTTGTGGGACACACTATTACAGAGCTGGTACTGATGATTCAGTGATTATGGGCCCCATCAAACCTTTTGTGCCTTGCTGCTTTGCAATCCAGATATTAGGTTCCCTTTACCCATTATACATACATGTGAGCTTAGTCTGTTTTTTAAACAATAGTAAGCATTTATTTAACACTCCTTGGAGGTGACAGAATTTCTTGTTTTTTCAGTGATAAGGGATGGAGATGATAAGGCTTAACTGTAACAAAGGCATGCACACATTAAATGTGTGTTTTTTGCAGTTAAGGACAACTTGCTGAGTGTTCTCTCTATTTATGAAGTGTTTATTATTAGCTTGAAGAATTTTACTGTACACATTTTAATAATCAGAGCTTGCTAAGAATGCACAAGTCATAACATAACTGTGCTAGCTTTGACATCTTACGAAGAATATGGCACTGCCGCAGGCATTATGTACTAAATACGCAAAAGTGCCAGGATAATTTGAAATCTCGAGTGTATGTTAAAATCTAGTCATAGAAAAGCTATGCAGAATAGCATTATTAGTATTTTTATTGTTAATTTACAATTACAATCAATTGTTTATATAAGGCCTCATTTGCAAAGCCAAAAGCAAAGTACAAAGCACACAAAATGTGCACAATCTTGGCTGCAGGCCTCTGCTCTACGTTTTGGAGTGCAGACACCTGGAGTGCAGTCTTTGGATCCAGCACTGACCAAGTTAGTCAGCCCAGGATCCAAGAGAGGTGTGTGTGTGTGTGTGTGTGTGTGTGGGGGGGGGGGGGGGGGGGGGGGTAGATGCCTTGTCTGCTACTACACAATCCTACCTTGTGCTAATTGGTGCACGTAGGGAGCGAAAGGAGGTGCAGTCTGCATCAGGGCCTTGTCCTTACTGTCTGATGCTCAGTTCAGAGAGTAGCAGCCAAGGGGCACAAGTGCTAAGCAAATGAGTACTAAGGGTTACCCGTACTGAGATTAAGCAGCACCTGTATTGTTTACACCTCAAATTCACATTGTAATCCCCTGTATTGTCCACCCTTGTAATCTCCCCTGCTTTGTTCACACTTGTAAACCTCTACTGTTTACACCCATAAAGCCCTGTACTGTTCACTCCTGAGACCCAGACTGAAACTGCACATGTTGTTCACCTGCTCACACTTTATACGAACTGCAGGAGGGCATCATGCTCTGTATGTCTTATGCTTCCTTTGCAGGTCTGGACCGGGAGTCAAAATAGGCCCTGGCATTCCAAGTACATAGAGGCCCAAACAACCCCTCAACAGCCCACTAGATAAAGACTTTCAATGACACCTTACAGTAGCCCCTCTGGCATTTGACAGAACCCATAGATTGTCAATCCAGGCCTGTCTCTTTGTGTGCCATACTCTTAGGGTTGCCACCTTTTCTTGAAAAAAATACCGGCCTTCCTATATATTTACCTTTTTTTTCCTATTAATAACATTGGGATCAACCATCAAAAATACCGGCTTGGCCGGTAAAATACCGGCCAGGTGGCAACCCTATGATACTCTGCCTGCCCTATGCTCCTTGTGTGCCATATTCTGGCTGCCCAATGCTCCTTGTGTGTGCTATACTGTGCCTGCCCTAGGCTCCCTATTGTGCTGTACTCTGCCTGGCATACACTACCTGGGGCCCTTAAGGTGTTTAATCTTGTGCTGGAGGGGGGTGTTGTGTGATCCACATGGAGTAGTCATATGGATTCAAGGGTATGTTTTAATTTTTCAGATATGAGTGATGAGTGATATTCCTGCAGTGAGCATTTGGTATTTTGGTGTGCTACCACCATTAATGTGGGTATGGTCTTAAAAGTTCTTGTGGTTACATGGGTGTGATTTAAAGTAGGTGGGGTTTACAAACAGGGAGTGGTCAACAATGGCTTCTATTATTGGCTCTCCACCACATAGGCCAGAAATAATCCAGCCCTTGGAACCACATAAATTGGACAGCACTGCCCTTGTATATACAATATATGAGCCCTTTTCAAAGGCTGATCCCTTAAAGGAGTTGTTCATCTTCCAAGCACTTTTTTTTCAGTTAAGTTGTTTTCAAATTGTTCCCCAGAAATAAAGACTTTTTTCAATTACTTTCCTTTATTTATCTTTTACTGTTTTTCCAAAATCTAAGTGTAAAGTTGAATGTTGGTGTCTCTGGCGTTTCAGTCTGGCAGCTCAGTAATTCGGTGCAGACTCTAAACTGATACAATTTTGCAACATTTAGTTGATACATTTCATAGCAACATCTCTGGAGTATTAGCAACTATTGTATCAATTCTAACAGCTGCCTATAATGAAACCCAGAGATTCTGCTCAGCAGGGACAAAGATAAGAAATGTATCCATTAAATGTATCAGTTTAGTCGACGACCCCCCCTCCCAGAGCTGATTTAGAAGGTGAAAAATTACACTTTACACTTCAATATTAGAAAAATGGTTACAAATAGAAAATAGACAGTAATTGGAAAAAGTCGTTATGTCTGGTGATCTATCTGAAAACAACTTGTTGTTTGAAGGTGAACAACCCCTTTTCTCTAGGTCAACTGTTTCCTCTAATATAATGTACTATAAAACATTTTATAGTTTGTCTAACAAGTTTTACATAATTTTAATTAATTGCTATATTTACTTTAATTTTCATCCCCCCACCTCATGCTTCCTAGTAGCAGCTCAATAAACCTGGTCCCCGACTCTATAAATGGTAACCGTTTAATATATCAGTTTCTGCATTTCTCGGAAGTCTCAGCTTCAAGGGGATGTAAACACAAAATTAAAATGTGCCTAATGAAAGAGACTCTAAGCCATTTCCAAATAAAATACTTAATCTATAGAAATTATACATGATTTATCAATAAAGCAGCAACATATTCTGCAGCACTGTACAATGAATGGTTGTACATATAAAGTAACCGATACAAGAGGGCCCTGGCCAAACAGTACATGCCATGTTCTCTCTGGATACATATTAATCTTAACACTATTTCCTTTTTAACAACATTTGCATTATCCAGTTGTCCCTTCTCTTCTGCATCCCCTCTTCCCCCCTCTTATTTGTTCTCTTTTGGCTGCTTTGTGTTCTGCTGTGTAAACATGCACATTTGGAAGGCACAGTGACTACAAAAGGTTTTAGCAGGTGCTGACAAAAACACCCGCTCCCTTTTGTAATCTGGATGTATTCATGTTTTTATTCTTATAGTGCTGCTTATATAAACAAATATATATAGGGATGCGTTATTATTTACCTCATTATTTATGCAAACTAATCTAAAAAGAAAATCATATAATAATCTCTCTGATGCCAGCAGATTGTTCCAGAGGTCACAAGGTCATGCATTGAGATTATAAGAAAGGAAGTCTTATTTTAGGGTGTGAAAATGGTTTTTAAAGTGAGAGATGTGAAGCCATTGATTTCTCTCCATGAAGCAAAGCAGTTGCACTGACAGGTACTTTAAGCAGTAAGATTTGATGCATTTTTAGCAAGTGAAAAAAATACAATGGATTATTATGGGTGAATTTATTATCAATCAAACATTGGGGTCAGGTCATCAGTTTAATAAACAGTATGTTCTGAATCACGCTCGTGGTTTTTCTGTGCACGTTTTGTATTTTAAAGGGATATTGTCATGGGAAAACATTTCTTTTCCAAAATGCATCAGTTAATATTGCTACTCCAGCAGACGTCTGCACTGAAATCCATTTCTCAAAAGAGCAAACAGATTTTTTTATATTCAATTTTGAAATCTGACATGGGGCTAGACATTTTGTCAATTTCCCAGCTACCCCTGGTCATGTAACTTGTGCCAGCGCTTTAGAAGGGAACTGCATTCTGGCAGGCTGTTGTTTTTCCTTCTCAATGTAACTGAAGGAGTCACAGTGGGACATGGGTTTTTACCATTGAGTGCTGTTCTTAGATGTACCAGGCAGCTGTTATCTTGTGTTAGGGAGCTGTTATCTGGTTACCTTCCTTCCAATTGTTCTGTTGTAAGGCTGCTGGGGGGGGGGGTGATATCACTCCAACTTGCAGTACAGCAGTAAAGAGTGATTGCAGTTTATCATGACTTGGGGCAGCTTGGAAATTGGCAATATATCTAGCCCCATGTCAGATTTCAAAATGCAATATATAAAAATCTTTTGAGAAATGTATTTCAGTGCAGAATTCTGCAGGAGCAGCACTATTTACTGATGCATTTTGATTTTTTTTCCCATGACAGTATCCCTTTAAAAAAAATATAAAGCTCTCCAGGTTTTAAGCATTTTTAAATTAGGTTTTTGGTAAAAAAAAATAATTGTTGAAAAAAACGCAAAATTTCATTTTCTTTAACTGCCAAATAGTCTCTTTTAGAGCAGGGAGTGGTGAGGGGTTTCTGTGGCCACTTCAGGCTTCAAGGGGTACAGAAACACCTATGCTCATCTCTATTAACCATGTGCATTTGTTTGCACAACCTTCATTTGGAATACATTTGGGTGTCTGGCCAGAGAGGTCTATTTTCTATGTATATCTTTCAGCAAACATTGACTTATATATTCCAATTTATTAGTACAACATTCACAACATTGTCACATAAACTACATCTGCAATTGGTGTAGCTGTACTAGGTTCAATTGATTGATAAAAGTTAAAAGCCCTTATTAATTTTTTTAGAAGAGCAAGGAAAAAAAACAAACAGTTAGTAGTGAGCTAATACTATTATGGGATATATGCACTGATTTCTAATACTGATGATGGCGTTTCTAATGTTGAAAGAACCAAATCTTATACTTGGAACTCCTTTTAATCCAAGAAGTAAAATAATCCCAGGTGCCCTAGGGGCATTCTCTGTACTGGTAAGTAGAAGATATATTCTTCTCGTTAAACTCTCATGCCATCTGCCAAGGTGAAGTAAAGAGGCAATCTCTGTCAGTGTGGGTTATTATTAGGTACCCTGTTTTTGTAACCCATACTCAGCCCTGCAGTTGCCCTTTCTAGTTTATTGCATGTTCCCTCCTTGGTTTTCTTAAACTCCCTCCTCTGTCTTTGCTTTGTGACTAATTAAAAGCGAAAAGTTGTCATTTCTCAGCTTTCTGTGTCTCTCTCACCTTAGTGTCACCTCCATCTAACTGTTTCACCGCTAAATTCCCAGAGCATCTCCCTTGCTACTCCTTTCTCTCAATCTTTTCCAGTTGCCTTTGTAATTTGTACAGCACCTTTTTCTCTGATTGCTGTCTCATTTTTACTTGATACATCTCAGCTTAAGGCCCTGTGCTCTGTCCTTCACTGTATAAATGGCATGTGGTAGGACAGAACAGGGGAACACTACTATTACTGTAGGCTTTATCTTCAAACCAGGCAGTGCCAATAGCATGCCACCTACATCCCTACCTTTAGCTCCTGATTGGCACTTCTCTCATTGTTCTCTGCAGTGCACTTGGTCATGCAGAACCACTTTCTGGTACTGAAGACTATCATACTGTTTCACATCATGTTTTTGCTTTGCAGAGACCCATATGTAACACTTCCTTTTTCTTCCATCTTTTTTTGTTGCTTTTAGCTAATTTTCTCATTCTTAGCCTCTTGAGCATCTCATTTACTAAATGTTTGCAAGAAAATACCATCTCATAATACTTTAAGCATCAATTCCCATTCATGCCCCTGCAGAAAACCAGCCTTTAATTTATATCAAAACTATCTTCAAAGCTGTAGAACATTATTTAGTACTCTTACTATGAAGCATCATTCTACCTGCTAACTGTATAGTTTCTTGCCTCTGTATCCTGCAGAGCATTTCTTACAAATATCTCTAACTCCTGCAGAGACATTGGCATCTTATCACTGCAGAGCATCATAAGCTCTTCATTTTTCTGGAAACTGATCTTCTATTTCATAGTCTGAGTTTGCATATCTCTCTGATTCTCGACATGTCTCACTATACTGTATCACTCTCCCTTCCATCTATTCCCCCTCCTTTTCTCTCCCTCCCAATTCTTTTCTCCTCCTCTCATCATGCTGTAATTACACACAGAGCAGTCGGTAATCTGCGATACTCTGTGATTACACATTAGATTGTGTGACTATCTAGACATTGTTTAGCACTGTCAGTCTTTTAGCTGTAGATGTCTATACACCTACGTTCTTTCTTTCACTAGACGTGCTCACATTCATCAATTTTAATGGGCTATATCATTTGCAGGTTGTTTCTTACCAGACCCACTGTGCAGCTCAGGGATCTGCAGTTTTAAAGGGCATTGAAAAATAGCTGCGCCCAGAACCCATTCTGAATTTGGAGGATGCACAGAGTTAAGCCTGAGCAAAGTGGGGCACAAACTCAGTGGCTGTTTGAAATGGGTAGCAGGAGAGCAACCAATTATAATGTAAATATGTTTGGTCAAAATTTTCTGTAGAATTTTAAGACCCCTAGTTTAAATGCTAATGTGGCAGGTTTTTATATGGTCATGATATTTAGCAGCAGAAAAGAGGAAGGTCAGAGGGCAAAGCTGTTCATGTTTTTACTTTACACAAGGGTATAATGTCATGGGACAAAATGTTGTAAAATTTAAAATGAAAGCTCAGCAGCAAACACAAAAAGTACAAACACAAAGAGTAACATATTAAATCATAATTAATTTGTATTTTGAATGATTATTATAATGATAATTATCTTATTATAATGCTGATTATGTATCATGATAATTATTTTGTCTTAATGACAGGGATTGCTAATTATTGGGAAATAGGTAAAGCAATATGTCTAGTTAGAGATTCTTTCATAGTAAAGAAAATTTACAGTATGGAAGTCCAGAAATGAAGAGGGCAATTTATGCTCTTGTTTTTCAAATCAAAGAGACTTGAGAGGTGTTACTGTATCAAGTGGTCTTTAGATGCCATCCTTGAGTAGACTGTGAGTGGACTGGGGTTGAATTGCAAGGATCAGGTAAGAGGAAAAATCAATCAAATGAATGCTATACTTACTATGGAACAGAAGGTCAGTAGGTCAGTATTTATCTGTAGTTGCCTATAGGCCTTGTATGCAATATCACGCTATTTGTTTCAGCTGACCTCTTATTGTTGCTCTTGTGCAACTCCACACATATTATGTGTGTGGTTATTTGATACATGCTTACTGTATATGGGTAATTTTATTCCCCTGGCCCTGGATACCACAGAGGTCTGTAATACAAGGAGGGATAGAGAATGTACATACATGTATATTAAATAGCATTATAGGTTAGATGATAAAGGGCATAGAGTACTTGCCTAGGAGGCTAGTAGATTATACAAAGAAACATATAAGGTAGACATTCTGTATATATTTAAATGGCACGGACTCCAGGGTCCGTAGATTTGATGTGCTGGAGGTGACTTGATTTTCCCAGTTGGCATGGATTTTTTTCTTTTCATTAATTACTCTAATTTGATTGCTGTAAAGTGTCTTATTCATTTATTTGACTACAGATCAGCTCAAAGGTCTTTCAAATCCACTGGGAGTAAATACAGATATGACCTCCCCAGATCATCATGTCCTTGGCTCTCAATGATTCTCCCTTATTTTCCCTCACATTTTTGCAGATGTCTAAAAGAGTGTTTGCTACATTGTCCGTGCATCTTTTTGTGCATCGTAAACATGTTTCATACAGTGGCGATAAACATGCATGCAGTATAAAAATTCATAGTGCTATTGCCATCCCTGGAAAAGCAGAATGTTTTGGGGTTAGATCCCTTGCACAGATGTGTTCCCCTTTGTCCTTTGTAGTCACATCCATTCTTTTTCACAGTATCCCAAATATTTCTTACCTTATCTTAAATTGTCTAAGTTTGAAGAAGCTCTGGTTAGATTTAGAGCTCTGGAGTCCAATTATAATTACATTAATCCAGTTAAGGGTGAAATATGGCATGGAGAAAGCATACACCCTGGATGAGAAATTATATTCATTTTGGAGGGTGAATATATATTTTCTCATAAAACTCTCCAGAGGACTTTTCCAAATTGCAGAGGCTAATCTGTTTGGTAGCTCTGACTCTCACATTTCAGGCTTTAGAGCAATACCATTCCTTGAATAAAAGGCACAAAAGTGAATTAAGTTTCAATCTTTGCTTATTGAATTTGAGCAGGATTGGCCTAAACAGTTAAAATTTTACCTGTGATTGTCTGTATCACTGGTTTGCAAAAATGCTTTGGATTCAGGCGGGATGATGATGATGTTTTGTGAATAACCATTAAAAGCACAGCTGGATCAGTAATTATCCATGAATGGTTAACTTGTAATCAACTTATATTCTGTCCCAGAAGCAATAAATACATTATTCATTTCAGTGCTTTGGTAGGCCATATTCCTGATACCACCATTTCAACAGAATCACTCCTCTTCCATTATATAGTATGTACTAGGGAAGTACATTATTTGGCTAAACATAGCATATCTGCATCTTTTCAGCTTTTTGCATTTTAACCTTTATCCTGTCGCACTTACATTGTCTGCTGTGCTGCATTCATATGTATATTGCTGTCTCCTGTAAATTATTACCATTATAAATAATAAATCTAGAAAACTAATGAAATAACTATAATGTGTTCCTGTGAATTGTGTACATCAGGGGTTCCCAACCACCGGGCCACGGCCCGCGGACAGTCCTGAACTGGGCTGGTGAGCCTAGGCAGCAATTAATGAGATGCGAAGAATTGGATGCTGGCGAGCTCAGTGGTACCCCTGGTGTACATTATTAGTTTTAATATACGCAGTGTCATTATTTATTTTCCATTGCGCTAATTTTTATCAGTTGAAACAGCAAAAAATGTAGTTCACCTACATTAAATTAAATATGTTCTAGTCTGACCTTTTATTAGCAACTTTTATATTGGTCTTCATTTTTATTTTGTTAATAGTTCTTTAAGTTTGTGTGTTTTTTTACCTTCCCACTGTGTCACTTTGCATCTTCCAATTTAAAATGCTATCTGGCTGATGTGGTGACCCTTGCAACCTAAAAATGTTTGACCTGTGAGGTAACAGTGTTACTTTCCATTTATTATCTCTCTCTATATTCGGAACACTTTCTATTCAGTTTGCAGTCTGTCTTTGAAACGAATGCTTGCTTGCTAAATGGTTGCTAAACTGTAAAAAAAGTTAATTAAAAAAGCACAAAAACTAAAGACTATTCTAAAATTGTCTTAGATGTAGGTGCCGGCCCCTTTGAAAATGTATAGCTGCATTTTCTGTACACCCTTCTAAACATCCCTGGTAATCATGTTAATTATATTGACTTCCTTTCTGTTCCTAGTTATATTATATGAGAATGCTGTTATTCAGTCAGTACTAGGGTTGGAACAATCATCTAATTAAGTGCCATTTTGGGAGAGATAAGATGGTAAAATAACACAAACGTACTCAAGACCTTAGTACTCAAAAACATATAATTTTATGCAGGCTGGAGCAATTATAAAGCATAAACTACACATTATCTAAGCTGGTGTTTACAGCTAAACAGTATTATAAACATGCTAAAAAAACAACTATGTTATGATAGCAGTCCATTTACAATATGAATATGGTTACAGCAATCATGTTTATTGGTTGAGTGGTGCAGAAAGAAGAGGAATGTAAATAATAAAGCTAGACAACATTTTTAGAATTTGATCCATAGCCACAGAAATACATCATGCAATTCCTCTGCGTTATGCAATCTTCTAGCTATGCATCTTAATACCTGTATGTCTGTATTGTGAAACTTCATAATTTCATAATGACACATGACCAAATGATGTGCGTTCCATTCTTTGATTAAACTAACACTTAGGGGCAGATTTACTATTGGTCGAATTTCGAATTGAAAAAAATTCGAAATTCAACCATGTGAATAGGTAGGGAAGTAAAATCCTTCGAATTCGAAGGATTTTACCACAATTTGATTGGTCGAACAATCGAATAGGAAATATTCAATCGATTGATAAATCGCTCAAATCGCTCGGTTCAAACGATTTTTTCGATCGATCAAATATTTTTTATTCGATCAAAAATAATGAAACCCAATTCGGTAGCTTTGATCTGGCGAACTAGGTGATCGAATAAAAATTTAAAAGGAAGTACTTCGACAGTCGAATAGTGGAGTATTCGAATTTAATTTTATTCGAATCATTCGAATCATTCAATTCGATCAAATTTCCAAAATTCACTGGTCGAAGTGGTCTTCAAAAACAATAAAAAATTTTAATTAGAAATAAAATTCAAATCCTTCATGTGAATTTAGTAAATCTGCCCCCTAATGTTGACAAGCATCTCAACAAGCATCTGTGAAGCACTGCTCAAGATGAAGGGGCCGATTTACGAAATTCACGTGAAATGATCGAAGTTCGATCGAATTCGATCGAATAACGATCGTACAAATTTTTCGTAATATCGGATATTCTAATTTGGCCTCTTCGATCATCGAATACCGAATTATCGAATAGATCAAATGATCGCATATTCGATAATTAGATCATTGGATGATTGAAGGAATAAAAATTTTACAGTTATTTGACTGCCTACTTCGCCAGATTGAACCTTCCGAATTGCAATAGAAGCCTATGGGAAGTCCACCATAGGCTTCTGAGACTAAGTCCTGCTCGAATACCATTTGTAGGATCGAATCGTTCGATCGTTCGAATCGTACAAATTTTTCGGATGCTCGAATGAAATTTTACGATTTTTTTCGTGACATTGAACGATCGGTAACCGATCGTACGAATTCATCGAGAAATTGAATAGCGAGCAAAATGATAGCCTAAAACAATTTGATAAGCATTCGATGGTCGAATGCTTAACGAATTTCGAATATGATCGAGCTAATTTTGGTGAATAATAGTAAATTTGCCCCTAGGTATTTGCCCCGAGCAGGGCCGGATTTACATAGTGGGTGGCCCTAGGCCCACTGCCATTCGTCGCCCCCATACTCTGCCTTTTATTTGCAAATTTTCATCATCAAGACCAGAGCAATGGGGATTGGAACATGGGAAATGTAAAAAACTATTGTATCTCCTGTGTATCCCCAGTGTCTCTGGACCAATGTGGGTGTGGCTGGGCAGCCTTTCTACAAATCCAGGCCTGGCCCCAGAAATCTTGCCCATTATTAAATTGGCCCATGGTGCATGGTATCAAGGACTAATGCTGACTGTATGTACTTCTTATACAGAAGTCAGTCTAGCTCTCTAAGTACCATCATTTTTCCCAACCTACATGATGTAGGTGAAGAAAATTGGAGATATTGCTGATGGTCACTGCATGGCGACAATTATTCCTGGTACCTTTAAGATCATAATAACAAGTATAGCCAGTAACAAGTAAGACCCGTGTATATATTTATTGTAAGGGACGTCCACCGTTTGTCTTATGTAGTAAATAACCAATGCCCTCATGCCCTACTATTGTATAAAGTCACAGCAGGACTGCCAAATATAAGAAACCTTTGCTATTCTGTAATAAGTGGCAGTCTTGCTGTGACTATACTATATTTATTGCTGGGCCTCACAGAGGTATTTTTTTTATCAGCACTGCAGGTTTATCATTACATTCCTAACTAGGGGCAGAAACATTATTCACAGAGGGAGTAGAAAACATTAGCTGTTTTTAGTGGCAAGGCAAGTGTTGGTTTTGCAGATGTGTGATATCACAGGAGCAACCGACCAACTCTACCTACTAAGTAGAGCAGGGATTATCTGACGCAGAACAAGCCCTGTTTTTCGGTACATTGCAGTGACCTTTGGGCCACACAAGATGGTTTATTCCATACCTCCCAACATTTGAAAATCAGAAAGAGGGACAAAAGATCCTGCTGTGCTACATGTGACACCTTTTTTGACTGCACCCATTTTGTGACCACACCCCCTAAATACCATGTAAAATTAGGCATGTTATGGAAAGTCTGAACACATTTATGGGGGTTTTAGGGTCATATTTTGTGTGTTATAACAGTTTTGCTTATAAGTAGGGATGTAGCGAACGTCGGAAAAAATGTTTGCGAACATGTTTGCGAACTTCCGGACAAAAATGCGAACGGTTCGCGAACTTCGCGAACCCCATAGACTTCAATGGGAAGGCGAATTTTAAAAGCTAGAAAAGACATTTCTGGCCAGAAAAATGATTTTAAAGTTGTTTAAAGGGTGCAACGACCTGGACAGTGGCATGCCAGAGGGGGATCAAGGGCAAACATGTTTCTAAAAAATCCATTGTTGACACAGCGCTGCGTTTTGTGCTGTAAAGGGCAGAAATCACACTACGTCACTCAGGTGATGTTTCTGGACACGGAATGTGAACAAGCTCACACAGCTAGATGGCAGTTGTTTGAAGAACAGTAGATTACTAGCCAGCAAACGTACTATCAACTGTCCCTCAAATCACTAACAGTTCTCTCCCTACACTAACTCTTCCAAGCACACACAGGCAGAATGAAAAAACGCTGCAGGGCTTCAGTTTATATATGGAAGGGGAGTGGTCCAGGGGGTGTGGGGGTGGTCCAGGAGGGAGAGCTTCCTGATTGGCTGCCATGTATCTGCTGGTCTGGGGGAGAAATGGCAAAAAAAAGCGCCAGCTAAGGCGAACCCAAATTGGCGAACGTCGCACGACGTTCGCGAACATTCGGCGAGCGCGAACAGCCGATGTTCGCGGGAACAAGTTCGCCGGCGAACAGTCCGCGACATCCCTACTTATAAGGCTATGGACACACAGTCTGTTGTCAGCCTCCATATTTTTGAATCTGTCTAAATATCTTTTTTTCTGGCTCCCTATGTTTTTTGCTTACATGTTTTTCTTTTCTATTTGAAAGACCTTGTCACCTTGTTTATTATTCTTTGCTCTTTCATTATATACAGCCTTTAAGGCTTAGTCCAGACGGGGAGATTCGGGGGCGATCCGTCGCCTGGCGACTTCTCGCTGCGACGGATCGCCCCCGAATCTCCCCGAATAGCTAGGCACCGGCGAGGTAAGCCTTGCCGGTGCCTAGCTATTCGGGGAGATTCGGGGGCGATCCGTCACAGCGAGAAGTCGCCAGGTGACGGATCGCCCCCGAATCTCCCCGTCTGGACTAAGCCTAAGGCTGCACATATTTTCCTCTCATTTCTCTGTATGTACTTGTCTTTTGTCTATCCATTTATCATGTATCTGTCTGTCTCTCTTTCTCTTTCTCTCCCTCTCTCGCTTTCTCTATCTCCACATATATTTATTTATTTGACACAGAATATTCTTTTTCATGTCTGGCTGTACATTTCTTTCTCACTTTGCTGCTAAATTCTATCTATGTCTGTTTTCATATGTGTCTCTGGTGGTTGATCTGTCTTTGCTGTCTGGCTGTATGTATGTGTCTTATTGTTCCTCCTTCTCTTACTCCTTTGCAGTCCACCAATCTCTTTATATAGTCTTACTGTGTGTGCATGTGCCAGACTGTCTGTCTAGATGTCTTTGCTGTATCTAGTTCTTTTTCTTGTATTCCATGTATTTCTGTGCTGTGATTCTTTGGCAGGCTTGCACTCTCACCATCTCTATGTGTTACCATCATTTTCTAGTTGTTTTTTTCTCTTTATCTCTGTTTCATTCTGCCCGCCACTGTCATACTCTCTCTCCCTCTTCCGCTCTCTTTATCTGTCATCACATTTTCATCTGTGACTTTCTCATTAATTAATTTTTTAATTAGAAGTTTCACATATGGCAGTGGGGGTTGTTAGGAAGGCAGCCAGATTCTTGATTCCAGCTCTGGTACTGCACCCTGTTCTATTTCACCCTTTACACTGCACTCTGTAGTACTAATGCAGCAACCCCTTGATGTCCACCCAATACTCTTACTAAACCATTAGCCCAAAGGGTACAAGGAGGGAGAGACAACCAAAGGATTGACACAAAGAGGAGGAAAATAATCGGTGTGGTGGTGAAAGTGAAGAGAAGAAAATGGAGATTTAGAGGGTTGCTGGATGAACGTAGTGAGACAGAAATGAAAGAACTAGTAGAGGGAGGGAGCAACGGGGGAGGCAAGGGAGAAATGGATCAATTAAAACAGCAGCTTGAATCCGTGGCAGTTCCTGCCTCATGCATGGCTTCTTGACCTGGATTATAAGTATACCCACACTATATCTTTGCAGATTGGCTTTTCAGAGCAGTGTCTGTGTACTGCAAGAATTGTACAACTACACATATCTCTGTAAATTTGTACATAATTATACTTTTTTCATTTGTGTATATGAGTGAAACAGTCCAGTCTGAGCAATAGAAGCACAAAAAGTTTATTGAATTGCACCTGTTCCTTCATAATCATGATTATTTCAGTTGTGTAACTGGGCAGAGCTATAAAAGTGTAGAACATTTGTATCACCATGTTGTGCTACCCAGTACATGAGAAGCATACATTTAAATGTGTCATTTACTGTACAAATGCATAAAAAGCCATTGCAGTTCAGCCTTAATATTTGCATGCACAGGACATTGGGTGTACTTGCACAATATTTCTTACTCAATTATTTCTTTGCACAGTAGGGTGTGTATGCAGGACTTACAGTATAAGGTCTGTGTGGGTCTAAATACAAGTAAGTATCTCTTAATAGCAGGTAATACAATGTTACCAGTGCAGAGCAACAGTACATTGTATTTTAATTATTTTGATACACTTTCAGTTTTTGGTGTTACAGTTCCTTTGAAAACAGAGGAGTCAGTCGAACATACCATAAAACTGAGAGTCAGAGTTGAAGGATTTATGTACTGACTGAACAGCCCTGTGCAGTAAAATTCAGTTACTGTAGGGATCCCAGCTGTCCAGTATTTATTTCCTTTTAATTATGTTTTATTTTCCTTTTGGAATTTACAACAGTAGTAGATAAATGTACATGCACTTATCACAAAAGTACCTGTGTAAGTAAAAGGAATAACAAAAATAGTCAGTTATGCTGGCCAGTATTTTAATGGTTTAGCTGTTATTATTGAACCATGTATATAGTTCCATTAAAGGTGGATAGCCTAGTATGTGTGCAGAGCAGTATGGGCACATGCTGGGCAGTTCTTTATGTGTACAGAGCAGTGTGTGTGTTTAAGGAGGTCAGTTCTTACAATACAGAAATCTGTGCAAGCAGGGTAATTCTTACAATACAGTAGCTATGCACAGCAATAAGGGTACATGCAGGTCAATTCTTAAAGTGCCATATACGTAGAGAACAGCATGGGTACATGCAGCATACTTGAGTACAGGAGGGAGGGCAGTTGTACCGAATCTGCACAGGGTAAAAAAATGCATGCAGGATTTGTATCTATGCAGAACAGTATGTGTGCGTGTGTAAGGGTAGTCCTCACATTACAGTAGCTGTGCATTACATGTGCAGTAATTTGCACCAAAAGATGTAGCCAAAAGAGTCATTATCATATTAACAACTTCATCACTGCACTGTTGTTAACAGGAGACTATATAAAGCAATAAATCAATAAATCTTAGCTTACAGTTTATAGCTATATATGTATATTCTTTGGAGGAGTTCAGTTCAGTACCACAGACAGCAGCTTTGCCTCAGCCTGTCTTACTGTATTTCTCACCTGTCTCAATAGCAATGCTATTGTGCATAGTTTTTCCACTTACCAACATTATGCACAATTCCTGTCTCCTTCTCTTTCTCTCACTCCCTACCTCTCCATCCTTTCTCCCCAGCCCCCATCTCCCCTGTGTTCTGTATTTAACAGGACAGCCCAAGCGGATGGCTGGATAGTCTCAGCGCTTGGTTGATTCCTATTATCTGTGCAAAAACAAAACCCACAAACCCTCCTCCCTGCCAGTTTACTTCTCCCTCCTTCCGTCCTCCCTCCTCTCATTCCCCTGTTCTCCTTTTCTCCTCCTCCCTCCTCTGGTGAAATGTTATTACCTTAGACCTTTATATATACATGTAACTCCTTCACTGCTACAGTAAAAATGGCATATTGTGCATTTGTGTAAATCAGCAAGCAGAGTGAACTGTGCTTTGTATTCAGCCACATTTTCCAATATGAATAACTACTTTTGCTTCATGCCATCCTACCTATGCCTCCTCCCACTACATATCATATTCCATGTATGCTATGCCCTTGTAGATATATGTATTATGTAGTTGTCATTGCTGCTGCAAATACTTGCAAACTGTGATGTTATAAATATGCCATTTTAATTAAAATAATGTATATATTTCATAAATTCCATAAGTGTATGTCCATATTCCTTTAACTCCTCCTGGGATACAATGATAGTTGCCCAATAATGCATTCTTATGTTTGACAAATTCCCTTACAATGGTTCTGGAATATCCATTTTGTTCTCTCTTTCACTGCAGCCTTTTCATACCTCCATGTATCTAGTACAGTGCTGTCCAACTGGCAGACAGACCCCCCCCCCATCACCTTTTGTGGCCCTCCATTGCAGACTGGCTGCTGTGACTTCTGAGATTAACTGGCCCCTGCATTGTTCACACCTCAGATTCAGGCTCTAAAAACCAGTCATGGCAGTGGCCATTATTGATGACGCATTACCAATTAAATCGGTGTTTAATTAAAGTAACAGAAAAGCAGCAGCTACTTCTTGCCAGATTGGCGTATTTATGCTGGTGAATGGTGAATGGATCAATGGTATTTTCCCAATTCCATCCCCCTGAATGACTGGTAAGTTAGCCACAAGTTTTATTTTCCCTCTAAGCTGCATTAAATGTCCTGGTTCCCTTCTTACCTCCTCAATCATTCCATCAGTGTCTGCTACAATGGAGTAGCATCTTCTCCCCTAACTCTTTCTAGGTCATAAAGGTATGGGAAGTACTCACAACGGCAGGATAACTGCAATTAAGCTTTTATCGTGCTTCCACACGACATGACGAGTGTACTTGAAACTTGAAAAAGGGCCTGTGTGCCCAAAACATGTGTGTAAATCTACTTCATGGACCCTACCTCTTTCTGTTGAGGTTCCTCAAGGCTCTGTACTGGGACCCTTATTTTTCTCCCTCTATATTTCCTCCCTCAGCAATTTAATCAGCTCACATGGCTTCCACTACCACCTCTATGCTGACAATGCACAGATCTATCTCTTCTCTCCTGCTCTCAATGCATCTCCTCCTGCCTGTCCGCTATCTCTACTTGGATGTTGCAACGCTACCTTAAATTAAACCTCTCTAAAACAGAAATGATTCTCTATCCTCCAACTAACACCAGTAACATCCCAGAAGTATCCATCATAGCTAACAATTCCACTATCACCCCGTCCCAGTACCTTGGGGTTACCCTAGATTCTGCCCTGTCATTCACTCATATCATGTCACTTGCACAAAAGGAACATATCCAAAATACGATCATTTATCCCTCAAGATGCTGCCAAAATTCTTATTCAGTCTCTCGTCATATCACATCTAGACCACTCTAACTCTCTTTTAATTGGCCTTCCCCGCTAAAGACTGCCGCCTCTCCAGTCCATAATGAACACTGCTGCAAGGCTTATAAACCTCAGAAACCGCTTCTCCACTGCCATGCCATTCTGCAAGTCCACGCACTGGCTTACACTACTTTTCAGATTTAAATTAAAATTAATGAACGTGGCATTCAAAGCACTTCATAACTCTGCCCCACCCTACATCTCTGAACTCATCTCTATATACTCACCCAATCACCCAACCGCTTACTAAACTCCCCTACTACTCAACTCTTCTGTCATTACCTCCTCACATGCTCACATTCAAGACTTTGCAAGGGTTGCACCCCTCCTCTGAAATTCTCCTGTCTGACTTTCTCCCAACCTTTCTGCTTTCAAAAAATCTCTTAAAACACACTTATTTGGAGAAGCCTACCCTCACTCTGCCTAACTATCAGATGCAATACCACATGCAGTACCACATCTCTCACCCACTTAATTCTGATCTTGCCCACTCCCACACCTTGTGTATTATTCCCTCCCCTTAGATTGCAAGCTCTTTCTGCATAGGGCCTTCCTCACCTTCTATACCGGTATTGATTGTGATGTATGTAACTCCATGGGGCAGATTTACTAAATTCACATGAAGGATTCGAAGTTCAATCGAATTTTCAAAAGTTTCTAATTTGAATTTTCGAAAGGTTTTGAAGACCACTGAATTTTGAAAATTTGATTTAATCGATTGATTCGAATAAAAATACATTCAAATATTTGACTATTCGACAGTCGAAGTACTTCCCCTTTAAATTTTTATTCGACTGCCTAGTTTGCCAGATCAAAGCTACCGAATTGGATTTCAAAAATTTTGATCAAATAAAAAAATTCGATCAAATGGTTAAAATCGTTCGAATCGGTCAATTCGGATCGTTTGACAAATCAAATTGTGGTAAAAATCCTTCCATTTTGAAGGATTTTTATTCCCTAACTATTCCCATGGTTGAATTCGAGGGTTTTTTAACCCTTGAATTCGACCCTTAGTAAATCTGCCCCCATATGTTCTATGTACATAATTCATGTGATTTAGTTTTATAAACACGTTTTTTTATAGCTCTATGAACTATGTTGGCGCTATATAAATACATGTTAATAATAATTAATAATTCTGAAATTCTAAGGGCAATGTACACGTGGTGTGTAACACTTAATTTAGTACCGGTATGGGATCCATTATCCAGAAATCCATTATCCATGCTCCAAAAGCTCTGTTTCAATTTTATCCAAATAATCCAAATTTTTTAAAATGATTTCACTTTTCTCTGTAATAATAAAAACAGTGCCTTGTACTTGATCCAAACTAAGATATAATTAATCCTTATTGGAAGCAGAATCATCCTATTGTGTTTATTTAATGTTTCCATGATTTTCTAGTAGGTAAGGTAATGTAGATCCAAATTATGGAAAAACCCAGGTCCCAGCATTTTAAATAACAGGTCCCATATATGTACTTATTTGGTGTCACACATCTCTCTATAAACACAGTTTTGAAATACATTTTTATACAGTCAAAAATAAGTACAGCTATGGGACTTGTTAAACAAAATGCTCTGTAGACCACTTCTGGTCTATTAAAAATTATTTAATCATTAAAGGGGTTGTTCACCTTTGAGTTAACTTTTAGTAAATGCAGAGAGTGATATTCTGAGACAATTTGCAATTGGTTTTCATTTCTTATTGTTTGTGGTTTTATAGTTATTTGGCTTTTTATTCAGAAGCTCTCTAGTGTCAGCAGTTTGGTTTCTAGGGTACAAATTACCCTAGCAACCCTGCATTGATTTGAATAAGAGACTGGAATATGAATAGGAGAGGGACTGAATATAATGATAAGTAATCAAAAGTGGCAATAAAAATACATTTGTAGCCTTACAGAGCATTTGTTTTTAGATGGTGTCAGTGACCCCCATTTGAAAGCTGCAAAGAAACAGAAGAAAATTGCAAATCATTAAAAAACTATGAAAAATAAATAATGAAGACCATTCTACAATATACTAAAAGTTAACTTGAAGGTGAACCACCCCTTTAATAAACATTAAAACCCAGTAGGATTGTTTTCCCACCAATATAGATGGATGCAGCTTAGTTAGGATCAAGTTCGAGGTACTATTTTATTATTACAGAGAATAAGGAGATTATCTTTAAAACTTAGAATTATTTGATTAAAACGGAGTCTATGGTAGATGGCCTTTCCGGATAACTGATCCCATACTTGTAAAAGGGAACACTGGCACAATTATAACCATATACACATTTCAGAGAGAGATACACATTAACGGAGCTCTTCAGTGTTTATTAGAGCATGTAATGTTTCATGATAACTCGTTCCATAGATTCTGAGGTGAAGCACCTGTAAAAAAGCTTTGTCAATATGTTTAGATATAACCTCCATGTGCTTTCAATTAAAGCAGTCTGTGGAGCTCTTTTCATGTCTGCCCATTGAACTATAGCAGTACTGATTCATAATCACAGTGTAGTTTAGTACTGGCCAGTAGTGATGGGCGAATCAGCGGTGTTTCGCTGAATTTTTTTGGGGATTTTCTAGAGAAATCCACAAAATGGCAAAAAAAATTGCGAAACGCCACCGCGTCTCTTTTTGGACCCACATTGTTTCAGCTTCGAAAAAAAACAATTTTCACCAAGGCGAAAATTTCGCAGGTGTTTCACGAATCGCGGGAATTCTCCGCAGGCGAATAAATGAGCCCATCACTACTGCCCAGCAATTTCATGCTGTCAGTGCTCAAACTTGCTGTTTTATACTGGCATCAAAACAACGCATGTAGTGCATCATGTATTTTATACTGCCAATCCTGTTTTTTTACATCAGGGATTTCTAACCTGTGGTCCCCCCCAGATGTTGTTCAACTGCAACTCCCAGGACCCACCAACACACTCCATCTGGCAGGGGATGCTATAATCTCAACAACAGCTGAGAGATTACAGATCTAAAAGAACATTTGATGCACAAGAATACTATTTGACGTTTATACACCTACTCAATGTACATGGGAGATCCACTGAACCCCAGAGGAAGGTCCTTTCCAGTAGTAGCCTCCAGTTACTCAGTAAACCAACATATTCTTCTGCAGGTTTAGTGCTTTGGATGCTGTTGCTAAAGAATTACTAGAAAATGTATTTGTTCATTGAGAACTAGGTACATGTAATGTACATGACAAGGGAAGGTGCTGCTTTGAAGTACAAGTTTGACTTCTGCCACATACTGTATGTACAGCAGAGGAGAGCTGCAGCACAGAGTGGCAGCATGTGGCTTGGGGTAGGTGGTTTGGAAATTCTGTGCTGTAATATGGCATTTCATACAAGGTGAGGGTTCAATAACTGCAACATTGTTGCATGTCATATAAATCGTATATAATTCAGGTAGGAATGAATAAAATGAGCAGCGAAGTGAGATTTGAAATTTTACTTGCTAGGATAACATTTCCTACTATGTATTTCATATAACTATATTATGGGGCAGATTTATCAAAGGTCGATTTAAAAGAATTTGAACTTCAAGCTATTTTTGTGTTCCTCGACTAGGGAATAGTCCAAATTCCATTTGAATTTGCAAAAAATTTGAATTTTTAAATTTATCATGTACTGTCTCTTTAAAAATTCAAATCCAACCATTTTCCATCTAAATCCTGCCAAATTGCTGTTTAAGGTGGCCATAGACGCACAGATAACATTGTACGAAACAAATTTTTGTACAATATTCGGTGCGTGTATGGTGGGAAATGAGCCGACCGATATCGTCAGAAGATTAAGATATCGATCGGCTGATTGATCAGGCTCGACGGAAAATTTTGATCGGATGCCTTTGAAAGCTCCCTGACATCGGCCATTGTTAGTGCTGAATCGTCAGATACAAGTAGAATTCTATTGTTTCTACCTGTATATTTGACGATTCAGCTCTACATGTGTGTGTTGAAACGAACGATCTTTCTTGGATAGATCTTTTCCAAGAAATATCGTAATTGTTACGTCTATGGCCAGCTTTAGCCTATGGGGGACCTCCTAGAACCTATATGGAGTCAATTGGTCGAATGTGCTAAAAATTCAAATTGATCAATTCGAATTTGATCGAATACAGTCCTATTTGATCAAAAATGGACCTAATCGATCAAAAAACATTTTTCAAATTAATTTCGGTTGGTCTTTTTGAATTCAAAGTTTTTGCACTTAGAAATTCAAACCTTGATAAATCTGCCCCTGAGTGTACCCCTCAATAGCCATGGATAAATTTGTCTTCATTATTGCTAATATTTCGTTCACACGTGTGTTTCTAAAGGTCCTATTGCATTCTTCATCTCAGAGCATAGGATTCCATAATCTTATAATGAGCAATCATATTTTCATCTTCTCAGTAACAGTAATCCTATAAAAAGCAGGGTTTACTTAGGTATTTCATAGTTTGACCCATCAAGGATTGATGCTCCCAAATCATGTTTCATGCACAATATGTATTATATTATACAGGTGCACCATAAATACAGTAATAGATTCAGATCCCTTAGTAACAGGATGTTCATTGATACTGAGCTTCCACTTAATAATATGATTTATCATATATTCTGTTGGGAAGACCAAAGGTGAAAATTTTTTTAAAAAAAAAATTTGTTTAATGTAGCTTGAACAGACAATGTGATGTTTCAGTCCTCTGTGGACCTTTCTCTGATTATTTGAATGGTGTGCCATCAGTATAGATATACTGGTTGGTCGGATGTGCATTTATTGCAGCTAAAGTTACCATTTTCTAGCTCTGGATTAGGTGTATGAGTTTTCCACTATTATTGCAGGAGTGGTTTCATTAGCCCCAGCATCTAGGAAGTCTTAAGAGCCAAAAAGCTTCAGGAACCAATGTTTTGTTTTTGTTATAGTTTAATACCGATGCTTCCATTTTTACCAATCTTCAAATACAATGTTTCCATTTGTTAGGTTTTAGAATAGAACAGAATAGAATTGTTCCACTTGGTTTTGGTAGCAATATGCTCATATTTTATCATCATCTCAAGAATGGAGTATTCATGTCACTGTGTTTTATTGAGCTAAAATATTAAGTCCTTACATCAGGAGAAAGAGCTACATTTTTATAACTGTAAAGTTAATAAAATATTGCTTTGCTTTACAGTATGTAAATCTAAAGTTTCAAAGGGGTGAAATGTAGATTTTATCCCAGCGATCCTGTTTATATAGGATCGGAGCCTTTGATCCGTCTGGCACATACCTCGTTCAATGCCAACTACAGTTATCTACAGTATAGATAAATAAAATCTCTGTTCTGGTTAGCTTTATAATAATTTTATGACTCTGATAGGCTTTCAGATATAATTAAAGATGTGGTATTTGCACAACTTTTTTTACATATCTGGTGCCAATAATTAATATAAAAAATGCAAGTGCATAGATTTATCAATCTATTTAATTTTTTTTTTTTTTTTAAAACAAACTTTATTAGTTTTTTTCCTATTTCTGAATACCCCTCTAAATGCTTTTGTTGTCGCAATGAAATATCAAGTATGAGATACAGGTATGGGAACCATTATCTGGAAACCCATTATGCAGAAAGCTCTGAATTATGGGAAGGCATTCTCCCGCAGACTAAATTTTATCCAAATAATGCAAATGTAATTTTTTTCCTCTTTTCCTATGTAATAATAAAACAGTACCTTGCACTCGGTCCAAACTAAGATGTAATTAATCATTATTGAGGAAAAACTAAGGGGCAAATTTACTACAATTCACCGAAAATCCCTCGAATCTCTTCGAAATTATAGTTCTAGGCTATCTATCCTCGATATTCGATTTCTCGATGAAATTGTACAATCAAATACCGATCGTTCGATTTCACGAAAAAAACGTACTTTTGCCTTCGAGCCTCCGAATGGTATTCGATCGTACGAATGGTATTCGAGCAGGTCTTTGCAAAAGAAGCCTATGGGGGGATTCCCATAGGTTCCTATTGGTATTCGGTAGGTTCAATCTGGCGAAGTAGGCATTCGAATACATTGTAAATTTAAAATCCTTTGATCATCGTATGGTCGAATGATTGAATATTCGATCATTCGATCTATTCGATAATTCGAATTTTCTGTATTTGATGATCGAAGTGGGCAAATTTGCATATTCGGTCCTCCGAAAAAATCGTACGATCGATTTTTGATCGAATTCGATCGAACTTCGATCTCTTCACACAAATTTTGTAAATGTGCCCCTAAGTCTATTGGATTTATTTCATGTTTAAATTATTCTCTAGTAGTCTTAAGGTATGAAGGTCCAAATTACAGAAAGATGCGTTATCTGGAAAACCCCAGGTCCCAAGCATTCTGGATAACAGGTCCCATACCTGTATACACTTTCAGCACAGTTACTATCCTCCTAAGCTACTTAAATATACTAGTTTTACCATTCTGATCACCATCATGTTTGTTGGCAACACTAATACTAAACACAAACATGAACTTACTGCACCAGAAGCCTAATAAAACAAATTATTTATGTTTTCAAAGTTGACCACAGGGGGTTGTCATCTTGTAGCTAAGTTGGGAAACTGGACAGCAAACTGGAAAATGAGTTTCAATGTTGATAAATGCAAGGTTATGCATGTTGACAAAAATAATATAAATGCAAGTTATACACTAAATGGCAGTGTGTTGGGAGTTTCCTTAAATGAGAAGGATCTCAACAAGTTGTCTCATTCTGGACAGTGTCATTATGTGGCAACTAAAGCAAATAAATTCTGTCTTGTGTAAAAAAGGGCATAAACTCAAGGGATGAAAATATAATTATGCCTTTTTATAGGTCCCTGGTAAGACCTCATCTGGAGTATGCAGTGCAGTTTTGGACTCCAGTACTTAGGGATATAAATGAGCTGGAGAGAGTGCAGAGATGTGCAACTAAACTGGTTAGAGGGATGGAAGACTTAAATTATGAGGGTAGAGTGTCGAGTTTGGGGTTGTTTTCTCTGGAAAAAAGGCGCTTGCGAGGGGACATGATTACACTTTACAAGTACATTATAGACAAATAGCAGGGGACCTTTTTACCCATTAAGAGGATCACCGCACCAGAGGCCACAACTTCAGACTAGAAGAAAAGGACTTTCATTTGAAGCAGCGTAGGTGGTTCTTCACAGTCAGGACGGTGAGGTTGTGGAATGCACTGCCAGGTGATGTTGTGATGGCTCATTCTGTTGATGCTTTTAAGAGTGGCTTGGATGATTTCTTGGACAGACATAATATCAAAGGCTATTGTGATACTAAACTCTATAGTTAGTATAGATATGGGTATATATAATTTATATGAAGGTATGGAGAGTTGTGTGTGTGGGTGCTGGGTTTTTATTTGGAGGCGTTGAACCTGATGAACTTTGTCTTTATTCAACCCGATTTAACTATGTAACTATGTTAAACATCTTTGCACGACCAAGACTAAGCATATGCTCAGTGTTGCCTGGACTTCAGTTGGGGATTGCCATAAATTATCAAAACAGCGCAAGTCAAATAATATCTGCCATAGAAGCATTTACAGCAAGACTGATTAATAATCAGAATATACAGACTGCACTTGGTCTATGGATACAAATCTCTACACAGTTGATGGCTGCTCTACAGGAAAACAAACAAAGCTGCTTGAGTTCTGGGAAGTAAGGTGGGAAGCTCCCCTCTGCTTTTGAAAGTATGATCGTTTCCCTGCAGAGCAGTTAGGGACCGTCTGAAGTGTCCTATTTGCAGCAGAGCAATTAAATGAAGAGGTAATTTCCCTGTATACAGTCAGGTTTATTATAAACACGGTAGACATTTTTTAATTAAAGTATATTGGAGATAGGTTTATTTTTCATTAAAAAATGTAAAACTGGGATTTTATTTTTTTGCCTTTTCATCCCCTTTACGTAAACAAAACCATATGGATGTCCAATAGCATAAATCTAAATGGAAACAGAAGGGACCTCCGGAGGAAAATATCTTCTTTATCTTCCCATCCTCTGCTCCAAAGTTTCTTTTCATGATACATCTAGTTCCAATTTACTTCTTATTTTTCTGAATCGATATAAGAATTGACACTACAGGTCATGTACAGTCTAGAAGTTTTCTAACGGTAATCATGCAGTGAGGTTTTTGATTGCCATGACCTTTTCCTATGGTAAAGCCTCTTAACTGCTGTGGACTCCTTCCTATGGTTAATACCTGATTACGCAAAAGTCAAAAACATCCTTTCCCCTGATATGCTCCAGCCCAGTATTTAAGAGAAAGCTCAGTGTTTCCAATAATGATATATATTTTGGAGCAGAATAGTTGGTGAGTTCGACAAGCAAGGAAAGCAATTTGTAAACTATAAGAAAAGCTTACCAGGTGCACACATTGGAAAACATGTCATGTTAAATCCCTCCTAGATTATTTGGGTACAGTCAGGTATAAGGCCTCATTCAAAACTACAGGCTTGTATGGAGATTGTCAGATTTCTCCTAGATTTGGAGAATGTGTGGCGCACACCAAAGGTTTCCATTTTAAATCATTCATAGTGATAAGAGGTTGAAGACAAAACATGCAAAGGTTTCCATTTTTTAAAAAAAATCATAGTGATAAGGAGTTGAAGACAAAACATGAAAATGATAGAATGGTTAGTTATGAATAGCATGATTAGGATTTTAGGATCCCAGACCAACTACTTATAGAGATTTTCAATCCATCCCTTTCATGTCATAGATGTATCCCTTCTTTAAGTAGGTAAGATTCACTGTTGTCATGCCAGACATTTACATTAGCTTCCAAGTAGTGCTACAGTGACCCAAGCATTGGGCACATTTGTAAATATTGTGACAAGCAGTGCTCACAGACAGTGTAAGTGTCCCACGAGTCATTGCCCCTCAAGTCAACTCACCCCTGAATCTTGTCATGCACAATTAATAAGCATGCTCCATGCCACCATCCAGTTGCAGTTTCACAACCATTGTACACTAATCTGTATTTTAATGAAGTACAATTCTTTTTCTAATATACTGCTCTCTGGAACACAACAATTACTTAAAATGCTCCTGCCGTTGCAAAGTACAAGTCAGCTATTAATCACCATTGGTGATTTGAATTAATGTGGTTAGGATATTGGGGACAGATTCCATTGGTACCAGACTATGCATGCGTTATACAAGAAAGACAAGCCAAATGTTATTGGGCGGAATTGTTTTTGATAGTATTTTAACCCAAAATGCATGTGGTTACTGTGAAATATCCAGGAAGCATTTCCCAGTAATTTATTTCCTTAATTTAAATATCACAGGATACAATATTTCTTAGCTAGAGTGCATCTGTCTACATTGAAATATGGCTGCTTAAAGAGGTAGTTTTAAAATTAAATTTAAGAATGATTTAGACAGCAATTTTATTTAAGTGCCGGTGAAGCCATATCTCTAGTATGCTGATTCACCCAACCCCTGCAAATGAATATCCAGTCACTCACTAAATTGTTTAACAGTGCATATTTTTCCACGGGATATGCACTTATATAAGATTTAAGACTCCTTTCCACCAGCTTCAAACAGTTGCTATGGCTGGTCTATGCATTATCTGAGTTGGGCAAGGCAGGAGATAATGATGAAGGAACCGTTTAAAAAAAGCAACATAAACCTTTGTTCTTTTTATGCTATATTAATATGGCAAAGTTAGTGACCAAACTGCTTTTGTTCACAGTGGATATAATAAAACCTTTTTTAGCGGCAGATTATTGTGACAGTTTATTTAGACAGGCGTATTTTAATTCGCAAAGTTTTGCTCTTTGCAAATTTTATTACATGTCCCCCTTATATTATACAGCACTAATTGTTTTTTTTTCACCTCTCCCATTGGGAGAGATAATGAACTCTGTGTAATGTGCCACCCCCCACCTTCACTTTATAGCTTCCTCTGTCTCAGGTTTAGAGATAAGGAGGAGGTTCATTTTGCAGAGGGCTTAATCTGATCAAATGATGTCTCCTCCTCTTGATTGATCTGAATAACCAAAGAGATAAGATCACGTCATGTGTAAACTGAAAGACTTCTTTAGATAAATTGCTGTAGTTTTATTTTAACTTGCTAGGAAGCATGTATTATTAGAATGAGTTGGGTTTATGGGACAGGTATATTTCCCCTTTAACAATTTGATCATAATAATAATAATAAGAAGAAAACAAGTTCATTATTACAGAGGAGTGAAATGGTTTGCAGATGGAGTCAGAGAAACTGAGTTATTCTATGATATAGTATTCTCTTTTATGAACTGCAAAATCCCCCTAACAAATTTATCAACTGTACCAGCTTGATTTCAGTTTTTAGAAAATTACATTTTTACTTAGTATATAAGTACTACATGGATTTTATCATTAATATACCTTTGAAGTAAAAATGACGTGCAGAACTTGAAAGGATTGACTATAAAAGGAGTATAAATAGCAAATATATATATTTTTTTAAATGGTGCATTAGTTTAAAAATGAGTTCATTTGGGTTTGCAGAAATGCAAGAACACGGTTTTGCCAATTCGAGCCACTCCAAGGATTTAAATACACTCATCTCTCTCTCTCTCTCTCTCTCTCTCTCTCTATATATATATATATATATTTATAATCTAAAACCTCTCATACCATTATACTCTCTTCCTGCTCTTCTTCATTCTGAATGTTCCCTAAGAATTAGAATCAATCCCCATAGACTCAACAATCTTTACCTGCCGAACGACCGATCTTAGGGAAGTCCGACCAATCTGTCAAATTATCAGGCGGTTAGTGGGATACAAACGATCGTACATCTTACGATTTTTCGTCCGACATCGGTCTGAATATTGATTGGCCAGGTTAGAAAATCTTTATCGGTCCCCATGCAATCTACCTATGTTTGCAGGGCAAAGCAGGCTGCGATCCTTCAGTTTTGCTGGCAATATCGCCTGAAATGGTCTTTTTAGTTGATGGACACATCAGGCATTTAAACGATCGTTTTGTGACAACCGTGGTCTCACGATAACAATTGGATCTTACAAAAATCATTACGTCTATGGCCAGCTTTAGGTGTGGGATTGTGTGCTCACCCACATTTTGAGGCCAACACATTGTGGTGCATACAAAGAATTTTGTATGTAAACATGTTTTTTTTTTATTAATTCTGACCTGTGCACACAGTTTTTAAAAAACTGTGCACACAAAAGTATTTTTAGCACACATAGCCAAGAAGGAATTAGAGGGAACATTGAGTTGGTGCCACATTTTGGCTGGAGTGACATTGTGTGACTTTTTTTCTTGCTTTTAAGAACAATCAGAATTTGAGCACAGAGTTGAAGGGGAACTACTGCGTAATTGAAAATGTAAAGATTTAGGGAAAACATGCTTTTTTGCAGTTAACAGTGCTCCTTCAGCAGAATCCTGTGTGCTGGGCCTTACCAACAAGTAAAATGGGGCCCCTAATAGAAAAATGCCCCTCACTTGGAAGGCCACATCCCTGATTCACCATGGTCAGTCCCCAGTTATGTCACGCTGCACCCTGATCTGCCTTGGTAATTTTGTCAAAGTCTACCCATGGTCAGCCAAACCCCACCCACTTGACACAAGCCCTGCTTCTTTCACAATTTACATATCAATCTTTTCCATCTTGGGGCCCCTACAATTCTTCTGTACTCTCCTTATGCCATCCCTAAATAAGGGTAACAGTAAAGAGTATTTTATTGCAAATATAAACATGCCCAAATATAACAAAGAACACAGAAAGCACAATATATTTTATTCAAGTTGCTCACTTATGAAACTAGCTGGCATTAACTTTTCTAGAGGCAGTCACCAGTCACTGGAAAATTATAGTTAATTGCTGTTAATCTGCCTAGCAGAGATCCGCATGCCACATCATCACACAATCATGGGGATAATAATTCAGAACACATTAGACAGTTGTTCTGAGTCAGCCTAGGATATCAGAACTGACTTACTGGAGATTTGTCTGCTGACTGTTGTGCCCTTGCCTGCCTCCTGCAGATAGTAAACCTTTTTGCTGCAACAGATAATGTCACAAACGGGATTTCAAACCGCTTGGATGGTACAGAGACACTAACATAATAAGGGATCATTCTTTCTGTTGCCAACTGCTGTAGAATATTTAATGGAAGAGCACCCTGCTCCTATCACCTACATAGAGAAGCAGGCTAACCGTGTCTGCAGGTTTTAACTGTTACACATTCACTGAAACCTGTGCAATCAAGTTTTTGATGAATCTTCAGCTCTGGCTGAACTAAAAAGGGTTTATTTATGACAGCAAGCACATTGCTGTTTACTCATACAGTACCTCCCTGCCCTGCAGTCAGTTGGGATAACATTTATTTAAAGGTACTTGAAAATGTGCTCCTTGCACTTCCATATAGTTGCACCTACTGCAGCTGTCTTCCTTCTGCTTCTTGATCCAAATCTGCACTGCTTCTCCTATTTTCCAGGAGGGAGCTCCAGGGTTCCCTCAGTGCCCCATGATAAAAGGTGCAGTTAAATTTTAATCTAAATATTAATCACACGTATCACTCGCACATCAAACACTGGAAATTATGCCAACAGGGCCTAGAAATTGTGCATGAGCACAGTTAATTAATTTTGTTGCATTGACTGCAGCTGTGTCAGGTGGTACTGCCAATGGCAAGGGAGTAGCACCATTGTGAGAACAAACCATGGCAATTGTGCACAAATTGCACTTAGAAGTTATGCAAGGCACCAAGGCACTAAGTTTGCCCGGGAGCAGTGACCCATAGCAACCAATCAGCAGGTAGCATTTAATGGTCATCTGTTAAAAGCAAACATCTTATTGGTTGCTGTGGATGACTGGCCTTTTATTACATATGTGGGTATTTGTTTTATTTAGCTACTTCTCCAAGTGTCTACTATAGGCAGGCTGGTGTTCCAGTGCTTGAAAGATTCTTCTGGAAGGCATGCATTCTATTTGACAATAGGTACACAAAATCAGTATTCAACAAAAAGAAATGTATCGGCTATTCATGTCCTAATAAATGCTTTTATAAACTACTTTTGCTACTGTGTTTGTTATTAGCAGGCCTCTATACTTTAGTGATTTTACCATAGGTACACAAAGGTGCCTTGTGATTTGTTACTGCAGTACACGTCACAATATGTATACTGACAGCCTGAAGTACAGCCTTTTTGTGCAACTGTCGTGAGAGCCACCGGCAGTCTCTGGCAAATGCATCACAACTGTTGTTATGTTGCAGAATGTCAAATTTTCAAAAAAGCAATTTGGTTGTTAGAGTTCTCATTACAACAGCCATCTGCTTGTGCATCTGCCCAGAATGTCAATAGTGTTGTTCCAGTGGCATGCCTGCTGCTACACGGCCAACTCCTTTGAATTGCAACAGAGCAACAGGGCAGCAGTGCTAGAGACTAAAATGTTAGGTAACAGTCCCCTGCAGGTAGATAACCTAAATACTAAAATAATGTAAACTATTCTTGATATGCTAACAGCCAAATATTTATAGGAATATATGTATGGGATCAATTATCTGGAAACCTGTTATCCAGAAAGCACTGTATTACAGAAAGACCAATTCCCATAAACTCCATTTTATCCAAATGATATATAATTAATGCTTGTTGGAGGCAATTTTTTTTACATGATTTTCTAGTGAAGATCCAAACTATGGAAATAATTGTTATCTGGAAAACCCCAGGTCCCAAACATTCTGGATAACAGGTCCCATATCAGTACTATAAACTTGAATGTCATGAAGGCAGTTAGCGTCTTCAAATGGATCAAGGAACCTCTGCCATGGAAAACCTCATTCTACTTCATAATCAACATTAATTTAAAGGTAAAAAACATTTTTGCTCTGCAAAAGCACATACAATGCACTACATTTTTCTAGAAATCATTTCTACTAAGCTACAACTGTTCTTCATATTAAAAAGGGTCCCATGTTGCCAATTTCTTCCAAGCATGGTTCTGGGACAGCTCCATAGTTAGACAGAGGAGTGGTGGGGAGGCTTCCTTTGTCATTGGTTGATGTGGAAGGTAAGGGGCTCATGGTTTTTCCCACTGAAACATGCTGGATTTTAGCAAAATGTCCCCATTGACCTCCCCTGCTGCCAGATACTTTCCCATCAAATCCAGCAGCAGAGGTAGGGGGGCCCTGTAGTGGTGTGTGGCAGAAGTGATGTAAAAAAAAGGTATTCATAACGTGTATAGCTGATCCTAACCTATTTCATATCTGTATTATACTGTTGATTATGTTCATATGTATGTTAAGTAAGTGCCACACAATGTGCATGCAAAAGGTATAAATTTATCATTGCATACATTTAGAAACTAATGATTCTAAAATTGCTTTCTGTTACAGAGTGCATGATTGGCTGCCGAGGGAAAAGTATTTGTCAGCTTTGTTTGCCAATCAGTTTTCATCTGTCCGACTCATTAAGGCAAGTAAAAAAAGTTGTAATATATATTCCTTATATTTTCCTTTGGGGCTAATGTTTTAACCCTTCCATTATATTTGTTTGTTCCGTTCCATGTGGAAGTATATATATTCAATATTTCCTTAACTCTTCTGCATTTTAGCCAATGTTTTCCCTTTGACTTGTTTATCATTCCTATGCTTCGTTCCCTCTCTCCTCTCTCTCTCTCTGCCCTCTGGCTGAGTGTTACATAGTATGACGGCCCTGGCTGGACACAGTCATATAATTCACATCATTCTACTGCTATCTCACCCCTTCTTAATGTTTAAAGGCCAGATGGGATGGCCCATCTGTCTGCCTCCTGAGTTTGTAGTCTGTTCCATTTTGTCCATCTTTTTCTTTCTCTTCTTCTGCAGTTATTTAACTTGCATTCTCTAGCATTCTGTGTAGTTCTTGTATCATGTTACTGTAGTTGCAGCTTTACTTTTACAAATTTATTTTCTTATCTCTCACTTTCTTTCTGCTACACAGTTCAACCACCTCCCATTGGACTTTGTATTTATAATAGACATACAGTACAAGTCACTTTACATGCATATGCAGTTCCTACAATATCTTGTATGAGCAATATCTGATACTAGGAATTCTTGTATCCAGATTAAAGCTAGTAATTATGATAGGTCATTATACATAGCCAAAATAAAATATAGGGATTATATTCAGAGCAATGTAAATACATCTTCAAAGAAACCATATCCATCAATACATCTTTCTCTAACAAGTTCCCCCTTGTTTCCTTCCTTTCCCTGTCTTTTTTCATCTCTGTCAATCTCTTCTCTCCCTCTCTCTCGTAACCACACCCAAAGACATAAAATCCTCTCAGACTGATCAATCCTTCATTAATCCACAGATCAATGGTATCGTCAATCACTTTTGCTAACTCTGCTCCTCCTTTTCCCATGGGGATCATTAATGCCTCAGGTCTGTTGCACCAGATAAACCTTTCCACATTGTATCCCTTCCTTCAGCTTACCTTAGAGGTGATGTGTGGCTAAGCCCAATCCTAAATGGCAGCAACTCAAGTGAATATTCTTTATCATAATAATGATACATGGTCTATATGTGTTATATAATTGCACTTTAAATCATCAGCCTCTGTCATGTTAAAGCACCATGTAGAGCAAGAAATGTCCTATGCTGTGCTTACAGCTCACTGCTTAGGTGCTCTCCTTTAACAAAATCTAAATTGTAGTGAATTCATTCTAATTCATTTTATATTGTCAAAAATATAAGAATAAATACTGCAGTTTAGTGGATTTTATTACACTGATGTACAGCTCCCTGACACATGTATTGCTAACAATGCTCCTATGCCCCACCTAGTGGCAGATAAGAAAACATCACTTAATAGTTAAAATCCAAGTTATGACTACTTCAGTTACATTGAGTAGGAGAAACAATAGCCTACATGAAAGTAGTTCCCTTGTGAAGTGATGGCTCTTTCTGAAAGCACATGATCAGGAGACATTATTACCTGATATGCCTGCCTACACACCATTATTAAACAATCATATACATTTATTGGTTTAAGAATAACATTTTAAATGGTAGAATGAATTATGTGCAATGTACACAGTGTAATGTAGTAATAAAAATCATACCGTAAAAATCATGACAGAATCCCTTTAACCTTCCATTCACTCCCACTAGCAGTAAAACATGCTCACAATGCCGGTAAAATATGAATAGTTTTGATTGCCCACAAATGTATTTGGCCCCCAAATTCATAAGAGAGTGTAAGGCACAGTGACCCCATAGTGCTGGTTTAGCATGTTTACTTGAGAAAGATGTGAATAAGAAGAAAAACATACTGCAAAAATATTACATGTAATGATTAATGCACACACAAAGCTTAGCCTGCTTACTTTGCTGCCTGTTGATGGGAAAATGCATGAATAATACATTTTACTGAATATTTGTGTGCTAGAATAACAAGGGAATTTGATAATGTAACAGCTCTTCAGGGGTTAATACCAGTGTTCTTCATATTTAGGGGTACACATCGGTACTTTGCCAGGGCAGGGGATGATTTTACTAAATTGTTTTTTATGAAGCTGCTCAATGAAGCAAAATATTACAAAGGAAATCAATAGTGAGAGAGAGAGTTATATAGATGTGTGTGCTGCATCTGGTTATGTCCAATATTTCAGTGTGAGCGATGGAAGACATATAGAAAGATCCATGAGAGTGTTCACAGCTATGTCCCACTACTTGCAGCGTTGATCAAAACACCCACTATTCACCATGAATCACCCCCATGACATTAGTGGGAAACACGGTGGGTTATTCTTCAGGGCTGTTATTCTTCCACTGGCATTTCAGGTGATAAACATGGGCCAGTATGGTCCACTGCATCTCATATCAATGTTAAGTCACCCACACTCAAGACCCAGGAATTGCCTGTTGTGACAAAAAGCCTAATTACACTGCCCCTTATGACAATTACTTTAGGAGTTTGTTGTAATATTTGGATTACATTGGTTTACAAAGGGATAGATACTGGAATCTTTCAGTGAGTGCAATCATCAGTTTTGGAATACAGGTATGGAATACTTTATCCAGAAATTTGTTATCTAGAATTATGGGATGGGCATCCTAATAAAACAGTGCCTTGTACTTATCCTAACTAAGCTGCATGAATCCATATTAATTGCAAAACAATCATATTGGGTTTATTTAACACATAAATGATTTTCTGCAGACTTAAGGTATGGGGATCTATATTGCATAAAGATTCCTTATCCAGAGAACACCAGGTCCCAAGCATCCGAGATAACAGATCATATACCTGTACAATATACTTAAGTTATTTTATAATATAAATATAAGGTAAGAGTATCTCACTCCTAGGGGGTTATTTACTAAAACTCAAATTAATCAAATTTTTTTATTAAAAAAAAGTCAACCTAACTCACATCCATAAATTGAACTCATGCATCAATAATTGTTCTTGGAAAAGTCATAGAGAAAAAACATGGCAAATTCGTGCATCAATTTGACTAGTACAATTGACGTGCCGAAAACTTACAATATTGGATTATCCAGCGCAAATCACAGTGTCGACTAACAACTTCGGGGACATCTGCCATTGACTTCTACATGACCTCGACAGGTTGGAGATAGAGTAATTTTGGATATGGATTTTTAGCAGCTTTGGGGTATAATAAATCTCTAAAAATTCAGATTTTTTTCAGGGTTTTTTTCCCTAAAAACTCGACCAAAAAATTTGAGATTTAATAAATGGACCCCGTAATTTCTGGAGCAGAAATCGTCTATGTACATTTATTGTGATGACTATTCTGCAGAGCTTACAATCCATAGACGATAATTGAATATGTTAGTGCTCTAAAAAAATATATATATATAGAAATAGTTAGTGACTTAAGACTTCATGTGGGTCCTTTGTAGGAGTCAAGAGTCAAGTTGTATGCTTATACCAAGTCAAGCAGTGGCATAACTACTCCCTGGTGGGCCCTGGTACAGGATGGGCACCTGGGCCCCCCTGTTGGGCCCTTACCTCTATAAATCCCATGCTGGAGTGTTGATAGCATGTGTGCTGTAAAATTCCCTCCTGGATAACCGCCTGCCATTACCATTATCATGGCTCCAATGGGCCCCAAGGGGGTGGGGGCCCTGGTGCAATTGCACCCTCTGCACCCCTGGTAGTTAAGCCACTGAAGTCAAGTTTTTATTTTGTCTCAACTTAATTTATTTAGTAGCCTTGTTATACAAACTTTAATTAAACAATCTATGTAATCTATCCCCAGCAATAGGTATACAGTAACATTACAAATGAAATACTACACATAATACAGATGGAATAAAGATGAATTCAAAGACTGAGAAGCCCAGTAAGTCTTAAAACTGATATCACTATTTCATACCCCTCAAGAGTTTCATCACTGTATAAAGAAATCTATTTCATGCTGTGTGTCAGTAATTCAACTTCCAGCCAAAAAATCTACATGCAGTATGACATAATTGAACATGAAGTGCTGGTGTCCATCCAAACTTGTGCCAAGACAGACAACCTCTGGAGTATAACAATCCTGTGCATTTAGTAATTCATGGAAATTTAGCTAACCCTGTATCCTCTTTCATTCATCTTAAAACTAAAACCATACAATTGTTGGCATTGTGCGTACAGGATTTCTATGCTCTTTAGCCCAGGGTCCCCAACTAGGGTCAGACTGGGGAGCCTGGTGCCCACTGGTACTACTGTCCAGGGCCTCCTTTGACCACCCTGCCCCCTGCCTTGATGATCCGACTGCTTGAAGGGTGCCATGCACGCGCATGCTGGAAAGGCGAAGCTCGCATGCCTGCTGGAAAGGTGCAGCGCGCGCCTGCACGAATGGCGCTGTGTGCGGCGCCTATGGAAGACTTTTTTTTTACAAGTCAATCGGGAGAGGGGTCTGGCCAGAAGCGGGCCATGGCCAGTCCTGAACTGGGCCAGGAGCCTAGCGCCGAATTAACGAGGTGCGTCAAATTGGACACTGGCATGCCATATTGGATGCCGGAGCGACAGAATTGGATGCTGACCCCTCCCGCCCCCCTCAAAAACCTCACCCGCCCCCCGGTCCTTGCAAAATAATTTGGCGCTACATCAGTCCCCGGGGCAAAAAAGGTTGTGGACCCCTGCTTTAGCCCACAGACATATTTATGGATTTTGCTAAACACCATAGGGGTTGGTTACTGCAAAACGCAGTGTGAAAGTGTAAAAAAAGACTGCAATCATCCATTACTTTGCACACTGTATTCTGTGTGTCAATTGCTGTAAACCTGTCACTTCTCCCTACAATACAATGCTGACTGCATTCTGTTGCCAAGGGGCAGGCAAAGGGGAAGCACCTCCTCACCCACCCCCTAACTCGTGCTTCATTTAGATATGAAAGTTAGGGAGCAGCTGGATCACCATATGAGAGCATATTTACCCAATATGCCCACCTTAGCTGGCCCTAGGACCAGATGATTGGATTACGATTACTAATGGGACTATGAGCTGTTGGAATGAGGACAAGATAAATGAACCAAAGCTGTTTTTTATCTGATGGGAAAAGTCAAACCTGCCGATCATCATCTGGCCAATTGTTGCCCAGATATCGGTGGGGTGGGCCCACCGGAGTGCCCTAAACACAGGCAGATAAGCTGGTGAATCGGTCTGAAGGGCCTGAATCAGAAGCTTAAATCTGCCCATGTATGACCACCTCTAGTCACTGGTTTGTTTCCTAGATATCTGCGAGGGGAACTATTGATATCATCCTTTCATAAAGGGTCTGCATAGGCCTGCGTGCCAGACAATCGGATCAGTCTACTATCCCAGTGGGCTAAAAGAAGCAGACATCTTATCATTTGGTGACCTCACCAAGTCCATGTTTGGCCAAACAATGACAAGAATATGTCTGCAAGCAATAAAAGTGTTGGTTACAAAATTGTTGCTCAATGAAAAGGGCTTATAATAAACTGTTTACTTATTATTTTGTTTAATAAATATTAATTAATTTTTTTTTTTTTTTTTTAAACAAAAATATGAAACCAATATTTACTTAGCATTTCCAGTCACTTCCTGATCCCGCAGAGCACAAGAAAAGCTGATAAAATGAATGACTAGTCTACTGAGACCCCCCCCCCCACTAATGTACTGCTGAAAAGCTGCTGTATAGAGAAAGGAGGGGTTAAGGACCTCTGGACAAATTGCCCTGATTTTAAATGATGGGGTGAAAGTTCATTGAAAACAGCCTTACAAATTTGGTAAAATATGCCCCACAATGTGCACTACCAGCATAGAATTGGAATGCCTTACAGCTTGAGTATGCTCACAGAAGACCCTGGCAGCAGGACAAACAGAACATCACGTTGCGTTATCACTCCATCAACCCATTTATAGAGTCTGACTCTGTAGGCTGGTAGTGTGAAAGTTGCATGAGTAAAAGATTAGTCTAAAAAAAATTGTACACCAGATATCTTGTATAACAGTATATTCATAGGCAGACCAGTAATTCGGGTACAAAATGACTACTGTTAAACACAAATGTATGTGGGTAATATCTTCCCAGTTGTAAAATAGGGGGTACCTTGTTATTACAGCTTCCCCTATATAGGTCATGGAAAAGCAGGCTAACATCTTGCATCATTTTAATATATACAGGAGCAAATAATTCTTTAGAATTCACAAGTGACATCAGGAAGCACCAATTATAACTGATTACCTTACTGGCAGAGCTTAAAGGCTATATTTTACATACAGTATTAACAGATCTAGCACTGAGATTAGTCCCAGCAGACAGCCCATATACCTAAAACAGTTTTACAAGGACATGCTCAGGTAGATTGCCAGCTATGATGTCAAGTGTGAGAATAATAGAAAGCTAGATATATGGAAAAGTGTTTCATCTAAACTATATATCAAAGACTTGATATATAGATGGAATTTTGGAGACTTGCAGAGACTGAAAGGATGCCCTTGAGACAGTAGTAAAGCCCTGCTCTAAAATGACAATCTTTCATTCATGTTCTGAATGAAGTTGGCCTGACATGGACGACCCCCAAGTGTTGTCCATTACATGTGCCCCTCCCCGTATGCAGTACCACAGACAGAGAGCAGTGAAAGCAGAGCTAAAACCAGTCAATGTGTTCTTGGTCCGTTTTTGAAGCTAGAAGCAATTTCCAAGAGCTTTTGCAAGAACAGGGAACTATCACTGTAAATTAGGATCAGTAAACAGTTGTAGAAATGTTAAATATATATAGATCAGTGTTTACTCCAGTAGACCAGTGAACAACTACAATTTTATTGATCAATGGAAAGCACACTTTTTCCTTCATTTACCCGTGACCATCTGATTTTGCTGAATATTTTAAATATTTGTATTTCAAAGCAGTGAAACAGCAAAATTAGTTTTTAATAACTTTTAACATTTGGATCTTCATACCTTAAGTCTACTAAGGTAAAGGTGAATATTAAATACACCCAATAGGTTGGTTTTGATTAAACATATCTGAGTTTGAATCAAGTACAAAGTACTCTTTTATTATTACAGAGAAAAAGGGAATCATTTTTAGAAATTTGGATTATTTGTATAAAATAGAGTCTATGGGAGACTGCGTTTCTGTAATTTGGAGCTTTCCGAATAAAAGGTTTCTGGAGAATGGGTCCCATACTGTTTTATTACTACAGAGAAAAAGGGAATTGCTTTGAAAAATATTTATTTCAATTAAGTGTATGGGTTCTAACCTTCCCATAATTTGGATCTTTCTGGGTAATGGGTTTCTGGATAACAGATCCCATACCTGTACATCCCGTTACACAATATCTTCTTTTAAAATGAGTTAATAAATAATGACTTATTGTGACATGGTACACATGGAACAACGTTTCACCAGATGAATAAAAGCAATTTTTATGAAGATAATGCAGTCCAGGCTGTATCTAGATTATTTTATATTAGTATAAAAACTGAAATACGCACAGTATTATTCCCCCACGTTTTCTAAGAGCCCTTTAGCTTACATGGACTGATTGAAGCTCCTGACTTGGCCACTCCAGACTGTGTTCTCATCTTATTAGCTTATGTATTGTGCCCTTCCAATGGCCTGTCTAACTGGTATGTGTCCAAAAATCAAGCAGGTATTTACCGAGTAGGTTTAAATAACCTGTTGGGCAAGGAACCGCATTGGGATGTTATGATTCTTTCCCAAAAGGGATCCACATTATGATATGCTTGTGGGCCCTTGGTGAAACAGATTACATTGCAGTATTTCCCTGTATTTTGCACCATCCATTCTTTTTTCAGTTTAACCAAGAGTCACAGTCCCTGATGATAAAGTGAAGCCCCACAGCATGGAGCTACCTCTACCATATTTTATGATGTTTTATGAGGCATAGAGTGTAAAGCTTGTGCTACATATATATGTATCAATTTATTTTGTTATTTGATCACAAAACATTTGCACATGTTGCAACTGGGTCAATTCCTTGCCTTTTGGCAAACTGATAACGTAATGTTACAGCTGTTTTTTTCATTATGGTTTCTATTGTTCCACCATTACTATAGGCCAGTGTCATGCAGAGCTATTGTTATGGTCACCCCTTACTGACTGTAAAGTGAATTCTGCAAGTGTCATGTGATTTTTCTAAACAGATAGGGCATCTTGTTAAAATAGAAATGAGAATGGGTGATACAGAATATGGGCAAACTGTGCACGAGAACTGTCTCGGTCTGCTAAAAACTGAAGCTTGAGTGACAGTTCTTCAGTAGGATAATGAGCCTAAACACAAATCAACAATGGAATTGAACAAGAACAAAAAGGGGACTGTCTTATTATAGTCCAGTCAAAACTCTAATTTCAGATCTTGGGTTGTGTTCAGTAGAGTCACTATAGAACCCCTTCTCCAGCTGCTCTCTTTGGTGGGGAAGCAGAGCGCATTTTCAAGGGGGCAGATAGTAGGTGGGGGAGTGGGCGGAGTCTGTGGGAGTGGACAGATGGGTGGGAAGTGGGGCTCAATGCACTCTAGTTGCCACTGGTTGTGTTTGTAAGCTGAGGTAAACAAGCCTTTTCAAGCCAAAATCACTCCTGATTAATGCTGCAAAACATGTTTGGGTATGGATATTTATGCACATACATTACACTTTTTTTCACATAAAACAGTGTTTCAATAAAAACGAATAAAATATTACATAAAAAAACCATTGTAGCGCTTGTAATTAAAGGGAACTTCAATCTGATTTTTGTGTTGTTTATAGTAAAAGAAAATGTCATTCTAAACATCTTTCTAATATAAATTAATTCAAATTTTCAGTGGTTTTAAAATTATTTGTAAATGTAATTGCCGTTGAAAGCAGTATCTATCCGGCTGTTCAAAACCTCTGCACTGCTGGTTGTTACACTTGAAACATGTAGAAGAAGCCAGATGATCAACAGATTAACAGATCTGACTTCTTCTGCATTGGTGCAAATTTTTAACCAGAGTTCACATGAATACATTAGGCATAGTTTCACTGCGACATTGAGTATTCATTTAAAATTGTAATTACACCATTGCAAGTGCTGGATTGTTCTGGCATACCTTGCATAATTATGACAGTTTAGTGTCCCCATATAATGGTAATGGGTAATAAAACTGGCAAATTAGAGGCCAGTTTAACATGAGTGCAATGAATAGGGCTTGTGCTGAACTTAGTTTTTTCCTATTGATTTAATTATGAAAAGTTTTGTTATTTCTTGAGCTTAGAAGTCACAACATAGAAACTGAAGCTACTCCCTGTTTGGCCCTGAAAGGCAGATAATTAGATTATTAGTATACAACTCTCTTCACCCTTTGTTGTGACTGTTTTGTGAGCAGGAGTCCATTATGCAGGGGGGTTGATCTGACTTTTAATCTAAATATCTACATCACTTCATCACAATGTCTAAACAACAGCAGTGGGGGGTGGGGGGGGAACCTCCTCCCCTTAAAAAAATTTCAGACATCATGCGGAAATTTTCATTTTCATCATAAGTTTGTCAAATTTGACATTTTGCTCTTTTGTAAATATGAACCAAAGAACAGAAAGGCATAAATAAATTGTGCTTTGAACAGCTCCGCTGGGGCAAAGATTGATATGAATTATGTATATTCTCTTTAAAGCACTGTGGGACATGTCAGCTATCTATGAATAAAAAATAATAATAAAAACCATTGAACAAGTTGCTTAGAATTACACCTTCTTTCAGTATGTGAAAAAATTGTTGTTGGGAGGAGATGTTTAATTCAACATATATCATGGTTATGTGTAAATGTTAATGCAATTAAATCCAGTATTGTCTCTTTTTAACAACTATTAGTTCTGACTTTTCAAACAATGTAGCAACAGCCATGATTTCAGGTTACACAATGCTTTGCTTATTTTTTCATAGCTTGGTAATTGGTTGGTAATCAACATGCTTCTGCTACATATCTTTTTAAAGGGGTAGTTCACCTTTGTATTAACTTTTAAGAGAGTGAGTGATGTTATGAGACAATTGCACTTGTATTTCATTTCTTATTATTTATGGTTTTTGAGTTATTTAGCTTTTTATTCAGCAGATCCACAGTTTGCAATTTCAGCAGTCTGGTTGCTAGGGTCATTAGTACTTCATGAACTGATTTGAATGAGAGACTGGAATATGAACAGGAGAGGGTCTGGATAGAAATATGAGTAATGAAAAGTAGCAATTACAATACATTTGTAGCCTTACAGAGCATTTGATTTTTAGATGGGGTCACTGCCCCTTATTTGAAAGTCAGAAAGAGCCCGAGTAAAAAGTCAAATAAATGAAAAAATTACTTAAAAAAAAAAAGACCAATTGAAACATTTCTTAGAATTATCCATCGTACGGCATAATAAAAGTTAACTTAAAGGACTTTGTATCAAATGCTAAGCATGTAAAATCACATATAGAGCATTTATACATGCTCTTGAAACACAACTGAGGTTTTGTGTGTTCCATATGCAACCAACGAAAAAGTAGATTACCCTCGCACACCCTGGCCGTCCAAACAGTGGGATACCTTGGTGCTCAGTAGAAATAGGGTTTGGCGACCCTCACTCAATGTAACAAAGCATGCTTGACAAAGGGGTTACGCCCCGAAACGTTGCATCCGCAATAAACGAGCAAGGGCTTGCCCTGCTAGCAGCATCCTTGTTGTGCCGGTGGAGTTCTTTTCCTGTTCCATATGCAACCTGCATTTTATTCTAAATATGTGGCAACAGCAAAAAATGCAGCATGTTGGGTCTAACATATTAAATGAAACACGCAACTCTGAATGCTCATGGGTACAACCAGCCAGAATAAAATACAATCAATTAACTGATGTATAACAGTTATAAACCATGCATATTGGAAAGTTGCTTAGAATGACAGTTTCCTTCTTTATCCAAAAAAGTGGGTGGCGTTAACAAAGAAAGCAAAGCAAGAACTGGTCAAGGGTCTGAATAGGTTTGAAAGTCACTATATATACATTGCAACGAGCAAGTAGGATCCAGAGTAATCAGCTTCGGAGGAAAATATGTGTATGTTCATTAACACTTAGCACACAGCTCTCGGAGTTGTAAGGGGCAAAGGACACCCCTGAGATGTCGGAAGCCAGAATGTAACATTATTAGGAGTACAGTGTTCTATATTTAATCACAGAGTGATGATGCTGCTGCACAGATCATGGATAAGTGGCCGACACAGATGCACAGCACCGGGACATGATGCTTTAATCATGTATTGTTGATAATTAATGAAGAAATGTGGCATTTGTCTGTTTTTTTATTATAGGGAAAAGGGTAATAAGACAAAAAATATACCAATCCACCAATTAGCAGCCCACTTTGTGCTATGTGATACATATGTCTCAATCTGTGAGTCATATTAAGTGATTACTACTTTTCACCTTCTCATGTTCTCTTGTTGCCCGTGCGTCTCCTCGCCATTTTTGCTTGCCTTTCTCTCCTCACACTGACAGAATCCCCTCGTCCCCCTCCATCTAGCTTCCTCACACTTCTCCCCCCACACACACACACCGAAACACTTCTCTTCTCACATTATCGATCGATGGTTTTATCAAGTCTTGCTGGCTGTTCTCAGGGTGCGAAAGAGAGAGAAGGGGTTTCTGTACCCTGCGACACAGGCCTACACAAATGTCACACAGCGTTTACATTCACATAACATATACACATACTGGCACATTGTCACTGTGCACAAGACAGTTTCATAAAATGCAACATCAACAAACAAGATACATGGCAGCACCTTTCATGGCACCTCCTGGGGCCCTTAGAATAGATATGCATGGTTAGATCTGTTTATGAGATAAGAGATATCAGTGCTTAACTGCACTTTTAGCATTCCTCTCTCTGTACAGTGCCGGTTTGGCATTAATAACTGGGCAACAATGCCCTGAGCATTAGACCAGCAATTAATATGTCTGCCATTCACCAGTCAGAACATCATCATACATGTTTGTTTTCAAATTGCACACGGTACTGTGTAACCCGGAATTGGAAGAGGGGATTGGATGCCCAATCAAATGAAAGCCTGTGCAATAAACTGTATATAATATTTCCTGTTAATTACAAAGAGAAAATAGGGCTGAGCCTGCAGTGTGGTTAAAAAACACAGATGTGTGTCTGTTTTAACAATTGGCATTTGCATTTCTAAATGAGTCTTCTTATTCATAGGTGTAAAACAGTGATAGCATTACAGTTAACGCAGTTGATGTTACAGCTGATACCACAGAGGATTCCACCCTAGAGATGTCACCTCTAGGAACCGGCTGTGTGTATTACTGCAGTTAATGACTAAACCATCATTTGGCACAGCTCACAGACCTTGAAGAGGAAGACAAGGGCACTCACTGCTTTTTTTTATAGTATACCCTGTGCAAGCCAAACCTAGACCCTTCCATTGCACAGCATGATGAACACTAGAGGGGAACAACTGTAACGATTCTGTACGAGTGACCAGAGCTATGAAGTTCTACTCTACATCCTTTGATAAATATCAATAATCAGTAACAATTTGCACATTAAGCAGCTGAAGCAACCTCTCCAGGTCACTAAGCTTTCCCAGGTCTCATGGGCCGGCATTGTCCTGCCAATGAAACATCACACATCCACTCATGGATTTGAGAAACCTTTCTCTAAACCACTTTGTTCTACATGTATTTTAAAAAGGGAATATTGACTTTCAGATGTTCTTATTTTTACGATGTAGACACGATGTAGACGATGGAATTCTAATTCTATCTGCATTTGTTTTATTATTTGCAGCTTTTAAAATGAGTTTAACGTTTTCTTTTGCAGCTCTCAGTTTGAAATGAAACTGCTATCTTGTAGCTCAGGTTCCATTTAACCTAGCAAGCAAGCTGGGATTTGAACGTCAGAGTGGAAGATGAATAGAAAGGGGCCTTAGCAGAAAGATAAGCAATACAAAAATAATAAGAAGAATACATTTAGTCTCAGAATGAATCTGCTTTCTGATCGCCAGAATTCACTGATCACAGCAAATAGATAGCATTTTAAATTTCAGGCTGGAGAGGGGCAGAATACTAATCCAAATAATTAAAATACGTGAAAAATAGGAGAAGACGAACTGCATATTGTTTCAGAATGTTTTGTCATACAATATACTTAAAGTGGCTAAAACGGGCTGAAAAAAACTGCCGACAGAGTAAGTCGCCAGCTTATTAACCTGTGTATGGTGCCTCCCAACAGCCAGATATTGATCAGACAGATTTAAGAATCCCTTTGGTTTGGTGACCTTGCCAAATTCATACAGTATGAATGGCCAGCTTTAATCTAAAGGTCAATTCCCACTCAATTTTAAATGCCATTGCTTACAATTTTCTTAAAATGCTCAAGCGCATTTGCGAATGTTTAATGCATTGTACTTAATTGTGGAAAGTGCAAATCATCATGGCTGCAATTACACTTTTGTGGAAAAAAACATGGCAAATTGCTTTACACACTGCACTCATTTTCATAAATAGGTCCTTGTGTCGTTTAGTGAGCTAGTAGCCCAATATTTTCCTTTCTGAGATCACATTATATAGTATTTCCCTTTATATGGGTATACTAGCCAGACTTTCCTTATTAAGCTGCCCTGTACTACGAAACTACGTGCAAATGCTGCAGAGTGGTGTTTTGCATTAAAGGTCCAGTTATGTTTCTGTGACATTGTAAACTAACAAATTGGCAGTGTAATCTGCCTTAAAAATATTAAATTAAAAACAATAGTAAATTAAATATATTTATATAATTTCTAACTGTTTTTTTCCTGCCACTAGGTGCATATGATTTGTCCTTCTGTGAAAGTCAGGGATTATCTGCCCCTACTGTTTAATGTAAGGATATTGTAAGTCACCAAGGTACCCCATGAGCTGTAAAGGCACAAGGCCGCTGGCCAAATGCATTTACATAGGCCATATCCCTATATTTAACAGTACAGAGTACATGGCACCTAAGATGCATATGATTATATGGTATAGGGTTGTGCTGTGTTGAAAGTGTGTGTGGGGGGGGGGGAGCACACAGCAGCTTAGAGTGCCAATGCCATTACTTATTTATATGGAAATAGAAGAAACGTGTGAAACGGATTAAAAATGGGACTGTGAGGTTGTTTACCGGCATTTGTTGTACAGTTTTGGTTATAGCAAGGACACGTGGACACTGATGATGTTAGTGCAGGGAATAAAGTAATTTCTTAGGTTTTGTAAACAAAACAGCAAAATATCTTTAGGGCCCCCTAACCATTGCAATTGTTCATCGATCAGAGCCTTACAGGTACCTCCACGTGTCGGGTTTAAGAGAATTTTCTGGCATAAATTACTATGCTGGTGTGTTCTTCTTATTTCTTTTTATGCAGATACATGGCATATCACTATGCGTATGTAATGCATATACTGGGGCTAATTTATGAACACTGGGCAAATTTGCCCATGGGCAGTTACTTATAGCAACCAATCAGTGATTAGCTTTTTGAAGCCAGCTGCAAGTACAACAATGAATGCAGCAATCTGATTGGTTGCTATGGGTTACTGCCCATGGGCAAATTTGCCCAGTGTTCATAAATGACCCCCAGAATGTGTAGATTTCATTTGTATATTTAATGCTCAGGGCATGTGTTAGGCCTCTTGTATCTGTATACAGCTTTAATTGTGCAGACTGTACTGTGCCGTACAGTAGAAAAATAAACGAATAGATAGAAGTACATTCAAAATACATTTGCTTTAAATTTTTAGTGTTAAGTGGAGAAGAAATAAGAGAAAGGGGGTGCTTGAATTCAAGCACCATTGAACACACCCCAGCACAAGAGCACTAGTACAGCTGCAGACACAAGCACTATAAGGTTTATAAATTATATAATTGTTGTGCAGGCATAAAGTGCTGTGCCTTTGCCCAGATATTTGTGTTATTTTGCACAAATAACACAAATATGCAGTATAATTACAGTAGTTACAAATAAAGGTCTCTTGATCAATTATAAAAGTGAAAGCCTGTCATAGAGTCTGCACAGAGTGGGTGGTAGCATGTCCTTTTTGAGTAATGACAGCTAGCAAAAGGCATGTCCTAGTTATCTATACATATATATAGAGAGAGATATTATTTTAAATATAGCGATGCCTGGATTATTTCACTATAGATTTAAATAATTGGCATATCATCGCTTATAGAATATAAATTACTATTTTGTAAATTAAAATACTTACATACATTAGACCCCCAAATGTATACCAGTTACCTGAGCTGCTTCTATTCATGAATCAAAATGCTGTGCTCCAAGGTTAAAATAATTCAGTTCCGGTACTGACAACGTTTTGGGGTCCCATAATGCAATGCAAGGGCTTTGCTGGCATCTTTATTGCAGTGATAGGTAGAACTAGACTCAGTTCTTGCTATCACATTATACATACAGTTGTACAATATGGTTTTAGTCTTTCATTACTGGCACAAGCTAAAATACTACAAATCCCATTGGGTGCCATGAGGTCTTTGCTCACAGCAGTATTTTCAGCCAGAAGGTGGCTTTTGCTGGCACCACTACATAACTCACAGTTCTGTACTTCCATGTTAAAGAGCTGTCAAGGGAGTCGCTGAAAAATTTATGAACTGGGACCCCCGCCACCCACTGACAAAATGAGTGCGACATTTGAGTATTATAGCGCAAAAGAGGGGGCATCCAGGCACTCATACACATCATAACCAAAAATGTGTATAAAAAATATTTATAATACAAAAATATTTATTTATAATAAATATTATTATTGTAGATTTGTTTAAAAATAATCAACATTGGCACTAAATTAGGATCTTTGAGTCCTGCTCATGCTCCCATGTCCACACAGTATATGGGCGTGATTTCCTTATAAAATACTGTAGTTCTTTGGTTTGGTTTTTTTATTCACTGGCATATAAACAAAAAAAAAATGTTTTTGCCTGTGCATTTAGTCATAGACACTGTCTGGCTGCTTGTTTTATACAAAGCATAATAACACGCAGGGGAAGGTATAGGGGGCCCAGTGAAACTCTAATTAATGAGCCATTTTAATATGCATTGGTAAAACAGGACAACCTCTGTATATTTGGGGGCCATAAAATTAATTTGCTGTGGAGCCCAATCACATCTAGTCAAGCCACTGATACGTTAATCTGATGAACTTTATCTGAAATCTAAAATATAAAAATCAACAGAGAGAACAGGACACTCCAGTATAATACAATATGTGTAAAAGTCCACATATTACAGGAAAAAAGGACCATTTTGCCTACCTCCAGTTAGTAGCCTTCACTAAGGACAGGATAGGGAGCTCAAGAGAAAGATGTGGTAAGACTCAGAAAACATTTTCTGACATTTCCACATTTTTATCAAGTGGTAAATTTTTATTTTGTGTCCATTTGCTTTTATTTGTGCCAGAGTTTTCTCATGCAGAAGCACAAGGTTTCCATTGTGAGAATTCAGCAAGCGCAAAAAAATAGATTTTCTCACATTTAGCATATTTTGCCTGGGTCCACTGACTCAAGCTTGCAACTATCTTGCTAATATTTTATAATGGTTTTTACTGTCTCCGGCCTGCTAAAACATGGATTTCACTTTCCATAAACATAAGGAAAAATGCAACTATGGAACACATTTTACTTTTGCCCAGTACTTTGTACCATAATATATTGACCAACTTTCTAAACCAGCTGTTCCTCCTCACGTACTGTTTACTGTAAAAAACGTGTTTTTATGCTTATCCAGCATTCCAGTGTATGAAGTGTACTGCATCAACGCTACATTTTTAAGCCAGTGTTCTTTATTAACCTTTGTTAGCCTGTCATAAATTTCCCTTGGTCCTTATTTGTGTGATGTGATGCCCTGCAGTGTGCTGTCTACCTCTCTCATGTTTATTCGCTGGTTGCATTACTTATTAATCACCCACTGCTGTAATTACTGCCCCAGCAGCGACACTACTGTTTTACACAAGAGCTTCTCTCTGGGAGCTCATATAGAACACAACTTTCTCAGTGTATATACAGGGTAACCCAGCTACTTCTCACTATAAAGCACTGGGCAGAATGGCTCTCTCTCAGTATACAGCACTGGGCATCTTTATCTTTCAGTATAATGCATTGGGCAGCACAGCCATCACTGTATATACAGCACTGGGTAGCACAGCTAGCTCTCAATATACAACACTGGGTGTAACATCAATCTGTCCATATACGACACTACTGCATGGAACATCTATCTGTCAGTATAGCACATGGGCAGCACTGATATTTCTCTCTTGTGCACTGTACAGCACAGCTTTTTCTGAGTTCAGAGCCCTGGGCAGTTGGTATACACTGGGAGGCATGCCTGTCAGAGTACAGCCCTGAACAACAGGGCTCTCTCTTCATATATGGCACTGTGGAGTAGGGCTACCTCCCAATATACAGCATTGGGAAGCACAGCTTTCTTTCAGCATACAGCATGGGGCAGTTGGGCTACCTCTAAGTATATACAACTGGCCAGGACAGGACACTATCTCTCAGTATAAAGCATCAGCAGCACATTTATTTCTCAGTATAGAGCATTGGACAGCACAGCTATCTCTCAGAATATACAACAGTGAGCAGCACATCTATCTCTTTGTATACAACACTGGCCAGCACAATTATCTCTCTGTATACAGCACTGGGCAGCACATCTGTCTCTCTGTATACAGCATTGGGCAGCACATATGTCTCTCTGTATACAGCATTGGGCAGCACATCTGTCTCTCTATATACAGTACTGGGCAACACAGCTATCTCTCTGTAAACAACGCTGGGCAGCACATCAGTCTCAATGCAGCACTAGGCAGCACATCTGTCTCTCTGTATACAACACTAGGCAGCACAGCTATCTCTCTGTATACAACACTATGCAACACAGCTATCTCTCTGTATACAACACTAGGCAGCACAGCTATCTCTCTGTATACAACACTAGGCAGCACAGCTATCTCTCTGTATACAACACTAGGCAGCACAGCTATCTCTCTGTATACAACGCTATGCAACACAGCTATCTCTCTGTATACAACATTGGCAGCACAGCTATCTATCTGTATACAACACTAGGCAGCACAGCTATCTCTCTGTATACAACACTAGGCAGCACAGCTATCTCTCTGTATACAACCCTATGCAACACAGCTATCTCTCTGTATACAACATTGGCAGCACAGCTATCTATCTGTATACAACACTAGGCAGCACAGCTATCCCTCTGTATACAACACTAGGCAGCACAGCTATCTCTCTGTATACAACACTAGGCAGCACAGCTATCCCTCTGTAAACAACACTAGGCAGCACCGCTATCTTTCTGTATACAACACTAGGCAGCACAGCTATCTCTCTGTATACAACACTAGGCAGCACAGCTATCTTTCTGTATACAGCATTGCACACAAGAATGGAGTGCTCAAACCTCCTTTTGAGTCAGGTGCTGTAGCAGTAATAAATCCAACCTGCCATGGGTCAAAATCACATACAAAAGTCCAAAATACTGTAGCACACTGAGTTGAAGTACTTCTCAGCAGGTGATTTATTGGTTCAAAACATATATGCAGACAATAAGAGGCAACGTTTCGGGCCTCACAGTGCACTTTATCAAGCCTGACTTGAGTGTGCTATGGTATTTTGGACTTTTGTCTGTATAGTGCAGTAAGGTTACTGCTCAGTATATACAGTAGCATGCAACTGCATGACTATATTTGTCTATATATATATATATAGCATAGGCTGTATTTTATCACAGCAATAGGCATTACAAGTATCTCTCAATATACAGGAATTGACACAGTGACAACAGTGTCACTATGTTTACCTGTCAGTGTTTCCACTAAACTGTACATCTATCAGTATACAGCAGTGGGTGGTACAGCTTTCCCTCAGTATACAGCACTTGGTACCACAGCTGTTTCAGTATACTGCATTGGGCAGCACAGCTATATTTTAGTATGTGACACTGGGCAGCATTTATACCTTTCAGTAGGCAGCCATGGCCAGTACAACAATGTTTCAGTATACAGCACATATATGTGTACAGTACTGCACAGCACATACATCTATGTGCAATATACAGCACTAGGCAATGGGCACAGTGTGAAAGTCTCAATATACTTTATTGGCCAGCATAGCTTTCAGTACACAGCACTGGGCATGATGATCTCTCAATGTATATCCGTGGGCAGTATGGCTCACTCTCAGTATACAGCATGGGGCAGTATGGGAAATTGTTATCCATTTAAACCTCTGGATCATTTCCCCTTTTCTTTCTAATTCTCTCTCATTAGCTTCTGCTGTGTCTCCTTATTCTCTCACTTTCCTGCTCATCTTGCCATTCCCTCTGCTTGCGTCTTGTTCTGTGGTCTCTGCCTCCAACCCCCTCCCTTTCCCTGTCATTCTTCCCTCTCCTGCCTGTGTGTGTGATTGTGGTGCACGGATATTTCTGCCTCTATCTTAGCTCTGCAGCTGGAGATTCACCACTGGATTTTATGGCTGGGAGCTGTGTGTGTATGCGTCCTTGTGCGGCTGCCTCTTGCTGTTGTCATGCCCTTGTGTACATTTCAGCCTTTGAGTCTTCACCTACAGCTGTGTGTGTGACGAGTACATGTCTGTGAATATCTGTGCCATTTTTTTCCGACCGGTACTGTGTGTATGTTGATTGTATTTGGTTCTGTGTGACTTTTTGTGCAGAAGTCATTGATTAAGTGATTTGTGTTAGGCACTTCAGTTGGTGCTCGATTTGGTATGGCAAAGCAAAAAAGGATTTCACAAATGAGAAAAATGAAGGCCAGGTACAGAGAGTCCTATTGATTTGTATTTCTGTTTTTGTTCATCCTGTATATGGAATGCTATGCTGAGCAAAATGATGTCTTCTATATATCTGTGTACCTAATAATCTATCTATCTATCTATCTATCTATCCATCTATCTATTGTCATCTGTCTATTTCTACCCATCTGTCTATTCTTCTGTCCACTGTTTATCAATGTGATTAATCCTGTCTATGCATGTGCCTAGGTATCCATGTTTCTTCTATCTCAACCTCTCATATTTCTTTATTCTTGTATCTACACTCTGCCTGTCTGTTTATTTTTCATGTCTGTCTGTCGATCTAGTAATATATTTTCCTCTGTCTGTCTATCTTTCTGTATACTATTTGCCCTTTGGTATGCAGATTTTTTCATGTTAACGTAACATTTCAGATGAAACAATCACAGCTAAATTGTAAAAACACACAAACATTTGTGCTGCTTAGATTGCACTCAGTCATGCTGTTTATTAGTGCTACCTACTGGATGATTGTACAGATCCTTTAATACTGCCTCTGCATGTCTGTAAGTCTGTGCTTCTGATGGTAAACATGTGGGGACATTTGCTCATACTTTTTGTTCTATATTATCTCTCCTGGTGTATCTCTCTCTCTCTCTCTCTCTCTCTATATATATATATATATATATATATATATATATATGGGCTGTTCATGCTAGTTTGAATACATATTTAGCTTTGATTTAAAAGATATCAGTGTTGCTGGTCTTTAGTATATATATATATTTATACATACATACACAAACATAAAGTATAGCCACTAGAACTGGTGCAATTCAGGTAACACGGAGCCACAGGGTCTGGGTGCAGTTCAGTGGAAATAGGCATCAAGAAAGCTAAATAAATTGCACTTGAATAGCTTTTTCACAGGATTGTTGCTTTTTTTTTGGGGGGGGGGGTCTGTTATCCAGAAACCTGTTATCCAGAAAGCTCCAAATTACAGGAAGGCCGTCTTCCATAGATGACTTTTTATCCAAATAATCCAAATTATTTATTTTTTTTCTCTGTTGTAATCAAACAGTACCTTGTACTTGATCCAAACTAACATATAATTAATCTTAATTAGAGACAAAACCAGCCAGTCTAATAGACTTAAGGTATGAACATCTAAATTAAGAAAACCTTTGGTATTCGGAAAACCCCAGGTTCCGAGCATTCTGGATAACAGGTCCCATAACTGTATTTATAAATATACTTTTGTATACATTAAAGATGCATATGTTTTAATGATTATAGACTTAAGAACAATACAATAAGATCAATGTGCATGTACACATACTGGATGTCATTAATAACTCTCATGGAGCATGGGGTGACTTTCCATACATTACAGGGATAGCTGATATACAATGAAACTTAGCCTCAGTGCACTAGCTTTAACATTGCTTGTGTCAGTACACAATTTAAAAGGAAATTGTGCTGTACAGCGCTGCACACCTTACACAAGCAAAATGACACAACTGGGCCTTCTACAATCTATGGCTTATTTTGCATTGCCTAAAATACAGCAGATGTACTAATTATAGCAATGCACTGCAGTAGCATGTTTTGTAGATGGAATACATTATGTAAAGCAATAGCAGTACAGTTAATGGCAGCATACACTTGTGCTCTAAATTCATCTCTGACTGCTCCTGTAGGATGCAAACAATTGGGACCCTCCTTTATAAGTATCACATATCTCTCCAGAAAATAGAACCTGCAAAACATTTTCTGTTTAATGGACTCTTGTACACAGTGGAAAGCAGAGAAATGCTGAAATCTGTGTTTTTGCTGAACACTTAAATACCCTGCCAAGTTATTGAGCTACTGGAGTGCTACCCGCTACATAATGGAGACAGAGAAAGCTGTACATGTATAAAGGCATGGAAAGAGAGAGCTACCTCAGTGTACCACTTTGGATTTCTTTCCACAAGGGCCTGGCCTCAGGGATTACCTTTTTTTTGGGGGGGGGGGGGGGATATACTTTTCACTTCACAATTACAGGGTTTATTGTCATGGTTGCTATTTTTTAATTTTATCAAAGGTGAGATTTGTGGTTATTAATATTATTGTTTACAGTCAGTCGGTGGGCCCCACAGCAAATTAACTTTCAGGCCCTGAAAATATCTAGAGGTTGACCAATTTTAGCAATATTTATTAAAATTGTATATGAATTAGGACCCCCTGAGCCCCCCTGCAGCTGCAGAGTCTGCTTCCTCTTTAGTTATACCCCTGGTTACAGTACTACTTTGGGCAGTTCTTTTAGAAGTATCACATCAAATGTGTCATGAAACCGTACCTCACAACATTTTGAAAAAAGAAAGAGGGACAAAAAGATTTGCCTTGTGGAGTGCAGCAACAGTTTTTGACCATGTCAATAAATCACTTAAGTTTTTTGCACATATGCTGGAGTGAGTGCCATCTGATTTTTTCTATACTATGGATTGATGAACCTTGCAGCGGGTTAGCAGATAGAGCACCACCGTAAGTAAGCTGTGGACTGTTGAAACTGTTGAATTCAAACAGTTTTTGACCATGCCCGTTTTTGTGGCCCCTAATTACCATGTCCATTTTACAAAATTTGGCAGGTTATGAAAGTTTGAACACATTTGTATGATTTTAATATGTTATTACAGTTTTGCTAATGAAGGTGGGTAGCCCTTTAAACTGTGAGTCTTAGTTCCTATCTTATCTAAAATTGTTACAAAAGTATCTTAAGTACGTATTATGGGCTCACTGCAAAGAGCCAATTAAGTTAGAAATGTTGTATCTTTTTCTGGCTGTTCAATACAGCAGATCAAAGAGAAACTCTGGACATTCTGGTACAAATCCAGGACTGCGGGTTGAGTTGACAAAAGTTGGACTGTTCCACTCAAAACGGGACAGTTGGGAAGTATGACCTAAAGTCCTGAGTATAATCTCTGAAAGTGAGAGAAAGAGATAGCTGTGTAGTCCTGTTAATCGTCACACTATTAGCATGACAGTTACTGTTGCAGACCTGCCAGTGTCGGACTGGGATGCCAGGGGCCCACCAGAAAACCTTAGACCAGGGGCCCAGCTTTCCAAACTATTATTCCTTCTCTCCTCACTTAACCTCTTTATTCTCCTATTCTTTTAGATCTACTTACTATACTCTATTCTTCCATTCTTAAGCCTCTTTTTCCACATAAAGAAATAGGGAATGAACATGAAATAGACCAAACTGTTAGAAGCAAGAGGGGCCACTGACACTTGGGGCCACCGGGAGTTTTCCTGGAATCCCTGTGGGCCAGTCCAACACTGAGACCTGCACTTCTTTGATTCTGGGAGGGCGATAATTCATGCAGTTTCCAGGTCTCTGTCAACAAATGAATAGATCTAGCTGTGCATGCTACAGAGGAGTGCAGTGAACAGAGATGAGCAGTAACTGTGCATGTGATGTTCCATGTGATGAAGCAGTTCAGTAGGCAATAGCAGTGTGTGTGTTAGTAAAGAGTGCAGTGCAGGATTGATGTGTATGTTTTATTGTTGCATGTTGCAGAGGAGTGGAGTAGGAGCATAGTTAGAGGAAGTTGTTAGACATTCAAGCAGTTCAGAGCAGTGCAAGGAGAGGCAGGGCTGGATTTACATTGGGAGTTCCCCTAGGCCTGATGTCATTTGTCACCCCTGTCCTTTCGCCTTTAGTCACACACATTTTTGGAGCAATTCAGATTGGTACATGGGAAGTATAAAAGATGACTGTATCTCCTGCACATCCCTAGTGTTTCTGAACCAATGTGGTTGTGATTGGGCAGCATTCCGCCCCCTTGAAATTCTGCTGCCCTAGGCCTAGGTGTTGGTGGCTTTTCCACAAGTCTGGGCCTGAGGAGAGGCAGCTGTGCATGTTACAGTAAGTTGAGTGTTAGCCTTACATCACTATATTTGCATGTTCTGAATTAATGCTATTAGAGATAACTGCCTATGCTACAAACAGGCTTGCCACCTTTTCTTGAAAAAAATACTGGCCATCCTATAGATTTACCTTTTTTTCCTATTAACAACATTGGGATCAACCATCAAAAATAATACCGGCCAGGTGGCAACCCTAGCTACAAATGAGGCTACAAATGAGTGCTGTGAGAATAGCCTGCACGTATAGCAATAGTTGAAATGTTTACTGTGTCCTAGCCCTGTGGGTATTTAAAGTAGTGTTTGCCAGCAGGCACTTATGTCTGCTGCATTGTGTAGAGCTATTATAAGCTGCAAACAAACTGCAGCAATATGGGCAGTGTGTGATTACTTCCTGATTAGAATAAGTGGTTCTTTAAGATGACAGTTCATGGTTTTAATTCCAGAATAGCAACTATTTTAATTTTAATCAATAGGGGAAATGAAGATGTTGACAGTTGGACATTGGCGTAGGTGTTCAATTGGTAATCTAGAGAGAAAGGAAGACAAATGGGCTGTATTTTATAAAGTAGTTCTTTTACTACATTCCCATCCTGGTTTCTTTAAGCTTCAAGAATTTCCAGTGAAAGTGAAGCTTTTATATATATATATATATATATATATATATATATATATATATATATATATAGTCATGTATATATATGGCCAAGAAGTAAAATATCATAGTATTTCAGTGACTTCAATCACATAATTGCTGGGTGGTAAAATATTGATATTGTTTCCTCTCAGTTTGCCAAGCTTACTTTCTTCATCCTTCCATAGGGAATAACAGCAGATTGGCAGCACTAAACTAGAAATATAATTTTGCAATTATTTTGTCTGAAGTTGTTTAGACTTCAAAGTAAAAGTGAACAATGTACATTTGAATTAGAAGTGTCAGAATAAAAGTTGTTTGTTTATGAACAGGCGATGTTGGAAATATTTTATATTATCTGGTGTGGTATACGAACAAAAGAGAAATACTTAATTTTTCTTTTTCTTTGTATAGAAGAAAATGTCCTTCTCGCCTACACCTGCTTTCTGTTCAGTTTAATGGGCAATTCCCCGCCAGTGTGCTCATTTTGGAGTTCTCAAATGATTACTGACTGACAGGGCCATCCTTTCCTATGTGATTATTAAACGGAAAGCTGCAAGAGGAGCAGGACTATATTTGCTATATAGGGTAAATTTTTTTTTTTTAAATGCCCCTGCCTGCCCTGGATAATTGTGGCTAACCCCAACAGCACAGCAGGGTGGGGAGTAGGGGTTACACCTGTCCAAGACAATCAGTGCATGTTCATACACTTTTCTGCCCATGAGCCAGTTGGGTATAGAAAAGGCAGTCAGGGGTTGTGACTAAAGCAGCAACTAAAGGCAGATATAAATCCAGGGTGTTTTCACTGCCATGGTCCTCTTAAAAATCAGTGGATGGGTCAGATTCTGATTGTGCCATAGACCTTGTATTTCAAGTCTTTCTTTAATTTAGGTTAGAGGATAGAAAAGCTAGGAACTATGAGTCATAAAAACAATTGCATTGCAATGAATAAATAATATGAAATCTGAGCCTCTAATGTAACAAAAAAATGCCAGCACTAATACTTTGCAAAATTTAAATGGGATTGTAAACCTGGCAACTAAAAGAGTAAGCTGTAGGTCATACAGATCAAAGAATAAGAGCAGACTTAGTAGCCAGTACCAGCTCCTGAGGATGGCGCTTTTTGTTTTTGTTTTTGAAGCTCAAGCATCTTGGAAATATAGCCCTAACACTTCACTGGGCACTGGTTGAATATGGGGCTTCCGGTTCTCAGCAAAGAGTTGGGCTGTATTTTCATGCTGCTCTAACTGTCAAACACAGCAGTTCTGAGAAACAGAGTGCCAGCCTCAGGGCATTGGGTCCTGGCTTTGCATTACTGCATCAGTTACATTTTTTAAAGATGACTGTCAGCATTGCTTCAAGGCAAAGGTGAGCAACCTTCAAATGTAGGGCTGCATTTAGGTCTGGAGCTGGCCTAGATACCTCAACCCTCACCCTCCCCTCTCTGACTACATATGAGAGGGGTAGTCTCCTTCTCAACTCAGCCTCCAGATTTAGCTGCAACTGTATTTTTTCTTTTTAAGCACTTGAGGGCCACCACTCTTAACACTACCACCCTATGAATTTGCCCTCAGGCACCTATATAGAAATGGTCAAATATAGAAAGTATTGTGGAGTCCCACAAGTTGGATCAACATTTCATGGGGTTATTAATTAAGTGCTATTGACTATTTGTTAGCACCATGTGGACTGCCAGCTTGCAGGAGGCTCTGTCTGGCATCTATGAATAATACATAATATCAATAATATATGCCTTCAGGCCAAAAATGAAATTACAGGTATGGATCCATTATCCAGAAACCCATTGTGCAGAAAGCTCAGAATTACAGAAAAGGCTGTCTCCCATAGACTCCATTTTATGATTTCCTTTTTCTCTGTAATAATTAAACACTAGCTTGTACTTGATCCCAACTAAGTTACAATTAATCCTTATTGGAATCAAAACCAGTCTATTGGGTTTTTTTAATAATTACATGATTTTCTTGGAAACTTAAGGTATGAAGATACAAATTATGGAAAGATCTGTTATATAGAAAACCCCAAGTCAAAAAATTCTGGATTCTGGATAAACACCTGATTGGAGAATCACCAGATCATTTAGACACTCCCTTCTAATAAATGCATGTTGCTGGACTGCACTGACATTTAAACTAACTGCAATAAATGCAGCCCTTCTATGTGGAGGTTGTAAAAGGTTTCACACAATCTGCTAACTTGATTTGCATAATAATATAGTCTTGGTTTAATGCACAACAAATGCACATGATTTTGTGGGTGCAGTAGACAGTACATGCTGGGGTAGCATGGAGACAATGGAATGGAGCAATGGAATGAATGACTGATTAATAGCATATCTAACCACACTTTTGCCTCTGTTACAGAGAATACGAATAACTGAAGTACAGATAAAGGAACTATTATTCAGAACTCTTGTGAAATGGGGTTTTATGGATAAGGGATTTTTCTGTAATTCAGTTCACCTTACCTTGTCTGCTAAAAAATTACACGAAAAACGGGCAGGCACCACTCCAGAACGCCAAAATCAATCAATCAGTTAAATCCAGGAGCCAAAATAGGCTAACTTGTTACTGACACATAGGGGCAGATTTACTAAATTCACATGAAAGATTTGAAGTTCAATAGAATTTTCAAAAAGATTTGAATTCGAATTTTCGAATGTTTTTGAAGACCACTTCGACCAGTGAATTTTGAAAATTCGATCGAATCGAACGATTCGAATAAAAATCTATTTGAATATTCGACTGTCGAAGTGCTTCCCCTTTAAATTTTTATTCGACTGCCTAGTTCGCCAAATCAAAGATACCGAATTGGGTTTCATTATTTTTGATCGAATAAAAATATTCAATTGAATGGTTAAAATCAATTTGAATGATTTTATTGATCAATCGAATATTTCCTATTTTATCGATCAAATTGCGGGAAATTCCCTTGAATTCGATATTCAAATTCGAAGGATTTTACTTCACACAGAATTCCCAGTTATTCCCATGGTCGAATTCGAGGGTTTTTTAACCCTTGAATTTGACCCTTAGTAAATCTGCCCCATAGACAATATTTAAAGGGAATTCCTTTAAATATTGTCTATGCGTCAGTAACAAGTTAGTCTATGATTAGGGTTGCCACCTTTTCCTGAAAAAAATACCGGCCTTTCTATATATTTATCTTTTTTTCCTATTAATAACATTAGGATCAATCATCAAAAATACCCTATCTATGATTAATTGTCTATGAGGGACACAAAACGCATCAGGCTTTTATACATAATGTAAAATAAAGATTTTTTTTCTACTATTTATATATTTTGGATCCTGGATTCAACTGATTGATTTTGGTGTTCCGTAGTGGTGCCTGTCCGTTTATTCAAGTTTTTCATGTGTTGCTGACCTTTGCTGATGGTATGGGACATGAGCACCCAGACCCACCATGGAAAGCAGTAAGCTTGTCTTGTCACTTATATAATCCATGCTTCCTACAGTCTTAATTCTGCTAAAAAATTACTTAAACGTGAAGTAAACCCAATGGGATTGTCTGCCACCAAGGTTCTGTTTTATTATTACAGAGAAAAGGGAAATATTTTTTTTTACAAATTAGAATTATTTGCTAAAAATGGACTTCATGGGACCTTCCCATAATTCAGAGGGTTTCCGATAAGGAGTTTCCAGATAAAGGGCAAAAAAAAAGCTATTCTAAAAACTTTCTATATGTATATTGCACTTAGCACTGATATTAGTTTATTCATTTGTAAGTGCTCCGCGACATAAGTATTATCTTAATTGTTTCCTTATACGGCTGGGATGCACCCAGTCCTGGATTTGGTTAGTCATTCAACTGGATCCCAGAACATATATCAGGCATCTGATTCAGACAAATTTTGTGTTCAGCCAAACTAAATCCAAACCCTGTATACATTTTTAGTCCAGAGGTGGAACCATTTGTTTCTCTTCCTCATATTTCAGTACAGAAAAATAGGGTTCTGATTTGGTTTATCACAGTTATCATTAATTTTTTCTTTTTAGTTTATTTTGATTCCCCTGTTGAAGCCCAAGTTGGCACCCCCCCCCCACCAAACTCCCAAAAAGTCACTTTGTGTGTGGGTTGCAGGCAAGTTGTCATTGCCCAGCAGCAGAACACAACTTTGTCGGTGTTATTTATCAAAAGTCGAGTTTTAGAGGTTTGTGAGGTTTTTTTTATACCTCGAATAAACTCACAACTCAAAACTCGAATCAGTGAATTTAGGATGAAAATTCAAATACTCAGTTTTTGGGGAAAAACCTTGAATGACTTGAATTTATTGAGTTTTTGAGCAAATCCCCCTGAAAAAACTACAGAACAAAAAAGGCTACATAACTCTTAAAATGGTACAAGGGATCTCTGCCAATGACTTCTACATAAACTCGACAGGTTTAAGCTGGAATATTTTCAGATTCAAGCTATTTCAAGCTTCTGGGTATAATAAATCTCAAAAAAAGTTTTTATTTACCTGAAAAATTGAGTTTCAACTGAAAAATACCCTCGATAACTCAAATTTTTCAGGTTAAAAGCAATTCAACCCTTATTAAATTATTCCCTTGGTGATGATCGTGGCTTGGGAAGGGGTTTGATAGGGTGGGTACGGGTCAGAACATTTCTGATATGCACATCACTGATTTCGAGTCATTTTTAAAAAACTGTCAATATCCCTTTAATTATGTGTTGCCAAACCCCCTCAGTTCAGCTTGATAATTGGAATTGTGTTCTGCAAGAGTTGAATATGCTGCTGTTTGCCTTCTCTTGACAGTGAAATGTCCTACTTTACTCAATAGTTTAAAATGAACAATAAAAACCATGTATTTTATGATGCAAATCATAATAAATTCCAAAAAAACTACCCTTAGTTAGGGCCCTCCCATAGGGAGGAATTGCTCTTCGCCACAGTAAGCTCTGCTCTGGGCCTGCTTTTGAGACTATGTTTCATGCAAATAACAGTTTTAATAATACACTAATATATATTCCTAAACTTTAAACATTTGTAAAATTAAGTATGCTTTTCATTTGAGCCGACTTATAAAGGGAGCTGCAGTAAGTCTTTTTAATTCAAACATATGAATTTTGTTTCATGGAAATTAAATCCAAGAGAGGTTTGCAATGATTTCCTATGAGGTAATTATTACTACACAAGGAAAGCTACATTTAAAATTCCTTCCACTACACCACTTGTTACAATCTTGCTAAGCTAAGCCCTTACCAGAGCAAAGGATTTAGGAAACACTAAGAAGATGTTTAGCATGTGCTTGTTATCTTTACCCATTAATAATAGACTCTTGCATTTTTTGAACCTGTTAATAAAAGTAGCCCTGGGACAAAAATGCAAGTTAAAGACACAGTCAAGGGTCAATAACACAGAGCAGATATTCCTTCTGCATATCTTGTTTTTTTTAGATATTACACCCATTGACATTGCTTAGGTTTGTGCTACTTTCCACTTACAGTACACAAATGGAATTGGTAGTTTAACTGGTGTGTAGAGCAGATAACTCAGATTGTCCCAGTACCCAGGGCTGAATTCCTATCAGTTTACTCCCCCCCAGGTGCACACAAGCACTTTCCCTGTCCCCATCAGCAATGGAGATATTAGTCATTTGCCATATGCACAGTGTAGTGTAGAAATTAGGCAGAAGATGCAGCAGGACTGGGATGATGTAAATGTTTATAAAAGGCACAGATTTTGAGTTATTAATACAGGTGTGGGTCCTGTTATCCAAAATGCTTTGGACCTGGGTTTTTACTGATAAGGGATCTTTCCGTAATTTTGATCTCCCTAAGCCTACTAAAAAATAATTATTAACTTGTATTTATATAGCGCCAACATATTTCGTAGCGCTGTGATAATGTTAAATAAACCCAATAGGATTGTTTTTCCTTCAGTAAGGATTAATTATGTCTTGGGATCAAGTACAAGGTATCTGAAAGTAGCCAAAGTTGATGGCAGTCATGCCATGTGGGTTCAATGATTAGCACTATTCATCCTTTCTCCCAACTGCTGAACACCTTACTTTTATATAGCTTTGTCTGTCACCAGTGTAAGTTACATCAAATATCTCATCAGTTCTGTCTAGACCTTTTAGGCATGGCTTAGCAAATGGTGCCATGATCTGACACAAAAACAATGAGCAGCCATTGAAAAGGGAAAACAAAGTTCCCTCTTAAGTTTGCTTATAAAAATTGCAGTTTTGTTATAGTGGTTGTCTTTATATCTCAGACAGGGTCTAAGCTAGACAGGCAATTGCGCCATTACAGTCTCATGCTAAATAAGTAAGCAATTATAACTTAAAATAATGAGTATACATAGCATAAACATTTAACTGCCTGACAGTTACATTTTCTGCATGACAGTTTCATGTTGTTAAGGACTAGCTTTAACACTTTAAGAAAGCACAAATTACCACTTTAACATCACAACTATAACTACACAACCTATAAGCTTTAACTTAGACATACTGTAAGGAAGAAAGTAGGAAGATAACATTTACAATCTTCAACTCATAGAGGACCAAAAATCATTTAGCCTATAAATATTAACAAATTTGCAAATTCTGCAAATCGGCAAGCAAAAGGCAAACATAGAAAAAAAAGGACATAATTGCTTCACTTGAAAGGAACATTCCAAAAAATGTTGACCATTATAAAATAGGACATTTAATCTGAATTCTGGAACTATTATGTAGTATCTACAGTAGTCTCAGCTTTGGTGGTCCTGACTCCTAAGAATGTGTACCATTGCATTCTATCATGTTTTTAAATGCAAGCTTCAATTTTTTTCTACTATGCTCAAAGTGTACTAGTACCGAAAGCTTACCCCATATACAATACAGCAGCACCATGCCATTTAAAATAAATATTAGGGGCAAAATATCTTGCCCTATAAAATGAATGATCATGGCCAAGCATAGACCTCATAGGGATAGTATTGCTAAGTGAAATAGTTGCTCTGTATAGCTGAGAGTTGCTTAAACTAAATAGGATGCTTGATTAAGCCAACCAAGCACTTGTAAAAAATGCTGCTGCTTTATATTATTGAACATACAGTATAGAGAAATAACGTGAATGATAACTCTGATAGTTGATTATAGGCTCTGCTGTAACTCTCTGTTTGATTCAGTCTTTTGGCCTTAGGAGATAACATTTGGATCTTCCCAGGTTTTCCCACCACTTGGGCAATCAGGTTCATTAAATATATGCTTGCCTGGTGAATTTCCTAAAAAAGTATGGGCAGCTTAAAGAGCCGTCTTAGCTTTGCAGTTTTGTGTTCTTCCAAGTCATAGAGAGGAATGGGAATAGGATTTAATGTGCTGAATTTCTGAAAAGGCCAAGTTTATTTCCATATATTTCCTGGTCTCGGAATTTGCATTTGCGAGGTTTTATGCTTTTGAGCCAAATAAAATTGCCTGAGAGACATATTTCAAGTGTTAATTGCCCTTTAATTAATTCCTGAAAATGCTCATGGATAGTTTTACCAAATATATGAGCTAAATTCTCAGATGTCTGAAGTGTTTATAAGGGCTCCTACACACGGGCGTTTTTACCTGCGCTCCCCTGCGTTGCGTTTTGCTGCGTTCAAACACAGGGGAGCGCAGGTATATACGCACTCAATTATTTTCAATGGGGCTGTACTCACACGAACGCATGTAAGCACTGAACGCAGGAAAAATGCAGCATGTTGCGTCTGAATCTGCGTTCAGCGCTTACACGCGTCTCGTGGGTACAACCTCATTGAACAAAATGAGGTGCGTCTAGACCTGCGCTCCCCTGCGGCTGAACGCAGCCAAACGCAACGCAGGGGAGCGCAGGTCAAAAACGCCCGTGTGTAGGAGCCCTTAGTCACCATTAGCCCTGTATGGGTAACTGAAGCAGCAGCAAGTTCCCTCTAAGCTGTGTGCTCATGTGCATGCACACAATAAAATAAAGGTGCACAAAAGAATGCAGTTTGCATTTATTCTGACCTGCGCACACAAGTTTAAAAGGTGCGCACAACATAATTTTTTTGCTCACATAGCCAAGAAAGAATTAGAGGGAACTTTGGAAGGAGAATATAAGATAGCATGGCTCTGGCTAGGTTTATTATGGTCTGGAACTTGTACAAATCAAATAACTGGAAACAGAGCTCATAATTAAATGAAACACCTGAAACGGGAAATAGACACAAAAAATACATATACTTACAAATACATATATACAGAACAACTGAGGGGATGGACAGGCAGTGCTGTATGATCTGGAAGTCGCACTTATCTCGACCAGGAGTAAAAGTATTTTTATTGTGGGTAAAGTCTACATTTTATACTCAAATGTTTAAAGCAATAACTGTTCCACTACTGAAAGATGTATTAGTATAACGCCCTACTCATTTATACATGCTTTATATATATTGCCACTGGTTTTTGCTCTAGTGGGCTAATCAATTGAAAGAAAAAAAGTTTTTCTCCTATACATAATTCCATGCAGTGGATTACTATGCCTGCTTTGTGATTTAATACCATTGTTTTATATACTGTAACCATATATAGGTTTTAACATTATAATAACCTTACTTTATAGATTGTGGTTTTATATGATTTAGCTTGAATCCCACCTCTTTATGATTAGCACTTTTTAACACACAGGTTTCAATTAATTATATGAGTGCTGTTTCCTGTTATTTGATTTGTTCATTATTATTATTTTATCATCCAATTACTTACTCATTTCTTAGTTTCTACCAGTGTTATATATACACTAGCTTGCATATTAATTACAAGTGGCAGATTAGTGCTGTTGACTCTGGAGCGTGTACAGTGTTTATCCTAGGAAGAGACCTAACAGAGGACTGCACTCACTGCATTTAAATGTTAGCACTAGTGACATGTTTCCTGAGTATATTGATGAGCGGGAGTAAAAGGTGGGCCAGTTTCACTTACCTCCTTTAAATTGCACTTGTCACTTTATATCATAGATTTTTCATTGCCCATTAATAGAATGTATACTAGAATGGTCCAGAAAGTTACTTCTAGCCTAAATTAATCAGTTACCCATGACAGCTGCAAAGTTCTGAGCTGTTTGGGCTTGCCTTTGATTGGTCCTTTTTCATATAAATATGACCATATGTACAAATAGTCTTTAGCCTTTGACTAAGTGCAACATGGTATAAAATGTGTAAGGCTTTCATGTGTTTTGCTTACTAAAATACTCTTTAACTGCATCTATTAATAGAGTGTGGTCCGGTTTGTGCCAGCCTACCTTTACATACTTGCATAGTTCCAAGTTATCATATATTTTGTAGAAACGATGGAAACAATATTTCTTGACATTTGCCTTTTCTCTGGTAATGTTTGAGGTGGGAGAGGCACAGGTAATCACAATAAAAAGTAGATGAGGCCCAGGTGAGAAAGGTTTGAGAGATCAGACTGTAGACATTGCTAAAGTAGATACATAAATTAGTGCAGAAGCACTGACCCAGTACTGAACTACAACTCTGTGAGCAAAGTAAACATGGACATTTTTATAATCTACAGTTGATTAGCTGCACGTTGACCCCACTACTATGGTTAGAAATGCAACCATCCTATTCCTGTACATAATGAAGCCTGGTTATTTATCAGGTTTCAGACTAGCATGTATTCTGCCAGGTGTCACAAACCTCTAGGTCTCCAGCAGCCTTTGCAAGCTGTTGGCTGCTTTAATTTACTACACATAAGTGGCATATTAATAGTATTTAAAGCATTAATGTTAATAAAGGGTTAGTATATTGCATGTCTTTAACTACAGAACTAATGAACACTTAATAAACATTTATTTGTATAGTGTTTCCTTAATTCTCCTTTGAGCTACAATTTTTAACCAGTTCTGTCCATAAGAACCTAGTGAGGTCAGATAGTTTGGGGGGAACAGAAAAGCAGCAGGATGTTGAGGCAGCTAGCTGGGTGACAGTTAGAAAATCTAAGGTGGGCAAAGGGAAAGTGGGAGACTGATCCTGGGTTTATACATCCCAACAGTTTTGCCAGATTGTGTGAAGATGATG
>CM044435.1:84849898-84874668 GCA_024363595.1 Xenopus borealis | reverse complement strand
TGTATGTATGCTGGGTTTTTAATTTGGAGGGGTTGAACCCAATTTAACTATGTAACTATGAATGAATGCACAGTATGCAATACTGCATCGCTGTCAGGTAATATTTGAGACAGCACACTGAGCTACTTCTGGTAAGGGTCTTAACTGACATTTGCAGCATATATGTTCAGCACTGATACACATAATAATAGTAGGGTTACTTTGCACTATAACTTTGAGCCTCATTCACTATGCAAGCAGCCATGGTTTTGTTTTGTTTTTTATGTCCAAAGTTCATTGTGTCTGTAACAACTAAAAGGGACATGAAAAATATGGAAATTAAAGCTACTCTAAAATGGGTCCCTGGTAAGCAGATATTATACTAACAGTGCACAGAAATTCCCCCTGCTTAATGAACTCCTGATTACAAAACAACAAAGAGTAAAGAGAGGGGGTTGTATACTGTCTACCTCACAAGAAACAAACATGGAGAAGTTTCATTTTCCCAGTTTGTGACATTTAATGCAGGAAACACAAAATGCACTTCTGTTGAACGGGGGTATACTGTGCATTAACTGTTAGTCCCAAAAGCAGCCAAAGTGGGCAGTAACTATTAATACCATTGTCCAACTATTCTTTGTATAGAGAGGGGTTTTACTAGCACAAAAATATGAACCAGGTTTTGTGCCTTCTGCCACTGGGAAGTTAATATATTTTCCTGTATGTTTAATATTTATAGAGTACACAGTGAGAATTAATAAACATGTTGGGTGTATTGTACGCATTAAAAATATTATAATGCTTGTTGTTTGTGAATGTTAAATAAGAATATATATAATAACTTTATGGGTTATGGATAACACAATGAGAATTTATTATGCCTGCTGGATGTGTCAGATGCAATTAGTATATAATGAGCCTTTTGGATGTTGCAAAAACAAGGAGGCTATATTGGTTGTAAAGGCACAGTGATGCAGGGAAAATATAATTGCTGGTTTCGAAAAACACAGATTATAATTTGGAGATTGGAGATGCCTATTGTATTGCTTGATGGAGTTTAGCATGAGCTTGCTTTGTGCATGGACAGAGTGTAGTGTTTGCTACTACATGTCTTGTTAAAATGTGGGTTCTTTTAAAGCTGTGGAATGTAGGATATGTGATACGAGTAGGATGTCTACTGTTTTTTACTCCTTAATATTCTTTATGTCCTCATGTCAAACTCCAATCATACTTGCCAAAGAATTTGTAATAAAGTATGATATATGTCTTTCTGAAGATAGAACCCTCCTCCAACCAATTTGAAAGAGGTTATAAGCATGGAAGTCAGCAGATCTCATCCCCAACAGTTCTTCCACAACATTTCTTGGAGAAATATATAAAACTTATAAAAGTTAAAATATATATATATTTACATATAGACAGTTAACAGGTATAGATTACTCATATGTTTAGTGCTTGTACGGAGAGCTTGTAAGGCTTTGTTTCTACTGCAAGCATGATGAGACTGCCATAAGTATTTCTTAGATGCATTATGATGGAAAGACTGGTGAGGTAGTGATCCAATAGCATGACATGTCCATAAACAGCTCCATTGGCCAAACTTCAGGATTGCTTCCTATTAAAATGATAGTTTGCCAAAAGAAAGATTATTTGGCTATACCCATTTGCATATTCACATATTTGCAAGTGTAGTACATTTATCAAAATGTCTGGCTTGTGACTGGATGCAAATATCAGACTGATCAGTGTGTACTGGGCCCTGAGAAAACTCAAATATTAGGTCACAAAATTCTGATACATGTAGAGGTAAAATATCACCACTGAAACTCCACATTCTAACATATACATCACTAATGCCTACAGTTCTGTTTATATCTGTGACTTAGCTGCAGTTTGTTTATTTTATAATAAAGCCTCAGGGTTTTCATCTACTACAGGCATGGGCCCTAAATTTTACTCCGTAGACCACTATATACAAATATTTGCACCCCAACCACAAAAAGTAAAGACTGCATTATACACCTTGCACCAGACTGAAAATATGAAGATGAAAGGGATTATTTAAATATATTTATATTTATTTAAATCCTGCTTCTCAGTGTTCATTCACTCAATACTTAGGCTTACAGTACAGCACTGTTGGGCACAAGGCAGCCCTGTCCTTACTGCTTACCCAAGCCTTTCACTAGCCGACCCCCATGAGTACAGGGCTGCCAAGTGCAGTTAGGTCTGTTTTCATGGGTAAAGCACACACCGGCCTCCATGGTGCAAAGTCTGCAGTTTGAAAAGGTGCAAAAAAGAAACATTGCACACTTAATTCTGTATAACATTCCTTCAGTTTTGTCCATGACCAATGATATCAGTATATGTAGTTTGTAGTCTGTGGAGTAGAATAATCAAAAATGAGTAGAAATAAGGTAAAAGGGCATGGTAATGGCTTCTGTGGACAAGGCACAATTTGCAAGCAAATTTTTATTTTTTTTAAAATTAAGATTAAACATGTTACCAGACATTTTGATTGTTTCGCCTTAGTTGCTTGACCAATTAGGCAATTTTTCAACAGCAATACTTCCCATCAGGTTGTTGAGAATATGTTAGGAGATCCAGCCTCCTGGTTCTTCCAAGTTGTACGCATGGTGTTTAGGCTGTGGGCACACGGACTGAAGGCTCTGCTGCTCTTGACCTGATGATTTTTGCAGGCTTAGAGGAGTGCCTCCGCTCCAAGCGCCAATTCAAATCTTCATTTGAATTGCTTCTGCTTGTGCATGCTCACACGCAGCTTAGTGGAGCAGAGGTCTGCCAGAAAACATATGCATTTGTGTATTTGGGCTTACCTCTGTTGCATGTAAGGGTGTGTAAGCATAAGCAATTTGAATCAAATAAGATTGAGACAGGTCCTCACCCCAATCACAAAATTAGCCAAATACGCATACAGCACAATGCTATTGTTTATCTTTGGACTTAAAAACCATACATTAGCTACTTTTCAGACTCTTACACTATAAATGATACAAATAAATTACTATGATCTGTGGCCAAACTAAAAATTTAGCAAAGCCTTTAAGTGGAAACATAGGGCAAATGACAGATCTTTTATAGGAAGTGGGAAAATGTGAAACTGAATGTGAATCTGAACCTGAAGCTGTATATAATATAAAGAAAGAAAAAGTTAATATTGTTACTGTCACTCCTTGTGTCATTTATGCTACTTATGGCTCCCATGTGAGTCTAGCCTTAGTGAATTTTCCTCTTCTTCCCCCCAGAGCTATGCTTAGTGTTTTTCATTTTGAAGTATTTTAAATATTATTATGCATTAGTTATACATTTTATAGTGTTAGAGAAGTGGCATGATGTGGGAACAATATACAGGAACATTTTGAATTCGGTAGGGTAGAACAGGATTGCTGTGTCCCTTTACATTGGCTGTACATAAAGAGACAGCTATGTACATGGGAAGCAGTGTTGGACAAGGATAAATGTATATTTCATAAAAGAAGAAGGGTTGAGGGGAATAGCAAGAGATGACTGTATTTTATATTGAAAGATGATGTGTGTTAGATGCCAATATATTTTATAGAGCCAGCTGTGCATTTTGCTAAGGCATATGGTAAAAGTTCTTTCTGTATTGAGAGGGGTTATGTACAGGATGGCTTGTGCATTGTAATGAGAACAGTGTTGTGTGACAGGCAGCATTTTTTTTTTACAAGAGAACCACCAGTATGATAGACAATATATATTTAATAAAAATGAACACTTAGAGGGGTTTGCATAATGAGAGATCCAATTTAAGAGCATTCACTGGACCATGATCCCTTTAAAACTGAGAACACCTTTGTAACATATTTTATATTTCCATTATTTTGGGAAGGAATACATAAATAGTTTGCATGCTTAATTCTGATATTCAGTGCCTTACTCTTCATCCTCTTTTGGGGGTTAATCTTGTCTGCATTTTCCCAGACAGATATTTCTTGTCTGTTATTACTGGTAAGTGTTAGATTTGTGTTGAAATAGCACACAGAAGTAGAGAGATTATTTTATGTCTATAGCACAGAACAGGTGGGATTGAACTATAGTTGGAAATACTGAGTAGTGACATTAAAAGACCCAAATACCAACACAAAAGAAAAATTGTTCTTCCTGCTTGGATCTCAAGTATCTAAACACCCGTACCGAAACACACACATGACAGCAGCTCTCCAGTCTACTTGGATACTCCTCATACACTGTGTACAAGTCTTTCATGTTTATGAAATAATGTACTTTTTGTATAAAATGATATTCCTTCCCAATACTTTGAACACAAACACGTTTTTATAGGATTAATTTCTCTGCATTGAAAGTATTATAAAATAATAATTACAATCCTTCTTTCTTTTACAGGTGAGTCTAGAATCCAGTATGACTCTCCAACTTCCATCCTGTCTGTGTCCCATCCTTCTGATTGTTGTTGGCTCCATTTTGTCTGGCTCAGCATCAGGCTGCCCCCAGCGCTGTGATTGCTCTCCTCAGGACCGCTCTGTGCTTTGCCACCGCAAACGTTATATTGATGTCCCTGAGGGCATTCCCACAGACACACGATTGTTGGATCTCAGCAAGAACCGTATCAAAACTCTGAACCAGGATGAGTTCTCTGCATTCCCATATCTAGAGGAGCTGGAGCTCAATGAGAACATTGTGAGCATAATTGAACCAGGAGCATTCAATGGTCTATTTAATTTGCGTTCACTGGGACTGAGAAGTAATCGTCTCAAGCTAATCCCTCTAGGTGTCTTTACAGGGCTTAGTAACCTAACACAATTGGACATCAGTGAGAATAAAATTGTAATACTGCTAGATGATATGTTCCAGGACCTTTACAACCTCAAATCTCTTGAAGTTGGTGATAATGATCTGGTTTATATCTCCCACCGTGCCTTTCGCGGTCTTAATAGTTTGGAAGAGTTGACATTAGAGAAGTGCAACCTCACATCGGTGCCCACAGAGGCACTTTCTCACCTTCATGGCCTCATCGCCCTGAAACTTCGATATCTTAACATCAATGTTATCAGAGATTACTCTTTCAAAAGGCTGTACCGGTTAAAAAGCCTGGAGATAGCACAATGGCCATATCTGGACACCATGACATCTAATAGCCTTTATGGGCTTAACTTAACTTCTCTTTCAATTACACACAACAATCTTAGCTCTATACCTTATGTCTCAATTCGCCATCTTGTTTATCTCCGTTTCCTCAATCTTTCCTACAATCCTATTACAGCTGTGGAGGGTTCCATGTTGTATGAGTTGCTAAGATTGCAGGAGTTTCACCTTGTAGGTGGTCAACTATCTGTGGTGGAACCATATGCTTTCCGTGGTCTTAACCACCTGAAGGTGCTCAATGTTTCGGCTAACTATCTCAATACACTAGAAGAATCCTCTTTTCATTCTGTGGGCAACCTGGAAACACTTATACTGGACAAAAATCCATTGGCATGTGATTGCCGTCTTTTGTGGATCTTTAGACGTCGCTGGAGGCTTAATTTCAGCCGTCAGCAGCCCTCCTGTTCCAGCCCAGAGTATGTACAAGGGAAGGAGTTCAAGGATTTCCCTGATGTTCTTCAGCCCAACTATTTCACATGCCGACGTGCTCGCATTCAGGACCACAGTGCACAAGTAGTATATGTGGATGAGGGTCACACTGTACATTTTTTCTGCCGAGCAGATGGAGACCCTCCACCAACAATTCTGTGGCAATCTCCACGAAAGACATTTATCACCAGCAAAAGTAATGGTCGTCTGACTGTATTTCCAGATGGCACACTGGAGGTGCGCTATGCTCAGGTACAAGATAATGGGACTTATCACTGCATAGCAAGCAATGCAGGTGGCAATGACACCTCCTTGGCCCATCTCCATGTTCGAAGCTACTCTCCTAACTGGCCTCACAAACCCAACAAGACCTTTGCTTTTATGTCCAATCAACCCAATGAGAGTGATGTGAACAGCACCCGAGCAAGTGTTCCCTTCCCATTTGACATAAAGACTTTGATTATTGCCACAACAATGGGTTTCATCTCCTTCCTGGGTGTAGTCCTCTTTTGCTTGGTCTTGCTTTTCTTATGGAGCAGGGGTAAGGGCAACACCAAACACAATATTGAGATAGAGTATGTACCGCGAAAGTCTGATGCTGGACTCTCCTCAGCAGATGCCCCTCGCAAATTCAACATGAAGATGATCTGATGTTGAGAATCTTTGGGGGAAGTGGCAGACAGGGTAATTGGGGCAGGTAGTGGAATGCACAGGACTTGTTCTTGCCCCATCTCTTTTGCTTAACCTTTTGAGGCCACGCAATATGACTTCCTGAAGGACGGAGCATAAGTGAACTGTTCTTGTTGGCCTCCAGCAGCTGCCAGTTTTGCGAATGACCTTTGCACTTTTAACCCTGTGAATATGATCCCCAATCTTCTCCATATTTCAGAGTGCCCACCTGTTACCCACCCACACACCCTGTTGCTGATATGGGGGCATGAGGGTGCAATAAATAAAGAGTATGAGGCAGTGGAAAGATGTTTAACTGCCTGAGTCTGGAAGAGTTGAAATATAGGGGAACTGGGAGGGCAAAATTGACTACAGTACTGAACTTTGACCTCTGTATCTTCTCCTGATTTCAATACCTGTGATTTTTATGGAAAAAAAGAAAGAAATATTATTGAAAAAAAATAAAGAAAAACTGGAAAATGCCAAAAGACGTGACACTGCAGAAATTATATAATTTCTTAATGAAGAGATATGTAGCCTACTATTGTATAAGGGGAAAGGGGGTTATAAGAGGGGGAAGCCATGTGGTGCCTATGTTTTTGAAAGTGGTTCTCTATGACAAAAAGAGGGTGTAACAGCTCAACAGATCAACACACATTAGGAAGCAGGTTCATTGGAATAATAGGATACATTTATTGGACTTAATGCCACCATGCTTACTTCGGAAAAGTAGAGAGTAAGAATTATATGTAGGGTTCAATTTGGAGCTATCACATTTTTGTCTTTCTAGTTGTTATTAATTTCAACTTCTGGCATAATTCTTGTAACTTGTAATGTTACCATTTGTAATGCATTATTGGTACATCCCTAAAGGAAGCTGTAAAGAAAGGTGGACGGGTAAAAGCAATATGTGTGCATGTATTAATTTTATATAGCAATATACAGCAGTGGTTGTAGCTATTGGAACAATGCATTGCATTAAGAGCTCTATGCATGCATACCACAAAAACTTCTGGGAGTTGTCCATGTTTGAGCTTTTAAGGCCCACAACGGTCAGCTCCCAGACAGGTTTTTTGCTACATTGAAGTAATTATTTAGATGCCTTGATGATAAGGTGAAATAGGCATATTTGCTGGTAATAATTAAGAAGAGCATATGGTAGACTTGTGAAATGTAATTATGCAAAGCAATAGTCAGAAACTTAGAAAGTAATTATATGCTGCAATAAGAAAACTTGTAAGGTTTAATGAGGGCTAGGACAGGGTGTTGTCTGTCAACCCAGAGGACAGGCATTGAAGACAAAAAGCAATGGAATTAGTTTTTATACACAGCTTTATATAAAATATAAATAAAGCTATATATATATATATATATATATATATATATATATATATATATATATATATATATATTAGAATGTCTCTCTCTAAGTACTGGAAGCTGTAAATTTAGTTAAGTGTTAAGGTGGATTTCAGTCTGCTCAGATCTGCAGCTAGTGGCTGGGAGTGCATAATAGAAGAGATTATGAGTCTCAGTAGGAAAGGGTGTGTTATCATGTGTATAGATACAATGATACAAGAACTGGAGTGCTGAAGGACACAAATTGTACACCATAGGGCATTTGTAAAGCATTGGTTTTGCTACCTATGGGATGCCACCTCTGTCTCCATGTGCAGAGTGCAGCTCACACAGGTACAAGGGAACCCTGTACATTATATGCAAGTTGAAAGTACAGAGCTCTCTCTTGCTGTGCAAATTAGGGGCACGCAAAGGACACCCATGTGCCACCCTGCATACATAAACAGGCACAACTCATTTTCTCTGTTCTGCAAGCACAAAGAGTTGTGCATTTGGGCAGCGGGTGCATCACCCAGGGGACAAAAACATGTTGATGAAAAGTAATTAGATGGAACAACAAGAGAAGATCCAGAAAAGGTTTCTGCAGTAGATACAGAGGGGTTTGTTGTGTAGCAACTTGGATAGATACTGGGCAATGTAGAAAAACATTGTTACAGGTCTGCAAATTGTTACCCACAAACCCTTATTTGGCTGGAAATAAAATCCTGTATTCCTGCCTATTTTTGTGGGAATGCTGGCTTTTACTTTTCTGTGAATGTGCATAGACATGAATATGTTAAAGAAGGTATTTTTCTGCAAGAAGAGCTATAAAACATGGCAACTGATGTTCTATAATGAGTTATGCAAAGAAGGAAGTGTGGCTGAAGAAAGTTCACATTTACAACAAAGCATAGCATATGGAAGAATAGCAAGCTATACTGTTGTTCCTAGCTCCAAGCAACAAAACAAAAATGCTGTTACAGGGAACAACTAACTAAAGCAAGAGCTGGACAACAAAGAGACAGCAAACACAGAATAATTGTGTGTTAATTCAATATGGATTTATTTTGGGTAAGAGGGTAACAACAAGAGATTTTACCATATCATTTCTCCATTTTGATTTATTACAGTGAGGTTTATTATTATTCCTAGGAATTCCCCAGTGAAAAGAATGAGAGCTCCTTGCTTGCTGCCAGACTAGCGTTTCCCTTCATTACCTTCAAACAGTAAACAGGTCAGAATGCTAATTGTGGGTGTATCCGGGAAAGATTTGCCATTGACAAGCTGGGATCTACTTATTACAATGTTTATAGGAAACTGTATGAGAGACAGTGCCGGTTTTAAGCACATTGGACCAATTTGGCCCAATTGGGCCCCGCACTTATGGGGGCCCCGCTCCAGTGCAAGCTCTGATTCCTATTCCCTTAATTCCCCAGTTGTGCAGCCTACCCCCATCCCCAACTGGCAACCATCACTTGGACAGAGGGGAAAGCAGGCACTATTTGCCCATCCAACTCTGTGACCCTGCGACAGACAGCAAGATTCCTTCTTGGAGGCCCCACCAAAATGGTTCCAATTGGGCCCCGCACTTGGTAGGGCCGGCCCTGTATGGGAGGCCTCTTGTACAAATCAATATAAAATGGCTGTTAGTAATTTACCAAGTAAAATGCTAATAAGCTGTTTTGGAGCTTATTCATACATAGGTGACCGTTTACTAAAGCGCAGTAAATTTAACTTTAAATTTCTGCACGTTATTGCTGAGAATATTTTTCAGCCAGAATATTCGCAGAGACTAAGTTTACTAAACAGCGATGCGCTCAGAAGTCATTGTGATCACTTGCAGTAACTACGTTAGTGAACCAGCTTACGTTAGCGGTAAATTTAGCGAGTTGCGAATTTTCTGGCGACAAATTACATTTGGAAATCTGGAAATGCATCTCCAAAACTCATAAACTTTATTGACTGATGATTATACCATCCAACAACACTACCAGAGTAACACCAATCAAACATGTATGCATCATATAAACGATTACTTCAATTAGCTATGCACACACCCTTCTGCCAATAGAATCGTATGAACAAGAAATCATACCAGTTATTTAAATGCACAGTTTAATGAGAATTAAACTCCCATTGAGAATTCTCTGGCCAAAAAATAAGTTAATGCCACTATATTGATGGCGGTAAAATGTTGCGAATATTCTGGCATTAATTTTGTCTTTCACATATTTTGCTGTTTAGTAAACTGTGTAAAAATGTGTACGTAGCGTTATTTTCAGAAAATGCAATAACTGCAATTCTTGCCCAAGAAAATTTGCAAATTTATATTTACCACAGGTTAATAAACTCGCGAAAACATATTCTGTATATATTTAGTAAACGGACCTCATAATGACAACCCTTTCCATGGCAAACACATGGAATTCATATGAAGCACCTCCTGCTCTGTGTATAATCTCATAGGCAGTGGTTTTATGTTGAAGCTATAGATTAGGAACAACAGAAACATTAAGCGGGTAACGTAATGAAATTTGCAAAGAGAACAAATTTGCAAATAAAATTTGCATATTGCTATGTAATATTCTTCATTAAACTTCTATTGCATTGCAAATAGTAATTGCGCATTGCTAACATTTAACATCTGCTGAAATTTTGTTGCATACACTGCACACTGGCACAAACTATAAAATTTATAGTTGTATGAGGGTCAAAGTGTTTTTCCCTCTTCGATTATTTATTCACATTGCAAACAAATTGCGAATGACTTTTGCATTAGAAACCAATGTTACATCATTCCTATTGAAATTCTTTAAATTGTTGACTGTAACCCTTGTTATTGTTAGAATGCCAATTTGTAAAATATGGGAATGTTATTCCCAAAGTTAACCAGTGAACAGTTGGCCATGCTTAATTTTAGGCAGTGTTCTCTGCTTATTTTTAGTTTGGAAAACATTAAGCCAGTACATAAGAGGTTTTTAGATCTGGGTTCAAACCCTCCATTGCACACCAATATTTGGTCAGGCTCACCTCATCTCTTAAGTTCACAGACCCATTACAGACACCCCGCTATAATGTTCTTGGGATGCTCTAAGAATGTCCATATCAGCATTTCTATTCAAACCCAATAGATACATATTGGTAATTCTATGTGCAGCGCTGACCCAACCACTGCTTTTGGGGCAGACAAACAGTATGCTGACCCAGTAAGGTCTTTAAAACGATGTGCATTGTTTATACAGTAGTCTGGCTCAAAAGGTTTATACAATGCCGCACTGTTTTTACAGTAGGTTGATTCATCAGGTTTACACAATCCTATTTTATATAACTCAAGCTGAATCACTTTCTAGGTACATGATACTATCAGGCTCTAGAAGTTCAATTTTCTGTCACAGAGGTGTGCAATCTAAGAGCTACCAGCTCACAAAATAATTGGTTCTTTATCTGATCTTTTAACAGTACTCTTTGTCACTGGCAAAATGCTAAACCTCCCTTTCTCAACATAGCTTATTGCCAGCCAATGCAATACCAGGTCAGCAAAGATGGTTAAAGGGCAAGAGGATTAGGCAGAAGTTAGTAGATGGCACAAATACAAAGCTTCATTCGTTCAGTTTATTTAATTCATTATTATATCATGTGACAAGTTGTCCTTGCCTTGTGTACAGTTCCTCATCTTTTCTCCACCTCCCCTTTGATATGTATAATTAGGTTTAATGTTTATTTACATCATGTATATCCATCCTGTGACTTTCCTGATGCTGAATTACATCTCCCCGCACCCACAGATGACCATCCAAGTAGTTGTGGCCTCAGATTGCCTATGCCAGCCCAATCTATTACTTGAAGCAAATATTTTGACATTTTTGTAAGTATTCCTAGTTTAGAATATCCTTTACTAGACAGCTTTGTCACTTTCCACTTATTCTTGGTTCCCCGTTCCCCAACCCTCCTCTTCCCTTTCTCCCTCTGGGCTGTGGAACTGTCACAACATATAATTAATGCTGATGAACTTGTTTGCCCAAATTCATTCTCTTTAGTCAGTTAGCATCCTTCCTGACATGACTGGGTGATGCCTCGAGCGCTTGGTATTAATTAGTATCCTTATGCATATTAATCAGATGCCCCCAAAATTAGAACACAAGACCCATTTGTTGCTATTCGAGTGGAGTTTAGTCCAGAACTGCTGCAAGGGACTGAAGCGCGGTGGCCTACATTTCTAAGGGAACTTAAACGTTTTGTGCTAGTTATTTGCAGGTAATTCTACTAAACACTAAGAGAGCCATTATCAAGAACTCCTGCCTTGTGCCCCAATTTTCTCATTGTTCTCTAATAGAGTGCTTTTGCAACCCATGTCCACTACTCCACTTTTACTGGATTACAAATTCTACTCTGAAATGTGCTTCTTTCATTTTTATTTCAAAGCATTAAAACTCAAAATCAGTTTTTGATGGGGAATTGTTTTTTCTTTTTTAAATTTGGGGTCCAAGGGGCCAAAGTGTCAAAATTCAGGTGTGCAATTTTTTCAAGATTTGAGAGGAAAATGTCAGTTGAAAATATTCTGCAGAACCTTGAATAACCAGTATTTAATAAAGAATAAAAACCGGAAAAGCCACGACAATACATAGAGGCTGGAAAAGTTCAAAAGTAGCACAGAATACAGAAGCATTCAGTAGCTCGGAGAGAACTCTGCCCAAACTGACCGACGTTATACATATATTTATGATGTATCAGGTCATAGCAAAAACATTGTCTTACAGATCATTGGTTATATCATATGTACATTAAAACTATGTGAGGAAACTAAGGAACTTACATGTTTATGTCTTAATAGCCATTGACATTTAATTTCCTTTCTAGCTAGGTGTTGGCTTTTGTCTCTAACAACAAAATTTTTTTAAGCCTCATTGAAAATTAATGAAACAATGTGAATCTCACTGGCGTATGAATGTTTTCTGCCAAAAAAAATGCGCATAGAAATATTCTTAAGTGTTTTTTTTTTTGTTTTTTTAATTAAGCTAGTGTTCAAGCAAACACCTGAATATTGTTTTGTACACTTTTCTTAATGCCAATTTATAAAGTGCCCGCATATTCTGCAATGCTGTATGTATTACTTAAAAACTGACAGAGTTAATGAGGTCCCAGCACTTTAGAGCTTATAATCTAAAGGATTTTTATTACTTTATCTTCATTGTGGAATAATCTTTATTTTAACAGCTGCGCTTGAGATGTCACAATGTCACATTTAATGCTAGGACATAACATCAGCCTGGGTCTGCTTCCACCCCCTTTTCATCCCTTCCCACTTGCTCCATGCTTACCCCTTTGGTGCTGGAGTAGTTTAAGGGGTTCCGCATTACTAGTCAGAGAGTGCACTTGTGGAAATCCGGCACGTCTCCCCTTGCCCCTCTGCAGGAGCAGCCCTGTGTAGGAAGGAAACTATTCACTGGGCTTGGGCTTTAGAGACCCACATATCTGGTGACATTTCTAACCAATGATCACAAAATGACTTTACAGATTAGAGAATCTTTTAGAGAGGAGAATAATGGAAGTTGTGTAGCCATTATAAGGATGTCAAGGGACACTGAACGTGAAAGTTTATCCAGTGATTCACAGATCATAGCCCCATTCTGCATACATCTAATAAAAGAATGGTTAAAGGAGAGATAACACTGCTTTCAAATGGAGGTTAATGGAACACTTTGACTGCACAGAGTGTGTAGGTGATGTAATAGTAATGATATTTCTAATAGCACTATGGGCTGCAGGTCTCTGGCAGGGGAGGGGGCAGAAGGTATTTCAAAAGGAAACAGTCTGATAAGGCATCTCAGAGGATACCAGCAGATACCTAACACAATAGAGCAATAGACTTTAGCCAGAGAAAAGTCAGCACAGCAAAGCTCAAGAACTATTCTCTGCAGAGCTATAACATGAGAGTTATTGGAAAGAGATCCTGTGTGTTTGTGATAAAGTAATGATTTGTAGGCATCCCCACAAAATTATCAGTAGGCTAGGAGTAACAAATATAATCTATTCTCAATATAGGTCAGTAAACTTAGTGCTTGCATTGGCAAACAATAGGAAAGTTACGTTCGTTTTTTTCTATGCTCTCTAAGCTAAAAGAGAGGACTGCATCAAGTCTTGAATGTGGCCCCTCTCAATAAACCTGCTTAGGCCCTATTGTGATCCAGTCATTAGCCCAGGGGCCAAAATGATTGGAATGACTGATTTGGACTTCCAGCTGGACAGTCAATTCAAGGAAAGATCAGGATGTTTCTATGTTTATCCAGCTTTATATAATTCATATTGATGGCTTCTCCCAAAAGGCCAGCATACAAAACTACATTAATTTTTAAATTAAAATGATTTGTTGAAATTATGCAGAATATTTATAGTACAAGTAAAGTGAATAGGATATACAAATTGCAAATGGGCTTTTGTTGCTCATAAATCTTGATTTGGGATGAAATACAGGATGCTGTCAGCAGGATCTGGTGACAGCATGCAAGAGGGATAACTCAGAGTTTTTAATTGACACACCCAGACAATGCTCGGTATGTACAGTACATACCTCACACTATAATAGGGCCCCTATAAAAAAGATAAAGTCTATTTGACACGAGCTCCGTGGATTCTAAACTCCCACTGAAATTCCCACTGAATTAGAACCACAAACAAAGAGATCACAGGGTTTATATAGACTTTTTGCTCCCCAGCACAGAAAAACAAAGAACTTCTCTTACAGCCAAGCAGTTGGCTCTCTGCCCTTAAAACCAGGCTACTAGGGACCAAGGATAGCTTGAGAACAGATTCCATCCAAGTCAGGGGAGCTCCCTGATGAACCTGCATGCTCACAATTTTATTCTCTCTCTCTCACCATCTTGGCACTTGACCCTATAGAAGCAATTTAGTCTGGAAGCTTCTTTGGAGTCAGCTGTTAACATGTTTATTACATTAAGCAACTGTGTTATTTTCAACATTGTGTATGTGCTGCCACCCAAACATAGCATACCTTTGTGTGAAGATATCAGGAAAAATATTGGCAAACTGGGTATGCACAGAATTTTTTATTTACGGCCCCAAGTACAAAGGGTCAATTATCTCAGGACCACACTGATGTGAGAGCTCCTACTTTCTGTATACTTCTGTATATTCTCATGTACATCAGCGTTTTCTTAAAAACTTGGCAGTGAGTACTTTTAATAAACCCTTCAAGTTCACCATAAAATAGCATAGTATATAGCAGAAAGAACATTAATGCACAATTATGTCTAACCTTATTTAAATGAACTGCTTCCAGCGAGGGAAAGTTTACATTAATTAATACTATAACTTAGCTTTATCTAACCTAATGAGGAAGTAGCCTTATACACATGCAGAGCCTATAAATTGGGTTGAACTACAGCCTCACAAAGCTTAATTAAATGGTTTTATGCTCCAAAGCTCTATAAAAATTTAACTCATCTCTTCATACTTCAGGGATCTTTTGCTAAGAGAGTAAAAAAAAGGGAGTGTGAAAAAATCCTATGCACACAAATTCAAACTTGTGTCTGGAAGGAAAGGAGCATGCTCTTATGTGCCCTTCAGTTGCATGGTGCAACATTCAAGGGAGCTCTGTACTTAGCTCCTTGTGCTTCAGCACACTGTACATTGCACATACTGCAGAGAGGTGGGCACAACTGGCACACAGTACTACTATAGATGAGTACAAGCATGTGGTTTAATGGTGATGTTTAAAGGGGCACAACTCTGCTCCAGTTTTTGCACTAGAACTGTCTTGCTATCTTAAGTTGTCAGCTGGTACTTTAAAATTGACTAGAATATTTTCATTGAGGTAGTATAATAAAAGAATTTCCCAAATGTTTTGTCTTCCTGGCCAAATGGTCAGACAGTATAGAAGGACTAGAGTGTGTTCCAGACCCAAATTATAATGCTTTGGCCATTTAACTTTTGATATAAATAATAATAAATTAATAGTTTAGTGCCCTTCTTTTGTGATCAGCTCTCATGGAAGCATCTTCATCTACCATGTAACTGAACCACGGTCCATTTGTAGAAGTCTGGATATGGATCGTTGGCCCTTGTGGGTGCAGCTTTAGAAAGTCCAGTCCTGACTATGGATTAACTGACTCTACTTCAAGATAATCATTTTTTATCGGACAGACAAAGAAATAAGAGCTTTAGCTGAAGTTGCCACTTCCCAACTGGAAACACACTTGTTCTAAGGACTCGTTTATTAGCACTAGGCACATTTTTGCATGGACAGTAACCCTTTAGCAAAGTGGTTTGTGCAGATGAAAGTTTCCTTGAATCAAACCTCAGTAGGGACAGACCCTACACCTACAAGACACAGGCTGAAATACAGCAACACAGTAGGCTCAGGACTTGCTTAAAGCACAATATGCTTATGTTTCTTTCTGTGAATGAAAACTCATCTAACTACATCATACTCTGCTATTTTCAACCCCTCCTATTCCCATTGCCTTCCTGTGTTTGTCTTTTAAATTAAGGCTAATTCAGCATCTATTATACCCCAAAGGCAGTTCAGTAAATGGCGTCTAATCATGTGAGCAGCGCACTGGACAGTGTTAGGCTTCTCATTATGCATTTCAGTCAGTCAAGCAGTTAGAATAAGAAGCACTAATGGGCTAAACAGACACTTAAATCAGCACGCTGGATTACAGCCAGTACATTGATGATTTCCTATTGGAAACACCCCTTTTGCAACAACAAAAAAACTGTGGCACATTGCCTTCAGTCAAGAATCCATAATTTAAATAAATGGAACTAACAAAGAACTGGCGGGCAACATAAAGGAAACAATGCCAACTTCAGTAAAAGACTAGTAATACCACAAAAAATTGAATATTTGATATGCATTGAAATATTGCTTATACTGCCTATATTTTTTGGCAGCAACAGACATTTCCTAGTGGAATTGGCCATACACATGACCGATATAAGCTGCTGACAGACTAAATCAGCAGATTATTGGGCAGTGTATGGGACCCTTCAGTGGGTTTCCCCTGATCAATATGTGGCTGAAAATCAGCCAGATGTTAATTGTCCAGGTCTCAAAACCTGTATCCTTCTCATTGTGATCCTATCATTAGGCTCTAAGGGCCCACAATCAGATCATCCCTACATCACCCACCTCAAGCTGGTCAAATTGGACAGAGATCCTCTCATTTGGCAAGGATCTCTGCATGTAAGTCCACCTTTAGGTATGTAAGGAGACATGAAGGAGAGGAGAGAAACAGCATAACCTTGCATGGCGGCTTCCCGTGTTTTGTATAAATGTATTGGTGTAAAGCAAAAAATCAACACAGAATATTCACAGGGTAGCAGTATATTATGCTTAAATGTATATAAATCACTACTACAAATGGACAAGCATAATTCAGACTATACTCATATATATATATATGCAACATGTGGCTCAAAGTGGATCATTTCACTTTTTGTGAAGGGTAATTTTGACCCACTGTTAAAATGATGGGCGGGGGAAACCCTCTCTGTTTCCAAAAACTGATCACAATTGTAATACTGTTTGGGGCTATATTAAACCAAACGTGTTAATGTACAGCTGATGCAGTAGAGCTTGGGTTATATGACTCTAACACTTAAAAGAGAAAAGTTAGGCACCACGAAGCGATAGTCTTCCAGTTTCTTCTTTCTTCTAATTTCGCAGGGCATACACAAGGCAAGACATTTCGAATAGGAAATGTCTGTTACTGGCACCCCAAAATATAACATGCCTTTCCTTCTCCTTTAAGGGAGGGCCTTTGCTAGGTGGAAGAAATGAAGGTAGGGTGCCGTGGAACTTAGGCTACTGTGCATAAAAGTAAAAAAAAGAACGCCAGGAGGTTCTTGCAACAAACAACAAAATAACTTTTATTTGTCAGAGACAAATGATTCACAAGGTTAATACTTGCAATCCAAAGAGGCAAGTTAATGCCGATGGTAATTTTGCCAGGACATAGGACACATAGGACTAAACCTATGCTTAAACCTACATAATGTTTTATATATAATCCATAAATCCATATAGTCCATGTTCCTCTAGACCAGTGGTTCTCAACCTGGGGGTCGGGACCCCTTTGGGGGTCGAACGACCCTTTCACAGGGGTCACTTAAGGGGTTCCAGGAGCAGTTTCATCTCTCTCCCCACTAGCCCTGGGGCAAGGTTGTAGCTCTCTGGGTGTTGGTTCTGGGAGTTGTAGTTCAGTAACCTGTGTAGGGAAGCCAGATTCTTTTTATACTCCCTTAGTAGGGACTGCCATACAGCTCTCCCTGCCCATTTAAAATAAGTAAAATTAACATGGTAATTGGGGGGTGACCACAAAATTGGTGTGGCAAAAAATTTTTGCCGCAGTACACATGGAAAACAAACCTTTATGCAGCCACGCTGTCTCCTGTACTTTCCTAACAATCCGCTCTGGGCTGGCAATGAAAATATTCTAATATTTTCTGGTTGGGGGTCACCACAACATGAGGAACTGTATTAAAGGGTCACAGCATTAAGAAGGTTGAGAATCACTGCTCTAGACTGTGTTTATAAAGACATAGTCATTCTGAAAAAGGCCACTTCTTGCTAGGAACAATTGTTTAATTAGATACAACTTCTTCATAATGGGATTATTATTATTAACGTATTTATATGGCACCAACATATTTTGCAGTGCTGTCCAAGGAATACCATACCATTAGTTTGCTGCCCAGTCATTACAGCTCTGGCTCCATTCCATACTGTTGTCCGTAGGCACTCTGTGGTGTGGGGTTCTTTAGACATTTTCCCCCCACCAGCCATGGGGAAAAGTATAAAAGAGGATTATGTACATTTCCAATCATGCCATTGTCTGGCCCTGTGGCTTTTACGTTGGAAGTATTGAATTTCTACAGTTACCTGACAAACAGTAGTTTAGGATGTTTTTGTCTTCCTCTCCATAAATAATCTCTTAGGCAATGTTTGTTTGGATCAGAAACATCTGCTTAACGAATTTCAGCAATCTGCCATTTTTCTCATTATAGTTCCAAGAGTTTTTTTTTTTTCTTTTCTTTTTTTTTGCTTCTGGAAATGCACATTTTTATGCTATGTTCTTAGAACTAGAAGGAAGGAGTTCTTAAGACTATTAAAGAGTTTACATGCTGTTTGCTGGAATAAAAAAGAAATCTGTAGGATTTAAGTATTATGCTTCCTATTACCATCCCTAAACCTTAAAGAACCCAGGCAGGGACTGGTTGCGCACACACAGACGCACCACTTTGTCTCCCCTTGGTTTTTGTGTTTGCTTTGTGGCACCATTGCAATATGTTAAGTGTTGGCTGTCAGTGTTAAATAATAATGCAGTGGGGCTGCAGGGCAGATACAAAGTTATAGATGTGCCAGGGATTCTGAATTGTGGTGCTTTTCAAGTGAGTCCATAAAGCGATCCTCTTTCTTCTTCTTCATTATTTGTGCTAGTACTAGCAGTCAGGGTTGTAGATCCACAAATGCCTCACACTAGCTCAGCAGAAGAGAAAGGCCAGAGAGCCAGATAACAAAGTACCAGAGGATCAAAAAAGTCAAACAGGTTTCCATCAGGCCAAGTATAAAGACTGGCTGAGACAATCCATAGGAAGCGCAAGTCTATTATTATGGTTCTATAATTGCTGTAGGGTTGTAATGGTAGATGAAAGAGAAAGGTTTTTAACCCTCGAAACTTTTAACCCTCGAAATTATATATACAATGGCAGACAGAAAGTGTGGCAGATATTTGTTGCAAATACCATTAATGTCTTTGCATGCAGGCAGAATGGAGTGGAAACACATAGACTAGGGTCACAGGCTGGTGTTGTATAGTTCAAATTGAGAGATTAGCATAATGTCCCAGCACAACTGCTATTGGAAATATAGTGGTAGATGTGCAGAAAGAGGGTGATGATCCATGCCCATAATCTGGAATGTGTTCCTGGGGTTTTCCAGATAATTTATCTTTCAGTAACTTGCATCTTCATATTTTACGTCTATTAGAAAATCATATAAACATCATATAAACCCAACAGACTGGTTTTGCTTTCACTAAGGATTAATTATAGCTTTGTTTGGGTCAAGTACAAGGTACTGTTTTATTAGTACAGAGAAAAAGGAAATCATTTAAAAAAAATTGGATTATAAAATGGAGTCTATGGGAGATGGACTTTCCATAATGATGAGGTTTCTGGATAACAGATCCCATACCTGTACATTTATGCTGGTGTTTTCTTCAAATGCTAGAAAAGTAAGGTTGCAGTTGCTAGCTTTGCTGCCTTCATTAGTTCTGGGTACTACTCCTACACTATCTGCAAGGTGGTTGTATGTTCTCCACTGTGTTTGCATGGGTTTCCTCAGGGCACTCTAATTTCTCCTGCTGCACTTCAAATACATACAGTAGGTTAATTGGCTGTTTTTAATGCTGACCCTATGATTTGTGTGAATGTGATAAGGATTGAACTGTAAGCTCCAATGGAGCAAGCAATGATGTGTAAGAGCTGGGAAAATGCTATATAAATAAAGGATCATAATACATTCTGTTCATATGATATAAACAGCAATCTGCCTGCTGCTCATAGGTATGGAATTTAAATTGCAATCTGGTTTCTAGGGCATAATTACTATTGCAACCAGGCAGCAGTTTGGAGGTCAGGATGGAAGATGAATTGGATGGGGACTGAATAGAAGGATAAACAAAAACCATAAAAAACGAAAGTTTAGCGGGGGTTCATAGACAGATCAGAGGTTTGGATGTCTATAAGACAAATGAGATATTCTTTTTCATTTTGCCATTACATGAAATTGCTGCCCACGCCCAAAAATATCTTTTCATTGTGATCCCTGGGAAACATTGAAGCTAAACACTTCCATTGGGTAATCATTTGAAAGTTTCTCCCTCTGCAGAGTTGTAATGCAGGCAATCCCCATGGATAACAATGGAAAGATATTTTTGGATGTTTTGTCATCTGCACTGGAAGCTATTTCATGCAATGACAAAACGTCCCTAGTGACACTACCCAAACAGGCAGGACTGTATATACTCATGGGGAATTCGGTGCCTGTATAGGATGTAATTGCTTTAGAAAATTATAAATAATCAACCAGCCCACCACCAGACACTTTTTGCAAATGTCAGCAGAGATGCGTAGGGAAAGGGGTGTGTTTTATGGGACCATATACTCTCTGCTCAAAATAGAACAGAGTGTGTGTTAGACATACATTTGTCTGTTGTTTTTATCACAAAATATATCTCTTATTACTGTTATTTCTTGAGATAACACACAACTCAACCTGTAATAAACAACCCCCAAAAAGTATTTACCCTTTCAAATGTAAAAAAGTCAGGGGGCAACACAAGCTTGAACATAATTCCAGGGGGATGCTTAATATCGTCTGTGTTGGGCTATTTAGTTGCCCCTGTGTAAACTGGCAGCTTACTGGAGGCTCTGTTTGTCAATACTTCTGGCTTTTATTCTGCCAAAACTTGCCTCAAAGCCAGGAATTAAAAAATAAGCACCTGCTTTAAAAGGTCACTGGGAGCAACATCCAAGGGGTTGGTGAGCAACATGTTGCTTGTGAGCCACTGGTTGGGGATCACTAGGGGATCATTTAGTTGCTCAGATTTTTGTGTGCATATATATAAACTACTACTACGAATGCATAAGACTAATAGGAGTTCTTAGTGGTCATTTACAACTATAAGTGCAGTGTGCATATTGCATTATTGGACACAAACTGCCATGTTTTTTATACATAGTGTAGTGTTTTATTTTTTTCCCAGAATGCCAGTATAACCACATGGAAATGTAGATTTGCATATGTCTATATGATCTCTTCATTGTGTTTATGTTAGAGCAACTGTGCATTTGTAAATGACCTCTATGTATCGCTGAGGGACTGTGAAAAATATCCTCTCTGCAACAAAGCACCCAAAAAATACCTTCTCATCTGGATGCAATGAATGAATTTGCCAGGTAATTGTGCAGTAATGCCCTCTTCTGCACCTTCTGACTTATGAATATTGTAATAGTTTCTAAACTATCTAGACATAAAGTCCCCCAATACACCTGACCAAGGACCTGCATATCATTTAAGTACTAACGGGGGGTAAAGTTGGATACCAAAGTGGCACAGAGTTATGAGGTCAGAACAGAGCATAGTAGGTGAACTGAGCAAGAGGAATATGCAGAGGCAACATTGCAGAAGATGTTATTTGAAAAAGAATACTGAGCTGTAATTTATCAGTGCACTTTGCGGGTCATAAATAACTCATTGTATGTTGTGCTTATATGGTCAATCCAAAAACTTACTGAAAGGTTAATTGACAGTAAGAAAACTGACCCTACAGTGTGTGAATGTGATAGGGACCTTAGGTTTTACACTCGCCTTGCACAGGGACTGATGGGAAAGGTGTGAAATCTCTGTAAATGCAGAATAAAGCGGCACTATATAACAGTAATAATCCTCCATTATCAGACAGACTGAGTCAGAAACCATACAACTGCAGTGTTTAAAGATTTGAACAGCTGCACATGATACATTTTTATTTTCTGTAGTTTTTTTGGATTTCACTCAAATGTAAATATGCAAATTAAGGTTTTGAATTGGTAATTGTTAACTATTCTGCTGCACCCCAAAATATTAAAGGCAGGGCATCCCTAGCCTTCACTGAAGTTGGATATTTACAGCTACACCTAAAGAAAAGCTGAAGTCTCAACATTCTACATGTAGTTGTTATTCACAGCCAAAGTAAGGCTCAGCGATCAGAGTAAATGGCAGCATTGCTATACTTGGCTCCTGTGTCTCTGGTCCTTCAGTCCTTCTTTTACTCGGGTTTCTTTAGTTTTCCTTCCTGATACTTACTTCCCAGACCTTGATTAACCATTATAGATATTGTCTTGCTGAACACAATTGTATAATCCTTCCATTCACCCACAGCTATGCCATTAAGTTTTATGGGACACCCTGATATGTCTATGACCGTATGATTCTACATCATCATTCATGTGTTCTTGTAACTATTCAGAGGTCTGGGTCACTGAAGTCTATATTTACCTGCTCATATAAAGCACGTGCACCTTCTGTATTTCACCTAGGGGAACTGTGATTATGTTGAAACAGCTAAGCTTTCCGCAGACATCTCTTACTAAAGGATTGTGCCAATTTAATTTGCTAATAACTGTCTCTTGGTTTGTGCCAAATGTCCATACAGCAAATTGCTAATAACACAGTACTGTAGGGAATGTGCTAGAATTATGCTTACATTTGTTTTCTTAAGTTTCATTCCAAGAAACGGCACCTGCAAGATGCAAACTAATATTGTTTGGCATAACTGGCATATATATGCCCAAGAGCAAGTGCTATGTCTGCTTCTTCACTACACTATCCTCCAAATACCGGTTCTACTGCTATGATTGCCATAATGGCTAGTTATCTCATGTGACCAATGGTTCACGGGTTGTGGCCTGAGCCCAGTATCAAGTGTTCCCTCTTGCTTACTTCAAACTGAATATTAGGCCAAGTTATTCTTGTTAATTGTGTCCTGAGTTGCTCTTTCTTGCTAACCACCCACTATATTTGAAACATGGTGCAATGCAGCAGTGCATCAGTACAAGTGTTTAACAAATATTAATTAAGCAAGCATAGGAAGGACTGAAGTCTTCATAGGATTTGACACTGAATAAGAAATAAGATGTCTTGTGAATTATGCATTGTTGCTTGTTCATATATTAATCAATAGAGGGGCTATGTATGGGCCAAGCAAGGAGAGAGGACTAACCTCAAGCTCCATTTACATCTTAGTGTGTTAAAGATGTTCTAAGAAAAATGAACCAGTTACTCATTAGTGCAACACAAAATCTGAAACATATTGATGCCCCATCTTCAACAAAGAAAATAAAACTGTAGTATAAAGGGGCAAGCTTTAAATCACATGTTCTCAGGGAATGGAGGATATTGGCAGGGATAGGATGAAAAAAACTAGTGGTTACTGGGGCACAGGTGTTTTGGGGGTATAAGTATGAAGTTAACCACCAAAGAGTATTTTACTACACCAATAGATGTATGAATATCTACTACTTGTATAAGCAGCGATGTACGTTTGTTTAATGAATGTCACAGTCAGAAAATATAAAATGAAAAAAGATATGGGGGAGCACTGTTGAGATGGAAATGTGGATTCTATAAATTTCATTCGTGGCTTACATGTGGGCACCAGTTAATAAGGAGAATGTTAATGAGCTGGAAAGAGTGCAGTAATGTGTGGATCTAATTACAGAAAGAGGTGCAAGTAATATAAGGAAGGGTTGACACCATTTGCCCAACCAATACAAATGGCCTGCCAACCAACTATCAAGATTTCAGGTGATTTCCAGGGTTGGGATTATGTCATTGGTCTGTTGGAGACTTTTCAGAATCTGTTTTCAAAAATGGTTCAATATCATCCAGCTGTGATTCCAAAAGAATGAAATATTAGCCATAAGGCAAAACTTTGTCAGGAGCAGCAACTCTGGCAATCTTAAAAGTAGAATTTCCATTTTTTAATTGGAAGTGTTGCTCTTTTAGTGTAGTAGAGCACAATAGGGTGGGGGGTGGGTGGTATTAGGTTTAGACAAACAATTTGGGGATCCAGATTACAGGTAAATACATATTATATTTAAGAACATGGTTTACACTAATTACTGTCTCCCTGTGATTGCCGTTATTCTTTTCTTTTTCATTTTCTGAAGCCCAAGTTACCCAAATGGAAATAGCATTAATGGGTAATTAGAATATACCATGTATTCCACAATTCCTTTAATACTTTAGGGTGCTGACAGCTTATATTAGGGCTAGGGTTATCAATCACATTTTGTAAAGGACCATTGATATTCTCAATTAATCTGGAGGGATTCTTTTACTTCTAAAGCCAGAATATTCCATGCCATTGTAGGGGACTCAAGGGGTTCAGTTCCTTACTGGCTCAGAAAGTCCCGTTCATGGGAGAAATGTATACCCATAGGTCTAAGAATAGTTGACTAATTCCTGTCCATTGCCTATTTAAGGGGAGCACATGACTCCTTTTTTAACTCCACCTGTGCACCCTAAATGTGTTCAGGCATGTTCTTGCTTTTCCAGTTGGGGAAATATACATTGGTTATCAGTGGTGTAACTACCACTGGCCAGGCCTGGGTGCAGAATATGCACCCAACCTCCCCCCCCCCCC
>CM044435.1:84824363-84849789 GCA_024363595.1 Xenopus borealis | reverse complement strand
CCCCCCCCCCACTTGGCCCCTCCCCTGTCAAAGTGCACACAATATCTTCTGGCCAAGCGCACATGTGTTGTTTTACCCCTTTGTGTCTCTGGTGGTCCCAAGGAGGTGTAGGCCCAAGTGCACCCCCTGCACCCTCAGTCCAAATGTTTATTGCTGGACATTCTAATAATGTGAAACACCAGGAAAACCCCCAGTGTCTCCATGCTGTACCAGAATCCACAATTAGAAGATCTCATGTACCGTAAGAGGAGATATCTCTTCCAAAGCAGTATTGATTAGTGCTTAGAACAAAGGAACTTACATAGAGTCTCAGCACATTTATCTCTGTTAAACCCACAGTACAAAGAAAACACAAAAGTGGTAAACATGTTTCCAGAGCTTGGTTATATATATGGAATTATTCAGAGATTAGCTATATCCTTAATTGCTGATATTAATATGAATTTCCCATTGTGGCACACTGCTGGTTATCATGATTCCAGCACACTTCATGGTGAGAATAATGAGCAAAAATGAAAATGTCAAAATTCTGTTCAGTTTCAGAGATGGGAGTCAGGAAGGACTGAGCAGCGCTAAGTGTGATTATGCAGAAGTGGGAGGACGCAAATAGCTCGAATGAAAGTGGTTTTAGGCGCGCGAGTGACTTAGGGGAAAGCTCAAGTTGCCCACTGTGCTTGCGGACATAAATAGCCCCTTATAAATGGTGGCAGTTGGTAATTCACTGATTTATAGCAGTACACCTGATTGTAGTCAGGGGTGATACGCCAATGAAGTCGAGAAAGTGGCCGAGCCCCACGGGTTATGCAAGGCACAAAAATGCTGATTTTTCTGGGTAGTGTTTGGACCTGACTTCCCCTGGACCCCTCTGGCTCAAAAAGAGGTGGGGGCAGCAGCAGTGAGATGCCTTGGGCAGCAACAGGTCCAGGATCACCCCTGGCAGTGGTGTAACTATGGAGGGTGTCACTGGGTGGCACCCGTGCCCACACCCCCTTGGGGACAGCCAGAGCCGCAATAAATCTTAACGTGGGTAGCAGGCCAGGGGGGAAGTTTTCAGGGTGAATTCTAGGAGTGTGCTGCCACACTATACTGTAGGGGGAGGGCCCAGCTAGGTACCCGGGTGCACATCCTGCACAATGGGCCGATGGTGGATGGTTATGCCACTGCAAACAAGTAGTGCTTTGTTTAAACCTGCACCAAAAACAAGTGGGTAAGAAGCTTTCCAGCATTGTTTTTGCCTTCACGCAAGGTAACAACTTTGTCTGTTTCAACAATGGAAAACCTGAAAAAATCTTTCCATTTTATAACACCTTTCTTTAATGAACTGTGGGTGATGCCACCCTGAGGACTAGTTATGTTGAAAATTGGGATGATTTGTCTCTTAGGTATGGCTAGAAGGTCCAGGAACTGTGATATATGGGCTGAATATGTATTTGCTGTCCTAGATACAGTATTATGGATGCTATCACCAAATGACATATTTTCTTGTACCATTAACCATTTCATGAGCTAAAAGGTCCCAGACCAGTTTGTAAGGGCCCCATCCAACACTTAAAGGTACAGTACACTGAAATTGAACAGCACAATGTTACTCACTTCTGCACCAGTTACCCGTGAGTCCAAGTTCCACTCTTTGCAGGATGTTAGTTACAACAAGTACATTTCAAACAGCCCATTTGACTTGCAAACTTTTGTCAAGGAATTACACCACCTTCCGGTCAAGCAGTCTGGCGTATGACCTATGCCCCTCCACTTAGACCCAGACAGGAATACTCACTTCTTCAGCCAGCCTGAAACCACGCCAGTGCCACTGACCTTCTGGGTAGGAATTTTCTTTTCCCCTGACTTGGGTTGTCCGCACTGTCCTTTGCTCATGCTTACGCCCTACTTGTAGCTGAACCAGGGCTTCTAAGCCTCTACCTCCTTGTTGGGGTCCAAAAACTACCCATTCTCTATAGCCCTCTCTAGCTTATACGCCTACTGCCTGTACTTAAGGAGACCTACACTAACTGCACCTGCTTGGAACAAAAGACCACTCCCTGCATGTGGCTCCTCCATTTTATACCTTATGTTCTCCGGTTCCATCTAGTGGTGGAGGTGGGTACTACAATGCACTTTTCCCTGGCTGCCACCTAGTGGCGTTTTAACCAAATTACATTTAACACATTATTTTACTCACATTTTTAAGGATACTCCAAAATTTACACACATACATCCAGTTGTCATACAAACATTTTACAATCATTTCCACTCACATTATGGTCCACCCCTTTAAAAGTTGGCCAATTTGAAAATATTGCAATACATGAACAAACAATCCCTGTTTTGCAGGGAGGGCACATTTTAGTTAGTTAATAACTGTATGAGTGCAGTCAGATGATATAATGTAAAATGTTTTAGTGGTGAGCACAACTTTCCCTTTGGCACAGACTAAAGTTTAGATCTTCAATTGGGGCTTGAGCTGAAAAAGATGGACAACCATTGCCTTTATGTTTTCAGCTCAACTACAATAGCCTTGGAGGTCTAACTGCTACCCCTAAAATAGTGTATACTTTCTCAGTCTTTATTTAGCGTTAAATTAGCCTCTTCCCAGCTTTGAAATGGGGGTCACTGACCCCAGCAGCCAAAAAGCCTTACTCTGTCAGAAAACAATGTTATTGTATTGCTTTTATTACTTAACTTTCCATTCACATGATTAGTAAAAGGCTGAGACAGTTAAAAATCATATATGGGGTGAATTCATTCTGCCCTTCTGGCAGTTGAGAAGGCATCACAAAAGCTGTAGGGCCATGAAGAATCTGGGAATCTGATATAGGAATATGTGTTAAGCCTGTATGCCACTGCACTCCCTTGGTTTTGAATGAAAGCTTGACATCTTTTAAGACAGGGATATTGTGCTAGATTATTAGCATGCAGTGGCACATAACAACAGTATGGACTTTTCACACACACAGAGAGAAATGAATATTAACAATTGATGGGTTTAGAAAACAGAATATATTTTGCAGACTTTCTTTGCAGATTAGAACAGGACTAGCCCCTGTCTTTGACCCTACCTCATTGCTTGGTGTAGTCAAGGATGCATTCTGCCATTTGGGTGATTATTTGGTTGTTACAGTAGAGTCTCTTGATGACAAGAGCTCAAAACAAATCTACACGTGAATACGTCTCGCCATGCAAAATAACCTTCGGCAATGTGCTTTACTGAGTATTTAGAGGTAAATAAAGTGAATGGAAATGCTAGGAATTTATTATTTCTAATATTATTAATGGTACATACACATGCATTACCAGCTCAGTATTTTAATAGTATACTGATACTATATTATATGCCTTCCCATATATATATATATATATATATATATATATATATATTATGCATGATGTATTCATTAGAATTGTTTCCTTACGATCAAAACCATTTAGAATGGAAGCAATTTTTCACTTGAGAAGACGTATTTCACGTAACCTTAATATCTGTATACGTCTCATTGCTCCCTTTATGTATACATTGATATATGTCGCCCAGGCCAGCTGATCCTTTAATACATGCGCACTTGAACAGGCTGCTCTCCCCGAGGGTCCGAAGGCAGGTAATAAATACAGATTACCCCAGTAATCTCCCAGCTCACGTTGCTCTACATCCTCATACATAATGTATGAAGATATTACATTGCAAGCTCATTCTGCATACATTGCTGGATGGCATGTCCAAATTTAAAACCAATGCAGAGGATATATATAGAGTGCAGTGTGCAGCTAGAATATACATAACGAGATCAGATTGTAATTGAGGTCTTCTGAGAACCAGATTTCAATAAACTAATGGCAATTGCTTGAGAGGAAAGCAGGATAACAGACAATATGCCCCGAGATGGTTATTAAGGAAATCGGAGCATAAAGCAATAAAGGTAATTGTTATTATATATATTAACCATTTTGGTGTCAGATGACTTTTCTAAAATTGCAGTTTATAAAAAAGCAATGTTCTAGCTTGAGTTATATTGATAGATCTGGCAACAAACAAGGGAAAATTGTGCTCACCACTAATTTTTAAAACCATTAGGCGGGGGTGCAATGAGGCTGTGACCACAAAATACATATAGACAAATGCAAGAGGTCCTCTTGCAGGAAAGTACATGGAAAAGAGTGCATTTAAACAGCAAGATAGGGGTTGCAGAGGGATACCCAGCAGAGGTAGGGTTAATATTACCTCTCAGCCAGGTAATTAAGAGTCAGCTGAGAGAGGAGCTGCCTGAAAATGTAAAAGCACTGTGGTCTCTTAGCTTAGAGCTCTCCAGATACCTGCTAGAGTGGAGGGTAGTGTGGTGCTGTGAGAGAGTGCTGGGCAGAAGCCAGCAAGAGAGTTCCAGAGGTTGGTGAACCTAAATCCCTTCTGGGGAAAAAAAGAGAAAAGGACTGACAGAGGCTAGTGAGTCCCAAGAGGGGAAGCCAGCAGGGCTGAGTGTGAAGCCAAATGCTCTGACATTCCAGAGGGTTAGAGTTTCCTTTGATGGTGAGATACCTTGGGGGAGGGGGTTAAACCTAAATGTTTTGCAGTGAAGTTGCTGAACTGTACCCTAGATGTTATATATATATATATATATACACACACACACACACACTGTCTGGTGCACACAGAAAACTGCCAGTTAACTCTTACTATATTGACTGTACAAAGCAAACCACACTCATAGGACTTTGATGCAATCAACTGTGATTTGAGTGGAGGAGCCGAAACATTGAATAAAATCACTGGTTGATTCTAAGTCCTGTGAGTGTGGTTTGCCTTGTAGTGTATGTATATATATATATGCAGTGTCCACAATTTTTAGAATATCTATTCACAAAGAAGGTCTGCACTCTGCAGGTCTTATAAGAATGTTTCATTAGCTAAAGAACTAGCGTTCCGGCCTCTCAGAGGCCTTTCTCATAGAGTAGAAAAGTACACAGAGAATTTATATACAACCACCCCAAATAGAACTAAATATATCTTATTTAGTTCTATTTGGGGTGGTTTTATAAATTTGGCTACTTTGAATGGTAACTATGTATGGATTTTAGTTTTATAGTACTATTTGTTTCGTATATGTGAAATTTAGAAAATGATGGTGTCAGCGAATTAACTTTTCCCGCCAACAGTTGTATTTAATGCATTCTCTCTGTACTTTTCTACACAGAAAAGTGCATCTTTTCTATCTATATATATATATATATATATATATATACACATATACACATATACATACATATATCGCAATGAATTTTAAATGAAACAAAATACTTTCAGCTTTAATTCAGTGGATTGAACAAAAAGATTGCATAAAAATGTGAGGAACTAAAGCCTTCTTTTAACACAATCACTTCATTTCAGGGGTTCAAAAGTAACTGGACAATTGACTCAAAGGCTATTTCATGGGCAGGTGTGGGCAATTCCTTCATTATGTCATCAATATCAATTAAGCAGATAAATGCCCTGGAGTTGATTTGAGCTCTCCATGCAGGTGAAACAAGCCATCCTTAAGCTGCAACAACTGAAAAAAACCCAACCAAGAAATTGCTACAATATTGGGAGTGGCAAAATCTACAGTTTGATACATCCTGAGAAATAAAGACAGCACAGGTGAACTCAGCAAAACAAAAAGACCTGGATCTCCACGGAAGGAGAAAAGTGGTGGACAATCACAGAATAATTTCCATGGTGAAGAGAAACCCCTTCACAACAGCCAAACAAGTGAATAACACTCTCCAGGAGGTAGGAGTATCAATATCCAAGTCTACCATAGAAGAGAAGACTGCATGAAAGTAAATACAGAGGGTGCACTGCAAGGTGCAAGTCACTCATAAGCCTCTATTACCCCTGGGTAATAGTGACCATAATTTTATATCATTTAATGTCTGGTGCAAAAAACATATTTATACTGGGGCAACAAAAACCATGAATTTCGGAAAAGCTCATTTTAGTGCATTGAGGGCTGCCCTTCAGAGTATTGATTGGGGCATTATGTTTTCAGCTAAAACCACAGAACAGAAATGGGGGAAATGTCATTGAGGGAATTGAGAACAAGTGAGGGAATACAGGGTTATGGAAGATAGCTCATAGTACAAGTTGATCCAGGGACTAGTCTGATTGCCATTTTGGAGTCAGGAAGGAATTTTTTCTACCTCTGAGGCAAATTGGAGAGGCTTCAGATGGTTTTTTTTTTTGCCTTCCTCTGGATCAGGTAGCAGTTAGGCAGTTTAAAAAAAAAAAAAAAGTTTGAACTTAATGGACGTGTGTCTTTTTTTCAGCCTAACTTACTATGTTACTATGTAAGAATAGAAAGGCTACATTGGACTTAAAGGACAAGGAAAGGCAAAGAAATAAAATCCAATTTTAACTTTCTTTAATGAAAAAGAAATCTATCTCCATTATACTTTAATTAAAAAATGTGTACCGTTTTTATAAGAAACCTGACTGTATGCAGTGAAATTCTCCCTTCATTTAGTGCTGTGGATAGGAATTGTCAGACGGTCCCTAACTTCTGGCAGGGAAACAATCATACTTATGAACAGCAGGGGGAGCCCCCACCTTACTTACCAGCCATGCAGAACTCAAGCAGCTTTGTTTTTTGATCATTTATGACGATCCCTAATAAGCCCAGGCCACACTGAGTATGTGTATGTAGTCTAGTCTTGCAAAGATGTATAACAAAGTTACAAGATGACAGCCCCCTGTGGCCAACTTTGAAAGCAGAAATCATGTGTTTGATTAGGCTTGTGCTGCAGTAAGTTCATGTTTATGTTTAGTATATAAAATACAGCATTCCTAGCCTTATTCTATTTTACACTTTCCTTGCCCATTAAAAAAACATCTAAAAAAGCCAGAACCGTTCTTCAAAAACATTCTTTGGACAGATGAAACCAAGAGCAAACTCTACCAGAATGATGGCAATAAAAAAGTTTGGATAATCCAAAGCATACCACATGATGTGTAAAACATTTGGGAGGCAGTGTGATGCTTGGGTGTGCATGGCTGCCAGTGGCACTGGGACACTAGTGTTTATACATGATGTGACAAAGGACAGAAGCAACCGAATGAATTCTGAGGTGTTCAGAGACGTACTGTTTGCTCAAACCCAGCCATGCAGTCAAATTGATTGGGAGGCATCTCATAATACAGATGGACAATGACCCAGAACATATAGCTAAAGTAACCAGGAGTTTATTAAAGCAAAGAAATTGAATATTCTTGAATGGCCGAGTCAGTCACCTGATCTGAACCCAATTGAGCATGCATTTATTGAAGACTAAACTTCGAACCACAAACAAATGGCAACTGAAAGCCACTGCAGTAAAGGCCTGGCAGAGCATTAAAAAGGGAGAAACCCAGAATCTGGTGATGTCCATGAGTTCAAGGCAGTCAGAAATGAACATTTTATTTTCAGTTTTTTAATTTGTCCAATTACTTTTGAGCCCCTGAAATTAAGTGATTATATTTAAAAAAAAAAAAAGGCTTTAGTTCCTCACATTTTAACGTGATCTTTTTGTTCAACTCAGTGAATGAAAGCTGAAAGTCTGCAGTTCAACTGCATCTGAGTTGTTTCATTTACAATTCATTGTGGTAACGTACAGAACCAAAATTAGAAACAAAAGTTGTCTCTGTCCTAATATTTATGGACCTAACTGTATGTACAATACACGAACCATGAATATTCTGTAAGTTATATTCTTATAATCCAAAAAAGCGGTGAATATCTTGTAAATGATATCCTTATAAACGGTGAGTTCTGATGTCCTTTCTGTCACATGACTCACTGAAACGTATGTATTATAATAAATAAAGTACCCCATTTGCAAAATATGAGGATATTAGAAGTTACCTCGGAGTTCCATGACCTGTATAAAAACGGCCTTGTGATTTTATATGGTCATGAAACTCTTCAGTAATTTAGAATATCCTTATATTTTACAAGAGGGGGTACTTTATTCACTATATAAATGGTGCTTAGTGATGTCATTGGTTACAATCGGCGCTTAGTGATGTCATTTCTGTCATGACTCACTGACACTTGTGTATTATAATAAATTAAGTTATACAAAATATGAGGATATTAGAAGTCGCCTCGGAGCATAAAAACAGCCTCAGGCCGGTCATGGAACACCTCAGTAACTTATAATACCCTTAGATTTTACAAGAGAGAGTACTTTATTCACTAATATATAATTAGCCTTTCCTCCTCATGTTCCTTTAACAGATGTTCCATATAATATATTCTCATTGTGATATGATTTAGTAATCGCCATAGGCTGCCATCTTAATTGCCCTGCTTTGCAGCTTCATTTTCACCTTGATGCAATTGTAAGGAAGTAATACTAAAAGGCAGGGAGTGATTACTGCCAGGCTGTAGATGAAGCGTGGGTGCCCACACTGTGGCCTGATTACATTACATTTATTTTACATAGTGGAGGGAGAATACCTGCACCTGAATTATCAACGCTGCTTCTTTTGCCTGGCAGTAGTCCCGTAAGTAGCAAGTTGGTGGGGCTATCAGGGCAATATATATATATATATATATATATATATATATAAAAAAAAAGCAGCAATGCACCTGGGCAGAAGGAACTCGTTGCACTATTTTGAGCATTCTCTCCTCCCACACAGCTTTCATTAATTAACAAAGTGATTAAATGCCTGCTAATAGTAATTAATTACTGGGGTGACACAGGCTCTGGCATTTCTTAAGTTGGCTTCAAACAAGTTCATTATGTGGTGGGCCTAACCTCGTTAGTGGGGGGATGAAGAGAGTGCTATTGATCTGGTGCTGATTGGTTTAACTAACTCTCAGACATGTAATTAATGGAAGAACAGTGACTGAGGGATGCCTTTAAGGCTTCTACACAAGAAAACAGCATCTGGATTGGGTAAAGATTGTTTTATAAGGTCAGTGCATTCAAGCATCCATTTCATCTACTATAAAGGACCAGTTATACCACAGAGTGATTTTGTTTTCTTTCAAGTTTGTAGCTACAAATAAACTATGTGTGAACAAAATATCAGATTTTATATCAGTTTCACTGTGTAGTTCTTTAGAGAGCTAGCAGAGCCATTCATTTCCTGTGGTGTGGTAAACTGCAATGCTATTCCTTTGGGTGGCACGTGCATAATTGAGTCACAGGTCATCCATTCAGCATGGTGCCTCCCAAATTGCACTTGTACACATGCACAAACTTCCAGGAAGGGCTATAAACCCAAATTCAAAAGCTGAATTCTCGTCTATCTGCCCTGTTTACTATGGTTTTGAATTGTGCCATTCAGACATTTTGTTGGTCATATGTACAAGTTGTTGCTTTTGAGGATGCTTTAAAGGACAAGGAAAGTTAAACTAAAGAAGTAGCTAGAAATGTTCTACATTGTTTTGGCCTTCTGTACCAGCCCAAGGCAACCACAGCCCTTTAGCAGTAAATATCGGTGTCTCCAAAGATGCCCAGTACCTCCCCATCTTCTTTTCTGCTGATTCACTGCTGCACATGCTCTGTGCTGATGTCACTTACTGAGCTTAGGGACTGACTCACAATATATAGTACACACAGAATAGAAATGTCACAGTAGAAGGCTGATTTGGGACAACTCCTAAGTCTAGCTTCTCAACAGCTGCTCAGAGCCCACTGAGCATGAGACACTTTCCAAGATGGTGACCCCCTGTGACAGGTTTGAAGTCCTGGATCATTGCAGCTATTGACAAGCTGAAACTTTAGGCTGTTGCAATAAGTTCAGTGTATAAAACATGGCAGTTTTAGACATTCATTTTTAGGGTTTAGGTCTCCTTTAAGTATGGAACCTCAGGTTTGATTAAATACTTTTCCTGCTGTGTCTATTTTTATAGGCTGTCTGTGATGAGTTATAGGCACTCTGGCTTGTGGGGGGGGGGGGGGGGGAGTAATTTCTGACAGAGCTTTCTGGGTCAAGTAGCTGTGATTTTTTTTTTCTTGGCTTCTTCCATGAGCTCTTCACATAGAGAGGGATCTTAAAGACAAAGTTCCTGGGAAATAATAATAATTGTTTGTGGAGAACCTGCTGTGCACAACAAAGGCTAGAGCCACACACAGTTGAAACCTGCTCGACGAAATCTGCTGTCCGATTTCCACCCAACCACTGCCAGTAGCATACTCTCTTTTCCTGATTCATATGGAAAAGAGGATGCTATTGGCAGCGGTTGGGCTGAAATCGGGCAGTGAGCGGGTTTAGGCCCCATGTGGCCTTAGCAAAAAGATTAAGCAAGACATGGTTGCTCTTCATCTGAACAGCTTTCCAATATGATGGATTGGATGCGGACTTCTAACAATCCAAGTCGAATATGGTATATGTTAGAGAGTCAAGTGCAACACTGTAAAACAGTGTTATGTCTTACACCAGTTCAGGTGTCCCTACCAGACTTTATATACTCAATTGCTTCTAAGACCTCCACTTCCTTAGCCAGAGCTGATCTATCTGGCTCAGTGATATAACTATTAAATTAACCAAATAAAATGAAACTGCTCTGGCCACATCTGAAGCCTCTATGGATGGAGTTTGCTTTGCCTCCAAGTCCATGGGCCCTGGCTGTGGCAGCCCAAAGAATGTTATGACTGAGACATTGGCATGTCAACTATTAGTCCAAGCACAATCTTTGCTTCCTTTCCTTCAAGGTGGAGAATATAACTCTCGACAACCTTAGAGGTACATGTTTTAAAATCAAGTAAGAAGAAAGCAGAAACAGGAAAAGAAGTCTGCTTGAAGGTATGCAAGCTCCTCTGTCCCAAGTAGGTGGCAGGTTGTAAGGGTTCAGTAAACTATGCATACTTGTGTCATCAGCACCATTTCCGAAGGCTATACTTGGACACTGCCATAGCTATTCTATCCTTGAATCCAGCAGTTGGGGAACAGGAACTCAATCAGGGCTGATGTTCATAGACCTTATGGCCTCTTTTCACAACAAGAAAGTAAGTATTGGGATTCCTTCAATTTCAACTAGTGTGCATTCTTCCCCTTGTCCATGACCATAAAGAAACTCAGAGAGGACCAAGCAAAGGTGGTATTGCTTGGTGGTTCAGAAGGCCCACATTCCCTCTTCTACTTCAAATGGCTCGACAAACCTACAAAACTTCTGGCTATTCCAAATCTTCTTTGCCATGGGTCAATTTTCCATCCAGATCCAGGGAATTGGGTTCTGATGGCTTGGAAGTTGACAGACACCAGCTAAAAATGTTAGGTAGTTGGATAAAGCTATGGGACCCTTGCTGGCCTCTAAGAAGTACAAACCTCAAATATGGGGAAAAATGCAGAGATCTTGACCCTTTTAACATTTCTGAGGTTGTCAATGTTGAATTTCTTCATTCACAGGTTGACTTGAACCTCAGCGTCCCTAGTAACCGCTATTTTCCATTGCAGACAATCAACTGGATTAAATTTCCTTTTATCCAGTTTTTTTTTTCAGACTCTTGGAATTCTATGCCTTCAACCCTAGCCCAAATCCTGCTGAAAAAAGCCTTTCCCAAAAGATCTTGCATAGGCGCAGCAATTCATCAGATAAGTTAATCTTAACATATAACGTATAAACAGCTTAAAGGAAAACTATAATGAATACTTTAGCAACAGCTTATATCATATTAAGTAGTATATTAAAGAATATATATTTGAGTAAATATTGCCCTTTTACATCTCTTGCCTTGAACCACCATTTCATGATGGTCTGTGTGCTGCCTCAGAGATCACCTGACCAGAAATATTTCAACTCTAACTGTAACAGGAAGAAGTGTTGAAGCAAGAGACACAACTCTGTCTGTTAATTGGCTCATGTGACCTAACTTTATAGTTTGTTTGGTATGTTTGTGTGCACCGTTGAATCATACGATCCCAGGAGGCTGTCCTTATTTTTTATGATTATCCAATGGCACATGCTACTAAAAAAGTATATTATTATGAAAATGGTTTATTTACATGAAGCAGGGGTTTACATGAGTTGTTTTATGCAATATCTTTTTATAGAGACCTACATTGTTTGGGGGGTACAGTTTTCCTTTAAGTGACTTAAGGACCAACTAGTTGAATCATAAGGTGGACGTGCATACACTTTCCAGACTGGCTGATGTGCACAGGCCAACTTATCTTATCCTCATCAGAGTTTGGTCATACCTAAATCTTGAGACCTCACACAGACTGATAATCACAGAAAATAATGTGACCAGTACAAGTGTGGCCAACTGAACTACAGCACATATCCAAACTTTGTCCTTATGGAAAGTATTCCTTAAATAACAGGGAAAAGAAATGGCTATAAAATGATAAACCCTGACAAAACCGTAAGAAGAAATATGTTTAGAAGTGCAATATTTTATAAACTGAACTTAATGTACCAGCCTAAATGTGGCATGTAGTGAAAATTTGCATAATAGAAGATGAGAGGTACTGAAAGCCAGGTCAGGACTGAGAATTAAAATAGGCCCTGGCATTTCAGATACACAGAGGCCCAATCAGCCCACTAAATACAGACTGTCTATGGGACCTTATAGCAGCCCCTCTGGCATTTGCCAGAACCCACAGATAGCCAGTCCAGGCCTGCTGAAAGCATATTCAGAAACAGATCATCACTCTAAAGGGTTATGGTTGCCTTGGGCTGGAAAAGAACCACAAAACATAATGTACAACATCTGTACTTCCTACTTCTTGTTAAGCTTTACAAAAAGATTGCTTTTGTACAGGGGTGATTATAGGAAAAATTGAATGAGGTATAAATTAACAATTCCAATCTGTTATCTTGATGAGAAAAAGTTAATGAAATATGCTCAAAGGTACAGCTGTTTTCCCTGGACAAAAATTTAAGAAGAATTTTATTGACAATTATGACACGCAGTTTTGCAAACAGTAAAGAGTAGGGAAGTTTGCAGAGATGATGTCCAATGCATTTTCTGCAGTGTCTTTGGCATCCAAGAGAACCACTTGAGCAATAAAAAAGGTAAAGTTCCAAATCATTAACATGACTAAAACATGCTCTCTTCACCCTTCTAGCTGACTTAGAACTTCTCTGACACCAGAGATAATAACCTCACTCTCCTTGGGGTGTGTAAGCACAGTATTCTGCAAACGGCTCATGTATAAGTCAATGGTCTCTAAGGTTGGAGTTTCTGTGGTACCTAAGGGAGACAAATAAAAATGGGTGGGTAAGAGACAGGGAAGGAAATATAGCTTAGGTTTGCAGATCTGTAGAAGTACAGGGAGGCAAACCTTAAAGGAGAATTCAACATTAACATTAAAAACCCCCATCCCCACCAAGACCCCCCCAGCCTGTCACCCCAGTTCACGGTCGGCATCTTCAGCTGCTTCGGTAATATTTGGAATGAGACCGGCGCTTCTGCAATTTTCGTGAGTTTGGCGCATGCACATTTAGTGCGAAACACAAAATTGCACCAACTGCTCATGTGCCGGAACACCGATTTCATACCGAAGAGTACCAAAACGGCTGAAGATGGTGCCAGTGAACTCCAATGGCTGAATCTGCACAGAGGGGTAAGTAAACAGTCATGGGCATTTTCCTGGGGTGGCTGGAGGGAGGTGGGGATGGGGGGGTAGGGCTTTTTTTAATGTTAGGGTTGAATTCTCCTTTAAGGGCCCAGATGACACAGCTCTTTGTTTAGTAGAAAGGGTTAAAAAAAAAAAAGACAGTTATTTCCTTCTCGTTACTCCTAGCTGTTGTGCTGAACATGCTTTTTTTTTTTGCCTCTGAAGACATAATTTGTCCATTCAGATACAATTTGAGGACAGTTTTCCCATTCTCTTGTACATTCCAATTTACTCTATCCCATATCCGACATTTATTTCAGGATAAACCTTCTCTGCTCATTTAAATGGTGCCTCTTCCCAGAAAAACTCAGAGGTAATACTTTTGGCAGGAAGAAGTCTGGAGCAGCTTTCTGGATTTGTCATGTAATCGTTATTCTCTTCTAGCCCTGTTTCAACCACATCTGCCTTTTCCTATTCCCCTTCAGGTAGCTGGACTACCACATCCATCAGTTTCATCTCCCTTTCTCACTCATCTACATTTCCTCACCTTTCAAGGCCCAACCCACAACCTTGCTCCTTAGTTCCCTGCCCATCAGCCTTTCTGTCCAAACTTCTTCTTTCTTTCCTCTTGTATTACAAAATGCTCTAATTTTCTTCCTCTGGCTATTATTACTGAAGCCCTTTCTTGTCCTCCCAGGTCACAGTTTAATCCCTTGTGCATTTTACCCACCCACATCTTTTTTCTCCTCAGTCTTTTATTTTTTTCAATGCATTTCCCTGGCTTTTTATCATTTTACCTTCAAAACGCAACCAGTGAATACTGCTTTATGAGATTTTGGAAATGCCATTTATATACAAACCTGGAACTGGAATAGAGTGAAGACAGTGAGTCAGTGCTTGACGGACGCTCTGTAAATGCTGCTGTAACAGAGAGTTTCTCTCGTGTTCTTGGCCGAGCTCAGCTTCCAGTCTCTGAACAGCCGAACGCATGCTTTCCACATGTTTCTGGAGGGCTGCATTACGTTCCTCAAACTCCATGTTGGACTTCCGGAGCTGCCTTAACTCTGCCTCCCGTGCTGAAATTAAGTTACAGAAGGACAATGTCTATGATAATAGCAACCAATTGCTGCTAAAGGTGCATGGAAATGATAACCCAAATCCTTTCACTCACCTTTACTGTGGTTCAAAAATTCCTCTGTAAAGATAGGGATGTCAAAGATTGGCCTTTCCTTCAAAATGGATTCTTTCTGTATAGAGAAATAAGAAATGGAACTCCATAAAATAGATAATAAATATGGAGCCAGGTTAAGGATTTATTGACCTTTTGCATTTGTGAACTGCAGTGCACAGGTACAGCAGAACAGTGTATAGGCACACAAAAAAGATTTAAAGCAGACAAAATGGGCCAGTAAAATAGAGAACAGAGAAAAGGAGTAAGAAATGTGTGCAACATAATATATAAAAATTAAAAAGATCAAATTTAAATGAAGCAAAAAGAATAAATGTGAGGGAAAGAATATGAGGTCAGAAGTTAGCTTACATAGTTACATAGTTAAGAAAAAAGACCAAAGCCCAACAAGTTACTTCCAAATGAAACCCAGTGCACATATATGCAATCATATCGACCTAACTATATATACTAATAATTAAACTGTAGATTTTACCATTACAGTAGCCTATGACATTATGTGTGTTCAAGAAATCTTCCAAGCCATTCTAAAAAGCATTCATAGATCCTGCCATCGCAGTATCATCTGGCAGTGCACTCAACAACCTCACTGTGAAGAACCATCTACACTGCTTCAAATGAACATTCTGTTCCTTTAGTCTAAGTGTGAGGCCTCTGGTGTGGTGATCATTTTCATAGAACAAGAAGATGATGTTATAGACACTGTCGGTCTATAACATCATCTAATGTACTTATATAAAGAGTAATCATGTCCCCTCAGAAGCACCTTTTTTCAGAGAAATCAACCCTCGCTACCCGGATATTTATATCTCACTACACTGATATTTATATCTTTGATCCCCTTTACCAGTCTAGTTGCACAACTCTGCACTCTCTCCAGCTCATTAATAGCCTTCTTAAAGAAATGCAGACACTAGAAATTAAACTTTTTTTTTTTTAAAGAACATTGTCTTTGCATGTAATTTTTAATTTTACCATAAAAATATTTGCCAAATGCTTTTACACTACCTATCTAATCCCCCATGTTTGTCTACGAGGGGGCTGCCATATTTGTGAAGCAGTAGATCATTAGCATTACAAAATCTCTGGTTTTTAAGTAACAATTTCTTCATTTTCTTACAAAAATAGACCTATAAGCAAATAATAATCAAAATGACCAATAGATAAATTTTAATTTACATGAATATTTTGAAGAGTAGTTTTTATTAGTGGTAGTATCCTTGTAAGGACACTAGTCCAATTGGGATGGGCATATTTGACCCATTTCGCTTTGCTGAAATATGTTATTAATGTCTATTAAGACATGTAAAGATATAAAAGGTCATTAATGTCTATGGACGACAATTTTTTTTTGACACAGGGCATTATTTTTTTTCTCCCATTGAGTCTATGGACATCATTTACACAGTACAACTCAGCATCTGTTTATTGATGCTGTCCCACAATCCGAACACCCATATGGCCTCCATTATGATCCGATCGTTGGGCCCTTGAGGCCCACGATTGGATCAGCCCAATATCACCCACCTCAAGGTGGACATATCGGGTAGAGATCCACTCGTTTGCGACATCGCCAAATGAGCAGATCTCTACGTGTATGGCCAACTCAACTAACATTTAGATGATTTCTAGCAGAGTGCATAACTTTGCACTTATCATTGATCCTCATTTTCCAGTTTGCTGCCCAATTTTGTAATTAAGTCAAATCGCTGTAAGTAGCAGCATCTTGCATGAAATGTTGTTTTGTACTATACAACTGCAAAAATGGAAACTGTATTTTCAATGCCCATCTCCAGGCCATTAATAAAACATTTGAAAGCAAAGAACCAAGTACCCTGCAGTACTCCACTAACACTAGTCCAATTAGAAAAGGTTACATTTAACTACAACTCTTCTTTTATTGCATCCTTTAGTACGTTCTCTATTCAAGTACAAATATGTTCCAGGCCAATATTGCTTAATTTAACCATTAATCTTCTGTGTGGTACTGTATCAAATACTTTAGCAAAGTCTGAGTACATCCACTGCCATCCCATCATTGTCATAGGCTGAGGAAGCCACAATGAATGGTCTGACATTCACCAGCTGGGAGGACATAATTTATGCTCTCCATAAACAAACATCTTACTTTCAACCTGTATTTATGGATTTATTATTTATCACCTTTAATTGTTTTATATTCTATTGCACATATTTTTTACTCCATTTTACTGGCCCATTCTGTAAAGCTGCATACCACAGCATTGGTTTGTGTTATCTTTGTTCTCTCTGTCAAGCATTCAATTTTCCTCCAGCAGGTAAAATCTGTTACATTTCTTTATCCAGTGGAACCACTGCATTTAGCAATAATGGTCCACCCCTGTAAAATTTGCTTTTGCCATTTCTAATGTTACGTCTTTTACCAATCTTTTGCACCTAAAACATGCCATCTCTCCACATATTCCTGTGCCATGTTCACGTTCATTTTCCTTCAGTTGGTCAGTCATTTTAAATCAGGGATCAGGAACCTTGGCTCTCCAGCTGTTAAGGAACTACAAGTCCCACAATGCATTTGCCTTTATGAATCATGACAGACTCCTTCATTGCATTCTGGGACTTGTAGTTCCTCAACAGCTGGAAAGCCAAGGTTCCTGATCCCTGTTTTAAATCCTCAGATGAAACATAAGGCATACAGTCTAACATTACATCCTCACCTCTGTGTTGATTGGGACTCCTCGAACTCCCTCTGAAAGATAGACAGACACAAGTAGTGTATACTCTTATTTGCCTGGTCATACCTCATCCCAAGAACAGTCTGTTCTATTGTGCACTGTGTCTCTCACAAACTTAGCAAATTGATCTGCAGTTTAACTATACCTTTCCCACAAGTGTTCTAGTACTCGGTTCCTTGCTACTCAATTCTAAAACACATACAAATAGACATTTTCTTTTTACAAACCATGCAAGGCAGCCTTTTTGCCCCTAGATTACAGATAACAGCAGATCCCCACTAAACTTGCATGCAGTTTCATCAATGTGGAAGCTACATTGCATCAGCTTTGATAGATGAGTGCATATTCCATCATTTTTAGCACATGTGTATGTGCAACATACTAAGGGTATTCTAGAAGTAACAACTTTTCTAAACGGTTGTTAATTCCAGGTATTCCTTGTGTCCACTTGCCCCATACTTTGCACCTGGAACCTTGTTTAAAAAAAAGCAGAAGCAAACAGTGTTATACGACTAGGCTCAGATATAGAATATTGTAGAAATGTAACAAATTTTGTGAATACCATTTTAACACAAACAAAATTAAATACATTTTTGTATTTGTAAATGTTCTCCTAATATGATTTTAGTGAACTTCTTAATGCAGAACCTCACCTTGCCTTTGCTGCCTTCCCTTCTGACGGCTCTTGGCCTTACGGCTGTATGTTTGGTAGGCATCTGTGTTCTGGTACTTCTGCAGTTCCTTTGTGTAGCGCTCTTTATCTTTCTCTGCTTCATCCAAGTAACGCTAAAACAACACACAAAGCATAAAGAAGCATAAAGTAGAGGAAGGAGAAGACAGATCTGTGTACAGTGTCTATTGAGAGAGCAGAAGGGAAAAGATGAAAAGCATGCGGTTCACTTCAAAAGTATGCAGGAATAGGTCAAACTATACGAATTCACAAACAAGAAAAACAATGCAGCAGCTGTCTAATAATTTACTAGGGACAGTGGGCAATACAGTGCGAGTTAAATGGAAGAAATGATGCCACTCATATTATGGGGTGCATTTTTGTTAGTGGTGGACATGGATCCCTGTTTACAATTACTTTACCTTTACAGATAATTATTATTAATCCACCTATTTACAACGACAAATATATATTTCATGTATGGTTTAAAGTCTGCATTGTGGGTGTGTAGTAATTAAGAATGAGAAAACGTCTTTAAAACAATCTTTGGCTGTAAAAGAACAAATGGTTTCTATACTTTTAGGTCAATGAATGATATAAATAGTGCTTACATTGTTGAAATAAAGTCTAGGTTTGGTTCAGTATTAAAAAGATACCAACAAATTCCAATAAAAATCATAGGAATGTGTCCGTATCCTGTCATTGCAGGTGCTGCATCTGCAATAGTTCCCCCAAAGCCACTCCCAGCCCCTCAAACCTGCATTAAATTGACCCTCCGATGCTTAATAAAGATCTTCTTTGCTGTTTCAGTGACTCTGGGCTGGGGCAGCACGATCCTTCCATGGGCTAATTACAAAGGTATACAGGACTTACTTCAGCCTACAGAAGGATCGCTCTGCCCCCAGCCGGGCATCTCTGAAGCAATGGGGAAGATCTGTTTGTAGTGTCAGTGGGACAGCTGCACAAAGGTTTGCAGGGTTGGGAGCGGCTTTGAGGGGGAACTATTGCTGGTGCACCACCTACTTGATACGGACAGGTTTCTATGATTTTTATAGGAACTTGTAGGGATCACTTTAAGGCAAATCTTTTGTGGTGAACCGGGCATTGACCAGAGCCTAAAAAAATGGGTGAAAATACCCACTTTTAGTGAGGGGGGGGCTACACTTTGTCTTTGCCACGGACAGCAAAAAGCAATCACCCACAACCCGGTGGAAATATGTTATATATTCACTAATAAAGGAATAATACATTTAGAAACAATCACCTGTTTTTCGTGGGCCGGTAGTTTGCTCCACTCACTCCCTACAATCCTGGTGATCTCTGGGAATGGAACATCGGGACGCTCTGCCCTGAGCTGCTCCCTCCTTTCATTCATAAAGCGCACATATCCTGTTAAAGGTGCTTTAGGTGCATTGTTGTCTCGGGGGCTTCTTTTCCTCTTTCGCCCTTTGTTCCAGCCACCCCGCCGTGCCTTTGGCAACTGGGAAAGTGTTTAAAAGGTTTAAGTTAAACTTATTTCTTCTTCATCACATATCATACCCCTCACCATTTATCTATCCATTTTTTTACAAGGGCAATCTGCTCTATGTGTATATATTATATATAACCTATATTACAGCATGCTCCACACTACCTCACCTTCCTATTTTCTCACCTCTTCCTCCTGTTTTAATTCTCCACTGTTTCCCAACTGCTGCTCCCCACTTTGATGCAAAGTCAGCTCCTCCCTCTGATCTTGTTGAAGAGTAGGGGAATGTGGATGTAACGGTGCCTGAGAGCTTCCTGAAGCAGAGGTCCTGAGAAGATATAATATTTTCATTGACAGCCAACTGGGGCGTAAAAAGCACCCAGCTAAAAAAAAATATTTGGAGGGGCCAGCACACAGTAGCTCCATCCAAGGTCCTCCCTCCAAATGCCCGCCAGTTTGTGTCCTCTACTTGCTCAAGCTGGGAAGGGGGGGAGTTTGAAGACTATAGAGGAAGCAGACCTTGTGGTCCAGGTCCAACTTTTCACTGGGCCCCCCTGCGACAGTGGGATGTTTCCACTATAGTCATGCCACTGATTGTTAAATTTATAATTATTGTTGCTACTTACAGCATGCAAATATATTTACTACTAGATGTCTACAAATAAGGTCAGATTGAAATATACATACCTTTGAGAGTTATTTCGAACAAGCAGTCTGTTAAAATTCTAAATAGATAATCTGGGTCTTTTTTTAAATAATAGGTTTAAACATTAAAGGGGTTGTTCACCTTTAAATTAACTTTTAGTGATATTCTGAGACAATATGCAATTGTTTTTTGAGTTGGTTATTTAGCCTTTTCATTCAGCAGATCTCCAGAAATTTGGATGCTAAAATCCAAATTACCCTAGCAACCTTCTAAGCCAGGGATCCCCAACCTTTTGAACCAGTAAGCAACATTCAGAAGTAAAAGGAGTTGGGGAGCAACACAAGCATGAAAAATTTTCTTGTGGTGACAAATAAGTGCTGTGATTGGCCATTTATAGCCCCTATGTGGATTGTCAATCTACATTAAGGCTCTGTTTGGCAGGACATCTGATTTTTATGCAACCAAAACTTGACTCCAAGCATGGAATTCAAAAATAAGCACCTGCTTTGAGACCACTGGGAGCAACATCCAAGGGGTTGGAGAGCAACATGTTGTTCACGAGCTACTGGTTGGGGATCACTGTTCTACGGATATGAATAAAAGACTGAACTATGAATAGGAGAGGCCCTGAATAGAAAGGAGTTATAAAATGTAGCAATAGCTATACATTTGTAGCCATCCAGCATTTCTTTTTAGATGGTGTCAGTGACCATCATTTGAAAGCTGGAAAGATTCAGAACAAAAAAAAAGCAAATAATTAAAAAGCTACAGACAAAAGATAACGAAGGCCAATTGAAAAGTTGCTTAGAATTGTCCATTCTAGAACACACTAAAAGTTAACTTAAAGGTGAACCACCAGCATGTTTTTGATCACCAGGGTGAAAAGGTGTGAAGGCAATTAAGTGCTTTACTCCAGAATTAGCCGGTTCCATTCATACAAATTGCATACGATATGTGCTATATGTTAGGTTTCCTAAGCGATACCTACACACTGAAACAGACATGTCCCATAGAAAGCATGTTTATAATTAAAGTGAATTAAAGTCATTTTGTGCCTGGTTTAGGATTTTGCCATTTAGTCTTGGTGCATTTGCAAGGAACCACTATGTGAGGGGAAATATTGTTTTGGCCGTCAGATGGTCTTTTGGGGGGGAAACAAAATAGGTAAGTTAGACCTTGACTGAAAAATCATTCAATTCTGCAACATCAATCATGTTTCTATAATAATACCTTCTAAGTGCTTTGACAACACTTATTAAAAGGAGTGGTTCATCTTTAAGTTAATTTTTGTATCTTACAGAATGTTCTAAGCAATATTTAAATTGTTCTTTATTATAGTTTCTGAATTATTTGCTTTTTTCTTCCGGCTCTTTCCAGCTTTTACATGGGGGTCCCTGACCCCCATGTAAAAACAAAGGTTCTGTAAGGCTACAACTTTATTTCTATTACAACTGTTTTTATACATCTTTCTATTCAGTCCCTCTCCTATTCATATTCCAGTATCTTATTCACATCAATGCATGGTTGCTAGGGTAATTTGGACCCTTGCAACCAGATTGCTAAAATTGCAAACTAAAGAGCTGCTGAATAAAAAGCTACATGCACTGTGGAACAAACTTTCTGATTCGCCGTACTTAAACTGGCATTTCACCTTAAAATCCACCTTTAATGTAGACAGCAGAAGTCAGACATCAGACAACTTGCAAATAGGGATGCACCGAATATACTATTTTGGATTAAGCCGAACCTCTGAATCCTATGTGAAAGATTCGGCCGAATTGCAAACTGAATCCTAATTTGGGTATGCTTCTGTAAATGTTGCTAGAGAAGCACTGGGTGAAGAAGTTGTGATTGGCTGACTTTACTGTGCACCTGTCTTTTAACAAGCCCTCCTCTATATGTTGCCTGTCCCCACCTTCTCTGAACTGTCCTTTGCATACACTGTCCTATCCAGAGGAACCCATTTGCTTGTCCCAATTAAATAAGCCTGAACATGCTTGTGGATTTTCCCAAAGCTCAAACTCTCCATAAATGGTTACTGTGCATGCTTGCATATGTGCAGGTACTCAATATTAATTTATAAATAGGGATATCTATTTATACATACATACTGTAGTTAACCACTGCAATAATAAGATGACAGATTGGAATGCAACAGCTTACCCACAAACTGGTGGCTCATTATTTTCTTTGGTGTCTGCAGCAAGATCTTCACTGGAAGGGGGCACTGCAGAGTCTGTGCTTTCCATCTAGAGACGGAAGAAGAAACACTATATCAAGCAAGAATGACTGTTAATACTTGCACGAATATAGTAAAGCACACCTAATGTAATACCGGTGTGACCTAAAAGCATATTATACTACAGTGTCCTGTTAAATTGTCCCTAAATATGTGGCTGGTAAAGCCTAATGCAGACTGCTGACAAACTGCCTCCCGGCATAGAATACCCAACACTGCACATTAGAAATCATACTTCTTTACTTTCACTTCCAACTATGGAAAATATGATGTTCTTTCAACAATTCTACTAGAATTAGTTGAATCATGAACTTGCAGTAGTACATTAGCATGGGGTTGAATTAAATGATAAATTAGGGATTTATTTGCAGTATTATGTGCCATTTCAACTACAACCAGTATATGCTGGTTATCAGAAAAGCTGCAGCTACATGAAAGGAATATATCCAGGGTATAGGAGTTGGGATCACAGACAAATCATGTTTTGGCATAAAAACGTCAATCAGCTGCACAAAAAGACTGTGACCAATGCATGGTAATACCTACAAATGGAACAACTGTGAATATTCGGCCAAATACAGAGTACAGTGGGTACTTGTAAAGCCTGCAGAACACACAATAAAAATAGCTGCTAGCAACCAGGCACATATACATTGGAAAATGGCAACCCCATCTTATTAAAGAAGTACAACAGTGGCTACTGCCCCTATCCATCACACAATGTGACCTGTGGACATTAACATCTCAAACAGAATACAAAAGCTTCAAAATGGCTCTTGCAGCAAACTACACAGCACACACAGTGTTTAATGGCAACTTGAAAAAAATATTCAAGAACAACTCCATGGTGAAATGCCTGTATGTGCAAATAGTTTCCTCTTGTGTTAAGGCACCCGTACTGTTTAAAGCTCATGGGGATATAGAACAACAATATTAAATAACAAAAAGTCAGCAGCACATCATTTATAGCAATAGAAATACCACGGTGTGTGGAAGTAGGTCATGATTAGTGAGATGCAGTGGTACCTAGATACCAGATGCAAAATATTGTTAACGCTTGTGATCTGGCATTTCTTTCTGTTGATATCAGCTGGTGTGCAATATACAGCTGCTGAAGTGACTACCTTACAGAAATGATCTCATCAGGATTCTATTTAAAGTGGACATTGAACGGGAATCTGTTTTGTTGTGAACTGATCCTGCAATTAAAGGAGTGCTGTGCGCAAAGACGTTTCATAGAGAACACAGAAACTCATACAAAGCAGTTAGTGCCACAAAAATTAATCAAACACCTTCAAATAAACTTAATTCTCCTATAGCTTTTTTAAAAGTTGCTCTACAAATAAGAGGTAACCTGTATAGATGCCAAGCCAAATGGCAACCTCTTTTTCTATAATATCATTACTCTCACAGTATCTACCAACTATCTCCATTTGGCTAAACAGGAGAATTATTTTATTCAGTTAGCCATACTTCATTGGTGGTTCAAGTATCAAAACGCCCTTTTTGCTCATTAAAAATATGAAACTCAGTGCACGCACCAAAGCACAGTTTGAGTTTCAGACTAACTGCTGCAGCTGCTCTAAGTTCTTTTGTTCTGAAGTGGGGTTTGGAATAAATATGTAGTATTCAGAAAACTCCACACTTTGCACAATGCAGCAGAACAGGCTGGAAGTCTTCTTGGAAAGTGTTAAAGCTATCTGTTGCCACACAGCAATACAATCTGCCCTGCAAACAAATGAAAATCATATCACTGGGAAAATGATGTTCACAGAAATAAACTTGCATAAATGTGATCAAGCTGACCATTTAGTCACTGTTATAAAATAAAATTATTATGTGCATACATTTTACCAGTTGGACAAGGATAAAAACATTTATTTGGAACATATCTTTAACATTCTGAAAACCAACAATGCAACTAGCCATAGCGTATTGATTTAAAAACAATCCTTCACTCTTGCTGGAAACTCTGTTCCTCTGTAAGAAGACAAAGCCTTTTGTAAGTATGAATTTCCGAAGATTGAAGGGCACCAATCATAACTAAAATCATTTATTAAGTAAATCCACTATCTGAAAGTTCAAGAAATCCGATTTTAAATTGTTTGTATAATGTAAATCATCAGCTCACTAGACCTTCTGCAAAAGCCCCCCCATCTCTACTGCAGTTCTAGCTGAGGCAGGCATCTTGGATTTCACTGACTCCTCCTACCTATATCTTCACAGCCAACTGCAGCTCTGAAATCTCGCACATGCTCAGTTGTAATTTCTTGCTTGCCTAATAAACCTTCTAAGCTATTTTGAAATCTGCCAAACTTCTGTGTTAGTGCTGCCACCTTCTGGAAGTTGCTGTGTGCCTTTCATTTGTATAATGACGTCACCAGCAGGGGATAAGATAGGGAAATCTTGTGATACTTCTAGAGTTTACTAAAGCTAGGCATTCTTGGTAGAATACTCAGGGCAGTGCTACAATCTGAGCAAGCTCATGAACTCATTTGCATGTTATAGTCACAGTATGGACTCCCGCAGTGAGAGAACCCATTTGACACAGTATGGGATTTTTAAAACACTGCTGTATTTTTTCCAAAAAACTGTATATGTAGTTTGATTAAACAGGTTTAGGTTGTACTGGTCAGGTTGTTAATATGTGTTTGGTTTTGGCTGTGATTGGTGCCCTTTAAATGTCACAGGTTAAGAGACATGGATTGTAAGCTCAAAAGGGCATGGGCATTCGTCCTTCCAAGTTGGTGGGATTTAACAATCAGATCAACCAGATTTGGTTCTCTCTTATGCTGGCCATACACGGCCAGATAAAGCAGCCAATATCGGTAGTTTAGACCAATCTGCCCGTGTATGGGGCTTCCGACGGGTCTTCCCAATCGACATCTGGCCACGATATCGATTTTCTTCTGACCGACCCGTCGGAGCCAGGGTTGCCAGGTCTAATTTCCAAAACCAGCCAAAGTCGGCTATAAAACCAGCCCAAA